>CM061914.1:176283924-176392488 GCA_031002005.1 Vandiemenella viatica | reverse complement strand
TGTGTCGCTTTGAAGTCCGCATGAAGCTTGATCTGGACTTTAGTCTCGATGGCGCTGGTGTATAGCCTTGTAGAGGGTGTCGGGTGTCTTCGCTCACTCTAAGCCTTGCAGCGCTAGTGGCAACTTCCCGGCGTATGTCTCCAGGGGCGATGCCAGCTAGTATCTCCACTTTGCTCACAGGCGATGGTCTGAGACAACCTGTGATGAGCCGGCTTGTTCTGCGGAGCGCAACGTCTACTGTCTTAGCATGGCTGGATTTTTGCCACACAGGACATGCATACTCTGTTGCGGAGTGCATAATGCTGCGGATGACGCTTGGGTTAGCTCCCCAGCTAGATCCGGTCAACTTGTATTCATCTTGACATTGCAACAGAGGCTTTTAAAAGTGAGACCTGTATCACAAGTTACGCAGAGGTATTTTCACTGTGCAACAAAGTCGATCCGTGAGCACAAGGAAGGAACGAGTTGATCGCCAACGCTCGGTACGTCATGAATTCATATTGGTGGGCGTATAATTCTTTTAGTTTATTAAGTACCGTTTCCAAATGTCACGGACAAGATAAATTATTGTGCAACAATAATCGATGATGCGCCCTTTCCTTATAGCTTCGTATATCACCGTGTCACTGGGGCAGCAGTTGCTTCTTAGATAATGTGATGTGAGCCACAGGTAGTACAGCGGTCTGTGTACTTCAATAAGTCACTGTCAGCATCGACCTTCTCTCACATACCGCTAGCCTCGGGAAAAACAGAGAGCATGAAGCACATCACATTGCACGAAACACATGTACGACGTACATGTCACCGATATTTTCAGAAAAAATCTGTAACTTTACTTCAGCTGTGACTTCATGTAATAGAAACATGAGTATCTCTTTTACAATTGTATGCTAAACTACATTTTCTGATCTGGACGAAATAAAAACAATAAACGAATCTACATGTAACGTCACAGCTAACATAAACACCACCCTCTCTAAGCACTTTGCTATCCAGAGGTGACATACAATATTTCTTTCAACTTCTGCTTGGAAAAGACTTACAAGGGGAAGGCACGACCTTGGGATTTTATTTTGGGATGAGACTTTGCGTAATAATTGTACCCTTTTAGGATGTTTACCTCCTGCAAACATGAGACGCAACGCTCAATAGATTCGGAGCCCAGCTTATATACTAGTGAAATTCCGGTCAGGCCAGCAGCGGAACAGCCCAGTGCTTAATACTTGGGCGATATGGGTTCGAATCTCGATTTCGTCTATTTTTTAATTTTTAGTTTTTTAAATTTTTATATCAACTACCCTTTAACTTAAAATACTATAAAACTATAATAGTTATAATATTTTATTGTTTAAAATACACTGTTAAGAATGGTCATAATAATAATTTTTATTCATAAACAAACAACTTTCCTCGTGTTTTTTGATTATTGATTTTATTTAACATACATTTTTTTATTAAAAACGTGAGCTGGGATGATAATCATCATAAAAACATTTAAAAAAATAATTTTTTGGGATCGAGCACAATTATTGATACCGAATTTTTTTTTGTTGCAGGAACAACGGTAATATAGGAAATAAAACTTATAACATTTTTAATAAAATAACTTAAAATTCAATTATATTTAAATAATATTGTAATTATTATCGTTTTAAAGTATTTTAAGTAAGTTATAGGGTAGATAATATATTTACATCATTATTTAAAATTTCATATTTAATTTAATTGCAATGGAGCACAGGCTCCGGTGGCAATTTCCCTACACCCCCATCTTCCCCCTATCCTGCACCCAACTACATTTGCCCTCTATAAATTTTATCTTTAAATTCTTTCAACGTTTAAATTAAATAATCAATAACAATGAATAAAAACTTATTTAATTGTAAAATAAAAAAAAATAAAAAATAGACGGAATCGAGATTCGAACGCAGAGCGCCCAGGCATGACGCAGGCTCGCTCCTGACTGGGCTGTTGCACTGCTAGCCTGACCGGAATTTTACTAGTATATAAGCTGGGCTTGAATTTTTAAAGGCCGTTTTCTCCGAATCTATTGAGCGTTGCGTCTTATGAGTGTAGGAGGTAAACATCCTAAAGGGGTACAATTATTACGCAAAGTCTCATCCCAAAATAAAATCCCAAGGTCGTGCCCTCCCCATGTTACAAGGATGAGGTCATGTACAGTACATACGCTAGTTCGACTCCATACACCTGTCTCAGTTACCCAACTCCAAGTATTGTAAAATCTACACCTAATATCTCGCCACCAAGTCTCCGAAGACAAACGGCCTTTAAAAAGGAATGGCAGAAATGTTTAACACATCAAAACTTATAAGGACTGCTCACGTCAAACTCAAAACAGATTAAAATCGAGATATTCAACATGGAAGTTTGGTGAGAAATCACTTCAACCTAAACGGAGCTTGGTGCGTGGAATGGACCAACTCCAGTCCTGACAAACAGGCACTAATCCCAGACAGCCTACCTAGGAAAACATGGAGGACGCTGAACAGCCATCGGTAGATGCAACTATCGGATGCACAAGTCTCGAATAATAGAGAATCCTTCTCGTGACTATGGAAACTATCCACCACATCACTATGAGGTTTACTAGCCTCAGAGGAATTGAATGTCTGAAATCTCGAGGCATCAATCTGTATAAACTTCTAGGTCTTATTCTATCTTCTGTAATTCAATATAATTATCACCTTTGTATCCTGTGCCATAAGAAATAAATAAATAACGCCAAGTTAACTACAAGAACATGGCGAACACACGAACTACTGTTCAGATATCGAGAAAAACCGGATCACCGCAGGTTTCTGTTATTTAACCTCGAAAACACAGCAAATAATGCTATAAAGAAAATTAACAGGTGGTTTAATGCCAACAAACTAATATTTAATGTAGAAAAGACACAGTTACTTCAGTTTGTTACAAAAATAAAACAAAGGACAGCTATAATGTGATATCAGAAGGTAAAGCAATCAATGAAAGCAGTTTCACAAAATTCCTAGGTGTATGTATAGATAACAAATTGAACTGGAAACAGCATATTCAACAACTTCTTAAAAAACTGAATTCTGCAACTTTTTCACTTAGGGTAATATCTAGAATAGCTAATACAGAAACCAGAAAGTTAGTATATTTTGCATATTTTCATTCCCTGCTCACTTATGGGATCTCATTCTGGGGAAACTCGTCACAAACACAGAGGGTATTTAAATTGCAAAAACGTGCTATAAGAACTATTTGTGGAGCAAGCCCACAGACGTCGTGCCAGCACAGTATGTATACTCTGTACTATCATTTGTAGTGGAAAATCCTGAACACTTCAATCTTAATGCTGACATACATAGCCATAATACTAGGAATAAATATAATATTCACAAGGATTACAAATCACTTTCAATTGTACAGAAAGGGTTAATATTTACTGGAGATGCCTTATTCAATGTCTTACCAACAGAAATTAAATGTTATCTACAACAACCCAACTACTTTAAGTCCAAACTGAAAGAGTTTCTGCTTCAGAACCCATTTTACTCTGTGAAAGAATTTTCTTCTTGGAATTTGGTAACTAAGAATGACTGATAAAATAGTATATATGGTGTATGGAAGGGGAAGGTGACAGTTGTCCACAATTACTAAAATGATGTATGGTTTTTTCTTTCTGTTGAAACTTTTGACAAATGAAGTAATTACACTGATTACAAAATTTCACTCATATATAGTAACTAACATGGGATAGCATGCACTCAAAAACTGCTGTGAAATATTATGATACTAACAGGTTTCTAAGTAATTGACTGCTTATGACTTGTTGGTAATATAATTGATATTGTTAATAGGTGTGTGTACTGTTCCATATAAATAGCAACTAACATGATATAATATGTAGTCGTAAATTACAGTGAAACCTATCATGGTAACTGGTTGGTAAGAAAATAACTGGTTGTTAGATGCTGGTAACAAGTGTATACACTGTTTCACATAATAAGTATTAATTAACTCGGGATTGTATTTGTAGATTACAGGAGATATTGGTTATACTAATGGGTTGTAGCTAACTTGTTGTCAATATATAATAATATTATCAATTATATAGTAATATTGACATTACTAATAAGTGTATGTACTGTTCCACATCCCCGAGATTATTCTCACATGGGATCAAAGTGAACATATCTATCTATCTATTTCGAATCAACGTTTATTTGACAACTTTCCATCAAATTAGAACCCTGGATGGACGAAGATGTTGCTTAATCAATTTCTACGACTCGGCAAATGTAGTGGTTTCCATAATGCAATATTCAAAGCGCACAGATAGACTTTGAAAATTTCATCAGTTCTACGCGTGGTGCTCCATACGTGGCAGTTTTTAGAGTCTAAAGACATTTTCGCAATACAGAATGGAAAGAAGTCTCAGGTTTTAATTAAGCTGTCTAAACATTGAAATTGAACGAAGCTAGGTCAACCATGTATACACGTGTTTAAACAACAAAAACTGAAGATACTTATATCCAATGAACTTAATATGTTGTAAGCAAAAGAAATTAAAGTTAATTTCGCTATGGGTGGTATTGCTTTATTGAAAGCGATATTAATTCAGGTATTACGGTTAATGGAATACGTATTATATGCAATGAATTTGAGTGACGTTTAAGCTGAAACTAGTTCTCAAATCTCGTCTGATAAATCCAACTATATGGAAGGATCCTCTCGGAACAAAGATGGAAATCCTGTGAAAACTCGATTTGGCAATATTTTTCCTGTAATTAAACTCAGATATCTAGGAGAAATTATTCAATCCGCAGGACTAAATCGCAAAGGTGAAAACAATATATAGAGAGGTAGGGTGAAGGAAGAACCGACTCATTTAGAACAATTGTTTATTTGTCAACTAAAACAGGTAAGTCTCATGAAACGTTTAATGTTTCCCTAATATACACACAAAATTATGCGAGGTGTTCCTTACTCTAGAAAACTAACACACTTTATCAGTGTTTCTGTGATATGGGAGCGTGTATAAACCACGTAGCTCCATTTTGGCCTCGTGAACCCCCCCCCCCCCCACGTAGCCCTACGTGGCTTTTGCCTCTATCCTCCCCCCTCCCCACGTAACACGTAGCTTTTCCCCTTTTGATTCCAGAAGACATTTTGTACTGCTTTCTGTTGTCAGACTATTGTAAATTACATACGGAGATAATTAACTGAGGGAAATAAATATTCACATGCTGTTGTGAGTTCTGTTCCTATTTTAACTGTGAAAAATGTTATGAAAGGAAAGTTACGTGGCCTGGCTCGGAAACCCCCCCCCCCCTCGTCAGCTCTTCCAGCCAACCCCTCCCTCCCCCCCCCCCCTGGACCGAGCCACGTAGTTTGTGCACGGTCCCTATGTTGTGCTGCTATCTACCGGTGATGAGATCACTTCTCACCGACGCCAGCGCAGCCTAGTAGCTAGACTCTGAACTAGCGCATACTCGTGACCTTGTCGGATCGTAATTCTGCCATTTACAGGTTGAATTACGAAAAATTACTTCCCTAATAAATGAAGTTACTAAAACGCAAAACTTATTATTTATAACGATGCCTCATTTGTGAATATTTGGTTGAGTATGACGGGAGAAACAAACAACTTTCGAATAAATACATATGATTTTTGGAACGGTTATTGGTACCATTTGGAAATTATACGTCTGATTCAATAACCGTCCAGTAATTACTAAACACGAAACTTATTCCACGCCGTGGTAAGGATTTTGAAATTAAAGTTTCACTTTATTTCGACTAAGGCTCACAATTTGAAGGGATTTTTCGTTCTTGAACGGAATAAACCCACTTGACTGCTGCGTGTCGCTATACCTAATTTGCACCTGAATCCTAATTACACATTACTTCGCAGATATACGACGTATCCGCGTGCCTGCAACTGCTTCGTATCCACGTCACTTTGAATATTTTACCGCCGCGGAAAATAAGTAGCACGAACCAAAAGTGTGAAGTATAATTTTCCACAGACTACCCACTGCGCAGCCAACCTCGGCTTCTGAAATCTCAGTTTTAAATTTATGTGTACATGGCGTTACTGTCAGAAAAAAACCCCAGAAAAACCTAATCAATCAGGTGCACCGTTACTAGTCTGATTTATTGGTTTTAACGAAAAACAATAAAATAATCAGTTTTTCTGCGAAATGTTGTAGATATCCATTTTTTTCACAGCTGCATACTTAATTAATTTCTAATAAAGTACTCCAGCGGTAACGGTCTGGCCTCGGTTTCGGGAGGACGCGGGTTCGAATGCCGGAAAGATTCCTTCAAAAAACTCCATCCTCGAATTCATTACCGTTTCAAGTCCGTCTATGGTGATCGCGACGTCGGAGACTTGTAAAGCGAAAAAAATTACACAGTTAAAAACACTTGCCATGGAGTTATTTATTAACAATCAGTTGAACACTTTTTCCTTTTAAAGGTGATTAAAGGTACAACAAAACACAGTTTTTACTTGAAACAAATACTAAGCTATTAAAACAGCGAGGTGCATTGGTGAGTGAGTGGTATGGTTCTGACCGCTCATTCGGGAGGACGTGGGTTCGAATCCCCGTCCGGGCATCCGGATTTGGGTTTTCCATGGTTTCCCCAAATCACTCCAGGCGAATGCCGGGATGCTTCTTTCGAAAAGCTGTGGCCAAATTCCTTCCCCTTCCTATTTCCTAGTCCTTTTCCGCCTATAATGATCTTGACGTCGATGAGGCGTAAATCCATTAGCAATAATAATATTAAAAATAAAAAATAAAAACTGCAAAATTTTAAATTTAGTAACATCCGTATCTTTTGTTTACTATCGAGTGACACTAAGGTCTCTCCGACACATTAATTTTTATTCCCCTAATGGTTTGCAGCGTTGAATTTTTGTTCCGCCCAGTGATTCGTCCACGCTGTGTTCTTCCGTTGATAACTTTCTGAACTAGGCAAGGGTACCAACTTCTGCATTCAGATATATGTATAGGTTCTAATTTTTTTTTTTTAATGGATTTCGGCAACTAAGCCATTTAGCCAGCTAGTGTTCTAGCCCCTACGCTACCGAGGCCGGCCAGGTTCTAATTCGTCTTTGCCTGGCGGCCGAACGAAAACAGATCCATGTACTCCGAGGCGTTTAACTGGGTGCGTAAACACGAAACACAATACTGTCTGGGCTGTCTGCGTCATGCCAAAGAGTGTACACACGTGTATCGGCAGCATATACGTATTGTGTCACGGCAATGAACCAGCCATTGTTTATCTGAATACCCCTAAGATCCTGTAACTTCGATCGTGTCACTACAACGGTACTGGATCTATTGCTAGAGGTAACACTGGTATAAACATCGTGTTGTAAATTACGTTGTCAAGGCGTTCTTGATGGTAACTCGAATTCGTAAGCACTCAACTAATTAAACAGACACTTAGCCACCAAGTCAGGTATCGTGGTAGTTTCTATATAGACCGTAGTTCACCCAGCCATACCGCTTGATATCAGAGCAAACATTCTTCTGTGGGTGCAGATGTAAGTGTGGAGTCTAATGCAAGAAGCACTCAATTTTCCGCAACGATGACAGGGATTCTCGGGAGATACAACTAAGATCCCATAATTTTTCCTCGTCTCTTCGTATTTTTTGCTTCACTGCCTCTTCTCATTTACTGATCGCAGGCGATTTCCTCCAAATTACATGGTTCCACGATGAACAAGTGACCTCCAGTTTTGAGCGGCCAAGGTAAGAGGATTCACAAATGCTATCCTCAATGTGGCGTTGATAACGTCTTACATCGTTTCCTGTGACCAGCAACACCGCGTTCACCTGTCGTTACCTCTGAGTAGAACACTTGTTTAGGAATGCGAGGCCCATTACAGCCGTCATTTTACAGTCGTCGATTCTATGATGGCGCACTGGGCTTGTTCAAGTGAATTTATCTTGCCATGTTATTTGATGGACCTGTCAGTAGCATACGATACTGTTAACCACCAACTATTACTTGACAAGGTCTACAATCTGACAAAGGCCCCCAAATTAACCATGCTCATCGCTACTCTTCTCCAGAACCGTAGGTTTTTCGTTGACTTTCAAGGACAGCGCAGTCGTTGGAGGGTACAAAAGAATCATCTACCTCAAGGTAGTGTACTGGCCCCAATCCTTTTCAACATTTATACAGAAGAAATTTTGCAGCTGATCGATCAGGGGAGAAGGTACAAAAAATGCTCAGGATGAAGCAGGAAAAGAGCAGTACAGGCAATTTAGAAATCAAATAAATAGGAAATGCAAATTAGCAAAAGATAAATGGCTACAAGAAAAGTGTGAAGAAGTAGAAAAGGAAATGGTTGCAGGAAAAGTAGATGTTGCATATAGAAAGATCAAACAGAATTTTGGAGAAATGAAGAAAAGAGGTATGAACATTAAAACTGCCGATGGGAAACCTCTTTTAAGCTCAGAAGATAGAGCTAACCGATGGAAGGAATACATTGAGAAACTGTATGATGGGGACGACTTGAACAATAGTGTATTGGAAAAGGGAAGGCGATGTCGACATGGATGACTTGGGAGATCCTGTTTTGAGGACAGAATTTAATAAAGCTCTGAATGACTTGAAAGCAAATAAGGCAGTTGGAATTGATGAGATCCCTGCAGAACTTCTTAAATCTCTAGGAGAGGAAGGAATCGAAAGATTATTCAAGCTGATATCAAAAAGTTATGAAACAGGAGAAATTCCAACTGATTTTAATAAAAATATTATCTTCACACTTCCAAAGAAACCACAAGCCGACAAATGTGAGAATTATCGCACAATTAGTCTAACATCACATGCTTCAAAATTACTGACCAGAATAATATACAGAAGGATGGAAAGGGTAGTAGAAGAGATAGTAGGTGAAGATCAGTTTGGGTTTAGGAAAAATCGCGATACATGGGAAGCAATTCTGGCTTTAAGATTAATACTTGAAGGGTGGATCAAGAAAAACAAAGATACTTTTATGGTGTTTGTTGATTTAGAAAAAGCTTTTAGGTGGGACAAGATGTTCAAAATTTTAAAGAAGTCACATCTAAAGTATCGAGATAGAAGAAAACTCTATAAAATATATAAGAATCAAGTGGCTGTGATAAAAATAGAGAATCACGAGAGACATGCATCAGTTAAAAAGGGTGTGAGACAAGGTTGTAGTCTATCCCCGTTAATATTCAACTTGTATGTAGAAGAAGCAATGAAGAAAGTCAAAGAAAAATTTCCATGTGGCATAAGTTTTCAGGGAGAAAAAATCAGTATGCTACGATTTGCTGATGACATTGTCTTGTTAGCAGAGAGGGCTGAGGATATTGAGAAGTTATTGAATGGCATGAACAAAATACTGAAGGAAGATTTTGAACTGAATATAAATCAAAATAAGACAAAAGTGATGAAATGTAGCAGAAATGATACGAATGCTAGCAGATTAAATATAAAAATAGGATCGGATGCAATAGGAGAAGTAAGTGAGTTCTGTTACTTGGGAAGCAAAATTACAACCGATGGCCGAAGCAGGAATGATGTTACAAGCAGAATAGCACTAGCAAAAAGAGCCTTCATGAAAAAGAGAAATCTTTTAGTTTCAAATATTGATCTAGGAATCAGAAAGAACTTCTTAAAACTCTATGTGTGGAGCACAGCACTTTACGGCAGCGAAACATGGACTTTAGGAATACCGGAAAGAAAGAAACTTGAAGCATTTGAAATGTGGTGCTACAGAAGAATGCTGAAAATTAGGTGGACAGACAAAGTAAGAAATGAACGAGTTTTGGAAATGATGGGTGAGAAAAGAAGTTTATGGAAGAAGCTTACAGGAAGAAGAGACAGGTGGTAGGTCATATTTTGAGACATGCTGGATTGGTTAATTTGTTAGTGGAGGGAGCAGTGGAAGGTATGAACTGTAGAGGAAGACAGAGATTAGAATATATGAAGCAGATAATTGAGGACGTGGGTTGTAGGGTGTATGTAGAAATGAAGAGGTTAGCACAGGATAGGAAGGGATGGAGGATTGCATCAAACCAGTCTAAAGACTGACAACAGCAAAAAAAAAAAAAAAAAAAATGATCAGCCATTACATCCAGCTACCAAGAGCTTCGTGTACGCTGATGACCTAGCTCTAGCCTCACAGAGCACAAAACTTGAAATTGTAGAAAGAAATTTGTCCGCTGCTCTTTCTTTCTTTTTTTTTTTTTTTGCTTACCGCTTTACGCCTCGTCGACGGCTAAGGTCATCAGAGGCGGGATGGGACTGGGGACAAGGAACGGGAAGGAATTCGGCCATGGCCTTTTTTGAAGGAAGCATCCCGGCATTCATCTAGAGTGATTTTGGGGAAACCATGGAAAACCCAAATCTTTATGCTCGGACGGGGATTCGAACCGGCGTCCTCCCGAATGCGAGGCCAGAACGTTAACCGTTCATCCACCACGCTCGGTATGCTGCTCTTGAAGGCCTGTCAAGCTATTACAGGGAAAATCACTTAGGACATAACCCTTGAAAAACTGAAGTGTGTGCCTTTCACCTAAAAAATAGGAAAGCTCAGCGTAAGTTGAAAGTAATGTGGTCAGGTATCGAACTGCAGACATATAACACCACAAAATATCTGATAGTGACACTCGACAGAACCCTCACATATAAGAAGCACTGCATGAATTGCAAAATGAAGATCTCTACAAGAAACAACTTACTGCGCAAACTAGTTTTATCACAGTGGGGCAGTCAACCACAAACAATACATACATCAGCAGTGGCCCTTTGTTATTCTGTTGCAGAATATGAATGCCCAGTTTGGTACTCGTCATCTCATACCAAACAGGTGGATGTAGCCCTCAATAACACCTGTAGGCTAGTGACAGGTTGTTTAAAGCCTACCCCAGTTGATAGGCTTTACCAGCTTTCGGGCATTGCACCAACCAGTATCCGGAGAGAAGTGGCTGCGAACAAGGAGAGGACCAAAGTAGAACGGGAAAGAGCTCATCCACTGCACGGCCATATACCACCAGCCCAGAGACTCAAATCCAGGAAAAGCTTTCTGAGAACATCACGGGAACTAATTGGTCACATGAAAAGGCAAGAGTACAGTTATGGAAAATGAAGGTTCCTAACATCTCAGGACCACTGACAGTTGCAGGAGGCTTGCCACCTGGTCACGCAGAGGACTGGAACGTCTGGCGGTCCTTAAATCGATTGCGAACAGGAGTGGGCAGGTCCAAGGAAAACCTAGTGAAATGGAGTTATACTGATGCTACAAATATTAAGTGCGAATGTGGTGAAGACCAAACTATGAATCATATGCTCGAGTGCTCTATGTGCCCATCATCCTGCAACAACGAAGACCCGTTTCAAGCATGTTTAAGGTTGTTGATTTGCACAATGTATTTACCTGTGTATTTTGATGTTTGTGGTACGAGAATAATAATAATTTGATGGATTCTTTCTTCACAGGCATCTTTGATGGTACTGTTCCAGCGTCTTAAGATGTCGTCTACATCATGTCCAGCATTAAGATCCGCAGGTTATAACGACTGAACTGTATACCAGGATATTAGTTGCGGCGTTGACGTCACGATTGCCGAAGACTCTTCTATCTTAGCCCGGCAAGGGATACTCTAGCACGGTTGATTCTGTATTGGATTTCCGGGCTTGGAATACTCTCAGACATATACATCAGCTTGAACTATATGGATTCACACAAAAATGAAAGCTAGCAAATGATGAAGATATTGCGCAACAACTGAACGACATATCACAGTGAATTAATGCAATCACAACCGACAGTTTCGTCAGGTATAGCGTAACTAGTAAACAGCGTCTTTACATGTCTGTACTTTGTCGCTCATTCTACATCCCACAGTTTCCGCAAAATGCATAACGTGTCGTCGAAAATGAAGATTAATATAATCGTGTCGGGTAACTAGACGGGTGAGAAGATGGCGACAGAGTTTCCGATCGCCGAAATATCGTTTGAAAACACGCTGCTCACTCGGACTGTCACCAAAGAAGACTATCTTAAGGCCGGTTACACACTGGGCGGTTTCGTCCGCGCCGGAAATTTCTCCGTCGCCGCCCTTCAGGTAGTGGCGCAAGGGATCAAATGGGAGCTTACACACTGGGCAGAGGGGAAAACCCGCGGTAGCGCTGCCGTCGACGGCAGGTATACGACCGCGCGCTGCCACTACATTCGACGGTTGTTTGACCGCTCCAGTCCAGACGGTGGCCCATGTGGCCAGATGGGCGCTTGCACACTAGGCGGATTCTAACCGCTTGTGCGTTTTCAGTCTGTGTAAAGTTATCATTTTTTGAATTTAAAAATCGTAATTTAAGTGGTGATAGATAATGATATTCTCATTTCGTTAGTGGAAGCTAGAGCAGTTTTAAGAGACAAAACAGTGGTTTCTTTTAAAGATCGGGACGCTACCAGGAACGCTTGGAAAGAAGGGTGCCTTGAAAGTGGAATGATTTTGACGAAATGGAAAATTAGGAAAAATGCCTTTGGGTAGTAAACTATTGATCACGTATTTACATAAATTTTTACCGCTTCAACTAGAACTTGAATAATATAGAATCACATTTTATAGAAAGATTTTGATGATTAATAGTATATAACTGTGTCCTTATATCTTAGACATTTGTCAAGGAACACTTTCAACATTCGAAATTCTGTCGCTCGACATTGTGAGATTTTCTTTTCATTTCTTTTTTAACACAGCATTGACGAATACAGCGAGACAAGCTGTTTAGTAAATTCGGCATCATCTTCGCCATTTACTTTCGATTTTTCTTTGTAAAGTAATAATTTTTAAAACACTCAACATATTACAACTTAAGCAAAAATGTTTAACTAGTCGATTGTACTTGTAAGAATAAAAGCAATGTAGAGTAAACTCAACAATGATGAGTCGATTACACAGTGAAGTATATGTATTAGTTACAAATAAATGACTTAGTCATTATATGGCATAGTATATTTTTCAAACTTTTCTTGTACACCTATTAATATTCACCTAAAGGAGTTTTCACCCTAATTAACATAAAATAAATATAGCGGATTGGAATTATATAAAATTAAATGTTTATCTTTAGTAGTTCCATGAGAAATCTGCTTACTTCAAGGTGATTACCAGCATTTCCGCACTTTGAATACAATTCATCAACTGTGTATTTCTCCTTTGAATGACATACTTTTAGTTTCGCAAGTAACTCTCGATATAAACATCCCAAATTAATTGAGAAACTTGCTGTTATCGTTCCTCATATATTCTGTTCTCCTTTGGTTTTTTCTTTTCCTATTTCTATGGCGACGGAACCCTTAAAATAAAAATTTTAAAACCTAACTACGAAATAATAAACACCAAATTAACTAAATTAACATCTAATTTCACAAAATGAAACTCAAGTCACCAAAAGCAAGGTACTGACGCCCGACCACGTCACCTTTTTCCTGCTCTTCTTAGCAGTGGAAGTTTCACCGCTGAAATGGCAGCGGTAGTTCGACCGCTCAATGTGTAAACACCTCAAATTCTATAGGCGGCGACGGAGAAAATTTCCGGAGCGGACGAAACCGCCAAGTGTGTAGCCGGCCTAATTCTGAACGCCGACTGAACCTGAGGGGATCCTGTTAGTGTTTGCAGTATTTTGCTCCGTAGAGTGCTATCAGGCGGGTGATTGAGTGCACTGCAGTGCGTGCGACCTTGGCGCACGGCAGTGGTCGGCGCCCTCCGACCTTGAGGTCCCGGGGTCGAGGCCCTGCGGTGCTGTCGCGTGACCGCAACAACAGTCGATACCACAGGGTGCTCCACGACAGCGTTAGACAAGTCTTCAACTATGGTCAAGCGATTCCGACAAATGCTTCGCTAAATTAGTTAACATTTTATGATAGCCATAGAGAGCCTGCTGAAACTAATATGTCACTATGACATTTATCTGATTTTAACAAAATAGTAGCGATCAGTAGAACTACGACCGTACGGTTTTTTTAAATCTAAATGCGCCAAAGGTATGGGGGCAGCTAGTAGGAATGTAACGGAGCCCCGCATCCGCAAGTGCGGAACTTTCGCACGAAATCATACATCCGCTTTCGCTTCCGCAATTTTTAATGCGAATGTATAATGAGGTTTTGTTTACATTGCAATATATGTTATTCTTTTCTCTCTATAGAAGACTTGGCCTATCGTCTCTTAGCTATCAACAATGTGGATGTTTTATTCTTGCGGTGGTTTGAACTTGTATGTACAGTAAAGCGGGGTATTCACGGTCCACAACCGTGCGGAACTAGGGCCGGCGCTAGGATTCTCTGGCCCCGGGTAAGCGATCTTAGGCCCCCCTCCTCCCCAAAAATTTTTACTTTACGGGCACCCATAAATTACGTGAGTTGTTTTTTCCGGATTTTCGGACCCCCCCCCTCCAAAACTTCACGTGAGATTTCCGTAGACCCCCTTCCTTGGTGATTA
This sequence comes from Vandiemenella viatica, assembly GCA_031002005.1. Lineage (NCBI taxonomy): Eukaryota > Metazoa > Arthropoda > Insecta > Orthoptera > Morabidae > Vandiemenella > Vandiemenella viatica. Next base: position 176,378,005 of record CM061914.1, on the reverse strand, counting down.
TTCGCCGGACCCCCTCCCCCCCCCCCTATGTCACCTCACTAAATTCATGGATGCCCCCTTACACTTTGTTTTTTCTTTTTGTTGATAAATTCAGAAAATTTTAATACAAAATTGTTCAAAATTAATGGTGCAGATTTTAAAATTTGTGTTTGATTTTTATTTATTTAGGCACCCAGGCCGGTGGGCTCCCCCTTTGGTGGCCCGGGTCCCGGGTACTTTTGCTCCACTTAACCCCCCCTTACGCCGGCCCTGTGCGGAACTACCGTACGATGCGCTCACCCAATCACGTAACTAGATGGGGTTTAACAAGATGTTCCAAGCAGTCCTTTCCACTCGTACTTTCTCGCGGCACACCATGTGTCCTTACCGCACACTCGCAGGATGTTTCCTCCAATCACGATCCAACGCCATAGCTTAATGGACGGCAAGGACCCGTGTTGGTTGCATGGGAGTCTTGTAATCTCTTTCACGACCCATCAAGAGTCCTTTATCGGAAAATCGGATCATCGTAGGTCCTACAAGTAGTACTGTGAACGTGCCGCTAGAGCGGTGGAAAGGCGGGTGGCGGGCTCGGAGATGTGCGGTGGCGTGGCCTTGAATTAGTCGAGCCGCAAACTCCGCAATGTTCACAAGACAAAGATTTTTTTTTCACACGTATGTAATTATGTTAATAATTTAATTCACTTGTGAAATCATCCCACGTTTTTTGTTGTTGAAAGATGAGGCAAAAAATAAATCAAGATGATAGTATTACATGGAAACAGACTTTTCTTATGAAAAAATGTAGAATCTGGGATAAAAAATACTTATTTTGATTTTAAGTTTATATTCGATAAAATATTAAAATCTAAATAATTACAAATCTATTTTTCCAATTCCGCATCCGCTTCCGCAAACCATCCGCATCCGGGGATATCAAGCACTGAACATCAGCATCTGTAGCCGCATTCGCAAAGACGACTCCCGTTACGACACTTTTAGCTACCCCGTCTTTTTATCCTTGGGACACCTTTCAAGCAACTTGTATATCCAATTACAGCAATAAAATTTGAAGTCGACGCGTACGAAGTCGCGGGTAAGGGCTAGGCTTGGGGGAGCGAGATGGCCTCGCATTCTGGAGGACGCCGTTTCGAATTCCGTCCAGCCATACTGATTTGGATTTTTCATGGCATCCTAAAATCATTTCAGGTGAATGCCCGGATGGTTCCTTCAAAAGGCCATGGCCGAATTCCTTCCCACTCGTTGCCTCCATTTCATTTCCACCTCTAATGACCTTGACGTCGATGAATCGTATAGTAAGAAACTAAAAAGAAAAAAAAAAAAAACCGATGAATTGAACCCAGTTTGAGTATTATGCTGGTTGTACTTACACCGATACCAGATACCTTTCTTGCGCAATCTGCTCGTTACATTAAACAGTAGTAGTAGAAGCACAACAACACTTCATCACGATTGGAAGCCACTACCACAGCACTCGGTTTCGACCACTTTAGCTAGGATCGCTATAGTAGGGTAAAAAAGCAGTGTTGGTAGGTGGTGAAACCATGGTCCACAGGTACGCAAAACAAACCAAAGTCCGCTCAAGCCTCCCCCAACCAAAATCCACTGAAGCCAAGCCATCCCCCAAACCAAAGTCTCCTCAAGGCCCCCCCAAACCAAAATCCACTGAAGCCAAGTCCCCCAAAACTATTGTCCGCTCAAGCCTCCCCCAACCAAAATTCACTGAAGCCAAGCCCCCCCCCAAACCAAAGTCTCCTCAAGGCCCCCCCCAACCAAAATCCATTGAAGCCAAGCCTCCCCAAACAAAAGTCTCCTCAAGGCCCCCCCAACCAAACTCCACTGAAGCCAACCTCCCCCCAAACCAAGTCCGCTCAAGTCCCGCCCAACCAAACTCCACTGAAGCCAACCTCCCCCCAAACCAAAGTCCTCTCAAGCCCCCAACCAAAATCCACTGAAGCCAAGCCCCCCCCAAACCAAAGTCTCCTCAAGCCTCCCCCAACCAAAATTCACTGAAGCCAAGCCCCCCCCAAACCAAAGTCTCCTCAAGGCCCCCCAACCAAAATCCATTGAAGCCAAGCCTCCCCAAACAAAAGTCTCCTCAAGGCCCCCCCAACCAAACTCCACTGAAGCCAACCTCCCCCCAAACCAAGTCCGCTCAAGTCCCGCCCAACCAAACTCCACTGAAGCCAACCTCTCCCCAAACCAAAGTCCTCTCAAGCCCCCAACCAAAATCCACTGAAGCCAAGCCCCCCCCCCAAACCAAAGTCTCCTCAAGGCCCCCGAACCAAAATCCACTGAAGCCATGCCCCCCCCAAACCAAAGTCTCCTCAAGGCCCCCCCAACCAAACTCCACTGAAGCCAACTTCCCCCCAAACCAAGTCCGCTCAAGTCCCCCCAACCAAAATCCACTGAAGCCAAACCCCCCCCCCCCACAAACCAAACTCCACTGAAGCCAACCTCCCCCCCAAACCAAGTCCGCTCAAGTCCCCCCCAACCAAACTCCACTGAAGCCAACCTCCCCGAAACCAAGTCCGCTCAAGTCCCCTCCAACCAAAATCCACTGAAGCCAAACCCCCCCAAACCAAAGTCCGCTCAAGCCCCTCCAACCAAAATCCACTAAAGCCAAACCCCCCCAAACCAAAGTCCGCTCAAGCCCCCCAACCAAAATCCACTGAAGCCAAGCCCCCCCCAAACCAAAGTCTCCTCAAGCCTCCCCCAACCAAAATTCACTGAAGCCAAGCCCCCCCCCAAACCAAAGTCTCCTCAAGGCCCCCCCAACCAAAATCCATTGAAGCCAAGCCTCCCCAAACAAAAGTCTCCTCAAGGCCCCCCCAACCAAACTCCACTGAAGCCAACCTCCCCCCAAACCAAGTCCGCTCAAGTCCCGCCCAACCAAACTCCACTGAAGCCAACCTCTCCCCAAACCAAAGTCCTCTCAAGCCCCCAACCAAAATCCACTGAAGCCAAGCCCCCCCCAAACCAAAGTCTCCTCAAGGCCCCCGAACCAAAATCCACTGAAGCAATGCCCCCCCCCAAACCAAAGTCTCCTCAAGGCCCCCCCAACCAAACTCCACTGAAGCCAACTTCCCCCCAAACCAAGTCCGCTCAAGTAGCCCCAACCAAAATCCACTGAAGCCAAACCCCCCCCAAAAACCAAACTCCACTGAAGCCAACCTCCCCCCAAACCAAGTCCGCTCAAGTCCCCCCCAACCAAACTCCACTGAAGCCAATCTCCCCCAAACCAAGTCCGCTCAAGTCCCCTCCAACCAAAATCCACTGAAGCCAAACCCCCCCAAACCAAAGTCCGCTCAAGCCCCTCCAACCAAAATCCACTAAAGCCAAACCCCCCCAAACCAAAGTCCGCTCAAGCCCCCCAACCAAAATCCACTGAAGCCAAACCCCCCCAAACCAAAGTCCGCTCAAGCCCCTCCAACCAAAATCCACTGAAGCCAAACCCCCCAAACCAAAGACCGCTCAAGCCCCTCCCCCCAACCAAAATCCACTGAACCCAAGCCTCCCCAAACCAAAGTCCGCTCAAGCCCCCCCAAACCAAAATCCACTGAAGCCAAGCCCCCCTTCCCCAAACCAAAGTCCGCTCAGGCCTCTCCCAAACCAAAATCCTGAATCCGTCACTGATGGTACAACAGTCTAGTCCGGCCTCTACACGACTGAATGAAGCCATCTGTAACCGAGGAATCAGGTTGCGGGGAACTGGAGGGTTATTGAGAAAGAAGGAGCAGATTTTGCATTTTTATTTTTCACAAACTACAAAAAGTACAAATACGTGCAACACATCGCCGGGCAGAGGAAGGCTCAACGTTTTTATTTGTTTATTTCGTGTCAGAAACATACATAACACAATAACAAGCAACAAATTGTACTAAACCAGACCTTGAACACTTCCAGTGCATTTTCCGAGGCGTCGTATAGATCATCTTCCGAGCTGGATGCTCGACACGGTCGACACTGGAGCATGTGCAGTCGCCATCTTGGATCTGCCCACTCCTGATACCAGCCTAATCAGAGACTTCCATATCAGCCAGCCTTTATCATGGTCAGGTTGTAAAGATTCAGAGTTTCACTGTATACACTCGACATGAGCACTATTTGTGCGACAGCACGTCGGAAACGCTCAACATCTGCATCTGACATTTGAGGACGACCAGCAGCTTTCTCTTTGCATATGCATCCATCTTCTACGATTTTATTAAATCTGTTTATGACGAGGTGGTACTGTATTGTACTTGCAACAGAAAGCATGCCGCACGTCTGCGGCGGATTCACTTTTTGCAAACTGTAGAACACAACACTTCTCCCGTGACGTCACCATTTCTACGTAGACAGTGGCGCCTCTGGTGGCAGCGAGTGGAACTAGTAGACGGGGGTTGCAAACTCTGAACCTTCCTCTGTCCGGTGATGTGTGGCTCGTATTTGTATCTTTCACAGTTTGTGTGAAACAAAAATGCAAAATCTTCTGAATAACCCTGTACTTCATCGCGCACCGCGAGATGTTGGACTCGACAAGTGCTGATGCCAGGTCTGATATGCTGTAGGGGGCCGGACGCTGCTGTCTCCCGATAACGAGGCTGGATTGATGGATCCTGAGGCTGGACGCCAACCAATTTCCCGCCGCCCTGTTTGCATCTGAAACTCTCTTATCAGCCGCCCGCAGGTCAGAGGTCACTGCTGTGGCGTGACTGAAGAGGGAGGTCGTAAAACGGACGGAAGCGGTGTCGTATATCTACAGCGCCAGCGAAAGTGCTCGGTACGCGAAACAAACAGACGGCGACGTTTAACACTGTGCTCTATTAATCAGCGGACTCGCAGTGTGCAAGTACGAAAATACTGCTACACGTGCCAGACAATGGAAGGGGATAGTAATAGTATAACATTACCTAATTACATGTAATGCTTGTACTAATTACGGCCTTAATTATAGTTTTTTTTTTAAAGTTCGAATATGTTATTATAGAGTCGTGGTTTTAACTCTAAATGTATTACGCACTAGATTTTCTTCGTGACATCGTGCATGTAGAATACAGAAAAATTTGTCGTATTCTCGTAGGTTTTTAACTTCTCATATGAGCCAATTTCCATTATGTAGCGTCTTTAAAGTCATGGACATCTTATGACGCTTATAATCATGACGCCTACTTCAGCGACGGATTCGTGATCCTCTTCTAAAGGGAGAAGTGTTTGTGTTACTATCTTTCTCCAAACACGTTGTGTGTTTTTTGTTGGTAAACTATTTAGTTTACGAGTCGGAAATTGCGGGAAACCAAGTAAAAACCGGAGTCAGGGCCGCCGATTCGCCGAACCGGGATTGCAACCAGAGCCGTGGCCGTACTGCTGGCTACTAAGACACTGCAACCGGCTGTGATGTTTATTAGCTCGAGACAGCTACCAGTGGGTTCCCCAACAGTCAAAAAGAAAGAAGGATATGTTTAAATAGGGCATTCTATATATATATACAAATGGTGGTCCCGAGTAGCAGGTCATACAATTCGTAGCAGGCACGGCAGTTAGATTTACAGAACATGAGTCAGATAAAGTCAGAAAAAGTAAGCTGCGCATACTCGAGCGATAAAGAATGCGGTCTTTTCGTTTATGGCGATTCTCCTCACCGTGACAAACCTAGATATTTACACTGTACTGAAGAAATAACAAGCTGCCAAACAACAGCAATAAAAGGACTCGTTCTGAATGAAGTGAAATAAAATTATCATGAAACATTACGTGATGAATGGCTTAGTAAAGGAGTATGATAAAGTATAGTAACTGCTAAGGTGTCAGACTGCTGTCCTGTTGCTTTAAGTTATTGACAAAGATCGTAGAAAAGTAATCAGATCGCGGAGGAGAAACACGGATTTGGAGGCACTTAAAACTCTCAGAGCCGTAGGGACTCGGGAGTAACTTTTGCACTTTAAATCCACCGCCCTACAGTACAGTACACTGGTCGGTAATCAGACACAACTATCCCCGTGTGTGGCAATCTCACAACCCTCCAGTCGTTTTATTATTATTATTGTTACTAATATATCAACTTTTCTTACATTGGCTATAAATGTTATGTGTAATCGTATTAATATTTGTATTATTGTAGGGTTCCAGAAGCCGTAATTTGTGTGGTCTTTGGGTGGCGTAAGTTTATTATCGTCAGCTAGCGTTGTGAGAACCTTTGTCATCAGGTAGCGGACACAGAGCATTGTCTGTCAATAACTAATGGAGCGTGTTTCGGCTGTAGTATGAATGTGACATATGTTAGGAGCTTGTTAATATGTAGCACCAGCGTTTAAATGTTGATTTAAAGTAACTACGCCAGATAAATTGATATTTCTTTCGGAAAGGGATTATCATTTCTAAAATTAACAACTTGGGCAGTTATAAATTTGCAGCTTGAATGTGTTCGAGAGGAGATGTGACCTTTCTCGTCCATAACACGCTATTACCCCAGTTGCTATTAATCTACGTGTATCGTCCGGATCTGTCTACTAATTGCCGGTAGCTAATTAATACACATTAAATGAGTGGAAAGCTGACAAACGCCATTCCTTTTTCTATTACGCCAGCGACTTGCATAATCACCAACTTTCAATTACCTGTTATTAATATAATTTCTCGGAAACATCTTCAAGAAAATTTATTTACGCTGATGACATCTGTGTGCTGAACCAGAACCCCAACTTTTCTGATGCAGAAACAACTTTATCAGCTGATCTGGAGAAGTTAGACGTATGCTTCAAGATATGGTGCATCCATCTAAATCTTCAGAAAGCAGTTATATCGACATTTCATTTACGAAACAGACTATCGCACTATAAACCAGAAGTCAAATTTAGACGCCAACTCTTGCCGGATTGCGGCACACCAAAATATCTGGGTATAACACTGGACAGAACTCTAACTTTCAAACAGCATCTCTCAAACGTGGCTTCCAAAGTCAAAGCGAGAAATAATATTATTCAAAAGCTAGGAATTACCTCATGGGGAGCCAGTGCTCATGTTTTAAGATATACAGAATTAGCTTTGTCAAAATCTGTAGCTGAATCCTGCTGTTCATCCTGGATCAATAGTGCCGACACAAAGAAGATAGATGTGCAACTCTATCAGGCAATGAGGATAATTACGGGATGCATTCGGAGTGCGACTACTCTATGGCTTCCAGTGCTATGCAACATTTCATCTCCAGCACTAAGAAGATCAGAAGCTATACTACAGAGGTCTGGAAAAATATCCTGAAGAACCCTCAGCTGCCTATACATCAAGACATGATTCAAGCAAAACACAACGCTTGAAATCAAGAAAACCGTCTTGGCGCACAGCAGTCAATCTTACAGTGACCTCTTTCAACATCAACCAGTGGTGGACAATGAGAGTAGATATCAGTTGCCAATAAAAATCTAGTTGAAGACCCTTCAGTATGGTTACAAGGTTTCGGTGTCCCCAGGTGGAAATGGAGAATCACCATCAGATTCGAACAGGAAAGGCGCCTACTTATTACACAAATGTTATTACACTTCCGAAGCCGTATTCCGACATTGCTAGCACCTTCCTGTTCGCCAATCAACCTTTATGCTCGTCGCGTGCAAATTGTGACTGTGGAGCCATCTTACAGACAATCCACCACGTCGTTTCTGACTGTCCTCTTCGAACAATAGCGGATACACACAATGCGTCGATCAGTCCAATTGACCGGATTAAAACTAGATCTAGAAATATGAAATTGTACAAGCTTGTGATATGTACACACTTTATCATTATTTTTGGCCGCCGCTGAAAAATTCCATCACTTTTATCTTGCGCAATCCTACATCAATGTCATCTCAGGAAACAGTAACGCAATACTGACGAGCCAGTATTGCGTTACTGTTTCTTAGGGTGACTTTGATGTAGGATTGTGCAAGATAAGAGTGATAGAATTTTTCAGCGGCGGCTAAGAATAATGATAAAGTGTGTACATTTCCTATCGTGTACCTTGTTAAATATCATACGATAAATAAATAAATAAACATAATTTCTTTATAAAATAGCCTCATGTACTGTTTCACATATCTAAGTTGTGTCTCAAATGGATAAAAGAGAAGATTTGGAATCTATTCCCGTTTCTACCCCAATCCGCAAAGGCTCGTGTGTTCATAATGACCTGGTGACAGGGTTTCTGTGGGTTGCGCATTCCGCCCCTGTCGCAGCCACGTTAACATAACCTGGTATTCCAACCGGGTGTAGGGGACCTACAGTTTAACGTTGAAGTCGAACCACGGAAGCGTTCTGGCGTACTTCACATTACACAGCAAGTTGTGCCAGAGGTGAATGATGGGTTCAGGGCCTATGAAAACCCCCACCGAGACAGGGATTCGAACCGGGTACCTTTCGACGTCTTAACCACTGAGTCAGCAGACCACACTTCCCAAGCCGATTCCGCCATTGCTTGCGCGTTCCTGTTCGCCAATGAACTTTTTTGCTCGTCGCGTGCCTACTTCCTAGGAAGCTTTCCCGCGAACCATTACTCACTACTTCTCACGAAGCGACTTTCGTATTCCGAGAAGCAGTCGTAAAAGCCCAATTACAATAATGCGCATTCCACACTTCACAGAATAAAGATGCAACTTGCCACAATTTAGTAAACTGTGAGATTTTAATGCAATGAGCGGAGTCAACATAAGAATCCAAAGACTTCCCACGATCATTACTAGATGACAATAACGCGAAGTCCCTGGCGTTTATAAGAAACGCGCTATATGCTACTAATTTGTTTGGCTTTCCCTCCATTATTGCGATTTTTGCTAAATGATACCATAAAAATTCAGCCTGAAAGACTTCACTGATTATACTGCCTGCTGAGATTTGTGTTACTAACAATAAATTATGTATAATAAATAATTTGGGTGTAACGCAGTTGCTATTGTTACAATATCATTATATACCACTAGTATAATAAGCTCGTGAAATTTTTTTGCGTTTTGTCACGGGTCTAGAATAGTTCCGTTCTGGCTAAATACAAACTTGACCTGTAATTCACCCTTTGGGTGAATAAAACATCTTGAACTTGAAGAGCTCATAATAATTAATAGACGTATAAAACACTCCAAAGGTCGTGGTTCGTAGGCTCGAAATTGCCGAAATACAAACTTGCCTTGTGTTTTTTGGCACAAACCTTTCGCATGTCCAAATCATATGTCAAAATTTGATGAACGGTGAAGGTATTTAAATTTAACTGTTCACTCATCATCCTTATTGCTAAAAGACGGTCTGATCTCACAAGACCCCTCACACGCTCAACGTTTTTGTCAGTTCTTGAAATTGAAGGTCTCCCTGAGCGACGTTGATCTTCAACGTGTTCTCTGCCTTCCAAAAATGATTTCTGTTAGTGGAAAACTTATGCTTTTGACATGCAATGTTCCCCCATAGGCCTGTTTCAACTTTTCAAAGCTTATATTCGCGGATTCCCCAAGTTTAACAAAAAACTTCATTCCACAACGTTGCTCTACATTCCGATGCTCCAACAAAAACATAACTTCACTGATGGAGCTGTCAAAAATAACGTGTTGGCTGAACGGAGTTGAAACCGGTCTAGCACAGACCTGTAGACAAAGCGTTGCCAGATCGCTTGTAGTGTTACCAATCTCATAACTTTTCTCACACACCTCATAGTACAGAAGCACATTTTAAGACTCATTTACGAATAAAATGTAGACAATGACGTACAGGTTGTTTTGTCTAGTGAGCACGAAGTGACGGGCACCGCAATCAGCTCTGTTGTTAGGCGAGCGCTACTTTGCATGCGTAATAGCGGCGCGACTCATTTCACTTTGTAATGTTGCGCGGAAGGTTATTTCAGGAGCCGCGCCAGGGGAAGAACCGCAACGTTATCTTCGAGCTGGCAAACACAGGCCAAAGGTCACATCCTCGACAACGTTCAAATACTGCAATCTCTACACTGACCTGTCTCCACCTTACAATGCTACTATAACTTATGTACTGTACTTACTAGTTGTTCTCGCTACTTAGTACGCCTGGAGTTTTATTGCTAGAATTGGATAAAATCTACATGGATACAATATAGTATGTTGTGTCCGTACATGAAATTTATGAACAGGTCATTTAAAACCTGACTGCGAGAGAAACAAAGCCTGAGTGACCGATACAACATTACAGAGACTCACACACGCTACCCATCTGTCTGACACCAACGGTTATTTTTTAAAATTTGATTAGTAGATATGTTATTCATTCCGAAAGAAGTATCCCGCGTCCTTCCTAATGATATACAGTATAAATTTTTCATCAAGATCGGTTTAGCTGCGAAGACGTAACAAACGGGCAGAGTTACTTGCAAAAATTTCGCGAATATGATGAATAGAAGGGTTGGTGGTTGTAACAGGATGAAAGAAGACATCTTAATTTGTTTCAATTGTTTATTTGTTTTGTGTAATAGGTAAGTAACAAAAGTGACGCCAGTGAAGCAGTTTATTAATATCTCTGTGATGTGTGCTGCTGCTATCTAGCGGCTTGGCTCGTGATAAAACAAATACGTTATGGAAATAATAATGCTTTTGCCCTTAAGGGCAAATTCCGCAAAAATTCATTTCTTAGAATACGATGAGGACCAAAGCGGATACCTTAATTTCTAAAATAATACCTCATTCTCGATTTCGGTTAGATGTCAAGGAGGATAAATATTTCGTGACGAAAAAATACACTTCTGCCCTTTAAGGGTCGAATTCCGAAAAAAAAATCCTTCCTTGAAATATGATGCGACCAACGTGGAGAGCTTAATACCTAAAATAATATCTCGTTTCAGATTTCGGTTACATATCAAGGGAAATACTCTTTTTTTTTTTTTTAAATATGTTGTGACCACAGCGGATTTCTTAATCTTTAAAATGATACCTCAGTTATCTATATCGGTTAGATATGAAGGGGGATAAATGGATCGTGACACAAAAAAGCATTGTAAAAATGTTTATACTTTTGCCCTTTAAGGGAAGAATCCCGAAAAATTGCTTTCTTAATATATGATGACACCAAAGCGGAGATCTTAATATTTAAAATGATACTTCCTTTATCGATTCGGTTAAGTATGAAGGGAGATAATGTCTTGTGACAGAAAAAAACCTTATAGAAATAATATATATGATTCTCCAACTTCTTTGCAGATGATAAAATTGTAACAAATGGTCCTCCTACTGAAAATTACGATAGCACATTGATAGAGTACTCTAACTGATATTATTATTGATTGTAGGTAATTAGTAGTAAGACAGACCTGATGGGATTTGACCTGTGGTAGCTTACAGTGATCTATAAATACAAACAACATCGCGGACTGTTCCAGTAGGTCTACTGCGAAACACGCGACCACTGTACACATGTTTGGGATGACCAATCACGAGGCTGATCGCAACTCGTCGAGGAGAATGTCACTTTGTATGCTGACAGGGGCGGAGGTCGCCTGGACGTTCAAATCATGAGAAGACATGACCGTATAATGGGAACTCACTGCAAACTGAACACCTCCCGAAATATCGCACTTAATACCTGCATGTAAGGGAGCGTCCATAAACCACGTAGCTCCATTTTGGTCTCCTTGAAACCCCCCCCCCCCCACCGTAGTATGTAATTTTTTTGATTACAGAAGACAATTGGACTGTTTTCTCTTGTCAGACCATTGTAAATTTCATACGGAGAAAATTAAATGAAGGAAATGAATATTCTGTATCTCATTTTAACTGTGAAAAATTATATGAATGAAAAGTTACGTGGCCTGGCGGCCTGGCTCGGAACCCTCCTCCCCCCATCCACGTATCCCAGCGTAGCTTACCACGCAACCCCTCCCCTCTTAAGCCGACTCACGTAGTTTATGGACGCTCCCTAATAACTTAGTCCCGCTTGTAGTTTTATCATTAAATTTACTGATACACTACTCCAGAAACACGAGAGAAAGATTCTCCTAAAAGAAAGTCAGTTACCGTCTCCGTAGAACAAGAGGAATATCAGAAAATGTTTTGGAATTTTATATTGAGTATTCAGGATATTAGGAAACCACTACATTTGCAACCAGAAACTGTCTAAGTTGTTGTTATGCATTGTATTTGCCTGCGTAATTTTTTCAGCAATAGTTCACGCTTCGAAAATTCTCACCATCCACCGGGAACATTTGAAAGTTGAGATAAAGATACAGGAAACATTTTAAAGAGATAACACGTACTTCGTACAGAAAAGTTCCACGTGAAATGTAGCAAGTGACGCAACAAATTATTCCGCTGATATTTGTCTATTTTTTGCTATCTCCGTGGGATTGGTTTACTGACAGAATAACTACAGAATTATAATTGTTTTAGAAATAGTTTCTCTCTTTATATGTTTGATTTTTTTTTAAATTTGATCTCCATTTCCTCATCACATCCCTTCCTTGTAAAGGCAAACTTTTTTATTAAAAAAAAAAAAGAAATAGTAAAGAATCGTAAGAAAATCAATTTGTACGAAACTGATAATCTGCTCCAGATGTTTTCAATCTGCGGTACTTTTCTATCGTTTTCTGTAAAACTGGGATACTAGAGTTAGAATTTTTTATCTTGGGATCTTCCTGATGACACCCCACAACTTCGCAAACGGCACTCCGTGAATCATTTTTAACTTCTCTGCATTTATAAATTCTACTCTTTGGACCCAAAGACATGGATATTCTGTATAATTTTGGATTAAGCTTATACTATTCTCTGAATCCCACTTAAAAGTCATGCTCGCAACTGTCTTTGTCAACATACAAATTTCAACTCCCAACGAGATGTTGTAGCATAACAGATTACTCAGATAAGAGATAAAAAAAATGATAACTGCTCTGGGGGTTAATCGGTAGCTATGGAGACCAGATGGTAACAAGGAAGCAAGAAGATCGGGCGAGCGAAATAGTTTAGGTCGCGGATTTGAATCGATGATATAATGTTACTGAAAGCAAAGGACCTTGGTATTCTTCGAAATTTTACGAATGAAGTTAAACGAGAACAAATGTCAAATGAATCATAAGAAAGATTATTATCATTCAAATACCAAAAGTTAATTTAATATATTCGAACATTTAAGTTTCTTCACAAGTCTTAAACGGTTACTGTATCCCAGCTCCGACAGTAAGAAGAGAAGAATTTTAATAAAATACGACAATATCCATATTGATAGAATGTTGACTAACGTTTCAATACGTTGCATACTATCCTTTCATCTTTACCGCTAGAAATGGGTTTATTCATCACACAGCAGCTTGTGCTGTATACACACTGAAATACAACACTGCTTAGCGCTACGAGTGTCAACATTTCCCGTTACGACGTGTCGCAAATGCACCATGTGGCGCAACTGTAGAGAAGTGAATTATCCGAGTTTGCATTGTTGATTGGGAGTAAGTGTTGGTGTTTTCGTGTTTTTTTTTTTACTTCGAAAGTGACGACTTGTAGTAGGTTAGTTCGTTGAAGTTTATAAGTGAGTAGCTACTATGGGGGCTAGGCGGTGCAGTGCACCGGGGCCCTCACGCTCAGGGGGCCCCCAAGCATACCTCAAGGGGCCCCTAAGCGCAAGCGCACCTCTAGGGGCCCACGAGCCTTCACGGCAAACTGGCGACCTTTTTTTAGCTCTACCGTCGTCTAAGGGGCCCCTGAGAACACAGGAGCCCCTCACTAAGGGCCCTCGCTGCTCAGGGGGGCCCCAACCACTGCTCAGGGGCCCCTAAAGAACAATTCAAGGGCCCCCATCCTCAGTTCAGGGGGCCCCTACCAGCACACAAAGCAAAAAAAAAAGTCGCCCGTCTGGCCTGAGGGCCCAAAATAAATTTTTTACACCGGGGCCCTTGTTGACCTAGCTACGCCACTGGAAAGAAGGTCTTTAGATAGGTTAGGAAGCGAAAGTACTAAGAATAGTTAGTATTCGCTCATCAGATTCGTACCGATATTTCTCTGGTTAGAGAGATTCATTGTTTAATCTGCTTAAAAGCAGTAAGCAGACCAGTAAGTGTTTTGGAAGAGAACGTGTGTTTTATTTATCACTGTGCAACATGTTAAAAGACTGTTAGGTTTTTTTTGTTAGTAAAAAAAGCAAGATTATCATCATTGTGCAATGTAACATGTAAACGAAAGTGAGTTTTTAGTTATAGTTAGTAAGGGAATATTTAAGAAGCTTAAAGAATTTTTGTGATCGTAACAGAAGTGTTTTTTTTAGAAGAAATAATTACCTGATATAATTCTGTTGTAATGGATTCTTCTGAAAGAAATTTATTTTTTACAAGTTGGTGAGTCTATATAAAAAGAAACTCTCATTAAACTTCAAGATGGTCAAAATTATCTCTGAATATTTGCCTGCTTTATTTATTAGTTTTGAGAACCTTCCTGACATTTGTAAGTTTGATAGTAAGGTTGGAAGAGGCCGACGTGATTTTCACTCTACGCTTCCCAGATCAGGTTTGAGTGAGCCCACTTCAAGAAATGGGTTGTTTTAGATGGCTTCGATTGAGAAGCTGTAGTGTACTTGTTGTTTCACAAGCTCGATAATTCCCAGCGCTAACTAGTGAGTATGTTGGAAACGTGAAGTGATGGGTTACTCACCGGCACTGGGTGCTGGGCGAAGGTGCTGCCGCGGACAACGCGCCGGTCGAACATGATGTTCCCGTGCATGGGACCGCCATCAGATCTGGAACAAACAAACACCGTCAGCATACCACCCACACCGGCACTGGGTGCTGGGCGAAGGTGCTGCCGCGGTCAACGCGCCGGTCGAACATGATGTTCCCGTGCATGGGACCGCCATCAGATCTGGAACAAACAAACACCGTCAGCATACCACCCACACCTGCTCTCCAGACACACTCTGTTGCTTTAGGTTTCTCCCCAGAAGTGTGGTGAAAACGTGTTCTAAAAAGTGGTGGCTGAGTAGAAAAGGAAAGGAAACTCTGTAGATTACGATTATGTATTCGATTCGTATCTGTAGTGGGGCCGTTTCCGTTTGTCCGACATTACGCATAAACTACCACACACATTTTGATGGGACCATCTTAGATCACAGGAAAAGATCAAAACATTTTCTGAACTTCAAATTTTTATACTAAACTTGAAAATTACTGCACCACTTTTTTTTGGGGAAGGAGGAGGGTTTCGACAGTTTTAAAATAATGTTAATTCCAACTTATAATCAATACGCCGCGTCACCTAGCATTAAAATCTGTTATCAGATGTTAAACTCTTTTTATCATCAATCTGGGATAACTTAAAAAGTACTTGACAAATTTTTAAAGGGGATTTTCACAATATGAAAACCTAGCGTCAGGTATTAATATTTGAGATTTATCTAACCACGGTACAGCTGGAGCATAAAATTAAAATAGGAGTGCAAAATTAAAAAAAAACACAAGCGTGACTCGATCCTTACACCATCTACCGGATCATTTCAGGAGTTTGTCGGTAGTTTAAACCGTTAATTAATGTTGTTAGTGGTGAGAGTTTCCCTAATCGAAGTAGATGCAGTGAAGGACGAAAACTAGTTCATTAATAGAGCCATAGCTGCTGAAACTGTTGCTGATTGATTTTGACTCTCTGGACGGGGTCGATCCGGCGACCGCCAGGCAGCAGGTCGATACCGACACCTCCTCAAGGTCACGGGACTCACTCCTCAGGGCGCGTCGACGTCCTGGTCCCTAGCGCCCTAACAACACGTTACAATGGTATAAGTTGCTGTAAAACAAATATATTCTTTGTCAGTACGGCTACCTGTATACAACTCACTAATACTGAGAGAGTTACTTAAAAAAATAACCATGGCTGGCTGCAGAAGGTCAACCAGATGTAAAAATCATCATCGTCATGTTCTTTTCAGCACTAGCCCTCGTTGCCAGTTAAGTTCTGGTCTGCCTCCATCTCTTCCAAGCGCGGTATTAACATTAAAGCTTCTGGTAGACTAGCCAATCCCATTACGTGTACTACGGGCATTATAGGTAGCATTAGATTTGCACAAGTAACACTAACGGTGACTCATCAAACGTTGCGAAGGAAGGCCAGCAAACAAGAGTGTTTAGGAGATGCGGAACACAGGATGGTTGATAACCCACGTACCTCCAATGACTTTAATACCCGTGCCGACGGAAAGCCGGGTGAATCGCAATCCCAAACCTGTCTGGCGGGATGGGGATTTCAACTCATGTACCACCGAATGACAAACTTAACGGTGTTTGAGAGGAGTTCAAGAGATCGTCAGAAAGCAAGAGAAAGATCTCTACACAGCGGTGGGGTAGCTCACAGAGAATCACTCAAGACATTTCTCCAGGACTCTACCTGGCCACATCATTTGATTACTGAATTGGCTGATGATGATGCTTATCGTTACTTCTGGTGCATTTCTTTGAGGATACGCCGTGCGAGTAGTAACATTACCTCAACACGCGTTTCATGCAGCGTTGCATTCGCCAACCCTCCGTACTCCGCTACCTAACAAAACCATGTTACATTAATCAGCCAGCGCAAAGAGGGGGCACCGGCAAATCCCGTGTGGGTCCCTCTCCCGTTAGCTCTCTTGTTCCCACAGGTTTCCTCTAAACGTTTGAAGGATCACCATCGGGATCACTTGCGCGAATGTTTTGTTACTGATAATGCCCTCTACCTACATCATGGGATCGGGTAGTTCAAAACAGCTTTACGGGTAAATGCCGTGTGGTCTTCCTGGGGATTGTGTCGGATGCTGGGACCCGGCACGCCTGGTAAGTCCCGACACCTCAAGCGACTGTTCTACTGGATTACCCTGTGGGACCACCCAAGATCACGCTTCCCGAAGCAGCAGCGAGATAATGCTTTGTTCTGTTGTTAGCAAGGCTTACTTGCAGTGCTTGAGGAGTCACTTACCTAATTCGCAGCTCTAATGCATACCGTTGGCTGAAGGCAGTACTCACTTGCTGGGGGGCTGTTTGTGCTTGGAGGCCGCCTCCGCCGCGGCCGCCGCCTGGCACCTGGCCCTGTGCCCGCCCCCGGCCACCACCCTGGGCTGGCTCGAGTACGAGTACAGCACCACCTGCTGCTGCTGCCGCCTCCGCTGCGGCGAGAGCCCGAGCAGGGCCGCCAGCTGAGGAGGCGGCTCCAGGAACCTGCCCGTCTTCACCGTCGTCATGAACATGGGGCGCTCCTTGGGCGTGTCCTCCGGAGAACGCTTCTTGCGCTGCTGGCTGTTGAGGTTGTTGCGGTAGTTGGTGTGCTTCTGCACGGAGGCGACGTACTGGTACACCGCAAGGTCCCCGTTGCTGCCGCCGCCGCTGGTGTAGCAGTTGCGGTGGTAGCCGCACTTGGCATTGTTGTTGTTGTTGGTGGTCAGGTTGTTGAAGGACTTGCTGAGCGCCTTGCCGTTGGCCGGCTTGTTGTTGTTGTTGTTGTTGTTGTTAGGTGGCGGACGGCGGGTGAAGATGCGCGTGCCGACCACCTGCACGGGGTCCTCCTTCTGGGCCTTGAGCTCCATTAGTCTGCGCTGCAGCGCCCTCACGTTCAGCTCCTGGTGCTCCGGAGGCAGCGGCTCGAAGTCGCGCAGCAGCGTGAAGCTGGCCGAGGTGACGGCGTCCTCGTCGCGCAGGTCGTTCACGATCACCGTCGTCGAGTTGGACGCGCTGCTCGGGGAGGCGGACGCGACGCCGGAGCTGCGTCCGCTGGAAGCTGCCCTGGGCGCCGTCACCACGGGCATCGCTCCAACTCGCTGCTTCCAGTCACTACTGCAGCCAGGGGTCAACCAACTCGAGCAACTGCAGCCTCACCAACTCGCTGCTTCCAGTCACTACTGCAGCCAGGGGTCAACCAACTCGAGCAACTGCAGCCTCACCAACTCACTGCTTCCAGTCACTACTGCAGCCAGGGGTCAACCAACTCGAGCAACTGCAGCCTCACCAACTCGCTGCTTCCAGTCACTACTGCAGCCAGGGGTCAACCAACTCGAGCAACTGCAGCCTCACCAACTCGCTGCTTCCAGTCACTACTGCAGCCAGGGGTCAACCAACTCGAGCAACTGCAGTCTCACCAACTCACTGCTTCCAGTCACTACTGCAGCCAGGGGTAAAAAAACTCGAGCAACTGCAGTCTCACCAACTCATATGTCTCCCTGTTACTACGATGATACGTCAGCCGCCTCACCAGTGATCAATACTACCAAAAATGTTCTTCACTCAAGCAACTGCAGTCTCACTAGCTCTATGGCAATCCAGTTATTACGATGAAACTGCTAATGTATTTCGAAGCTCTTTCCAGTTCCCAGTACCCTCGAAAAAAAATTCACACTAGCAATTGCCTTCACAGTAACTCTCAGCTATTCCAGTTACTACTGTCGATGTTGATACTGAAGGGGTCTTTCGACTGATTAGGCAGTGGTCAACACTGTCAAAAGTGTTTTTCACTCCAGCAACTTCTAATCAATCGAAGTAAAATTACGCTTATGTGCAATTCTACTGGTTAACGCTTTTGATACCTCGATATTAACATCACGAGGTATGATTCTTCAACCTGATGTGTCTGACTAGTCACTCTTCTCTCATGTGGTTCTCTATTTTGCAGACAAACACTAGGTTCACATACGTGCATGAAAGCATTGGCACTAAACTGGTGGCTACTCACAAATACTTGTTGCTTTATTTGGGAAGAGAGTGGTATTTCAGTATATTTGTTCGCTCTCAAAGACGATTTTTCTCTTCCACGCTAATCAGTAGACTAGTCTAGTGTCATTAAGTTATCTGAGCACGTTGTAGTGTAAGATCCCAACTCGATGTACGCTGATACGTGTTGGTTGTTGTGTTTTCCTTTGTCAGGCTCTAAAAGAGATGGTAGTGTAGTATTTCACTGTCGGGTCACTCGTTTCGTGAAAATAATAATTCACCCTATCTTTGAAAGTTAAATCAACTTTAGAAACGGAAATAATACATCTCTTGTGAATTATTTGAAATGTTCTCTGTTGAGAGTCTTAGATTCGTGCTGTCCGCTCCAGATACACTTAGGTATGCAGATTTTGATTCACACTAAATCATGTAATCTTACAGTAAACTGTTCGATCGAAATCTTGAGTGAACTCAGAGCTTCAATTAAACGTTTTGTCTGCACTCAAATATATGGATCAGTTCTATGAGAGAGATTTTACTTATCGTCGAACAGAGAAAGAATTCATTAACGAACTTAGACGTTACTGTAAATGCAATTAAATTGCAGTTTAGTCTGATTGTAGTCTTTTGAAACACAGATTTAGTAGTGATAGCTGGGAGTAAGTGCTGTTGTTTAAGTATTAGCTACTCACGTCACAGTATGGTACTTGCTGCGGTATCTTGTGGAGTCTGCAGAGCAATGCCGTGGTCACAGGACCAGACCAACTAAGGCTCAGATTGTCGAGACTAAAATCCGAGGACGTGAATTCCGTCGGCCAGAAACTTCTTGACGAGTTCTTTGACGCGTCTTGTCCACACGGCTTTGAATTCGTCGACCGCACAGAATGTCTGCAGGAGAACGTTCCCCGCCAAAGCGATTGGCTCACCCATCATGACGTCACAGACAAGACAGTGAATTGCAATAAATTTGGAGGAAATCTGCTCGACTACCGTTCACTGAGCAAATGGATTCTTCTTCCCTGTGGCTAAAGTACTGAAGAATTTCTCCCGTTCTAACTTGGTTACCTGATGGTAACCTATGTTTATCACATTCGCTTTTCACGCTATGTATTCAATATTAACAAAAACTTTCCAGCTAACGTAGTGTCTACACTCTTCCAGTGTATGTGTCCAGTACGTACGTCGTTAAGTTATTAAAAGCCGTATCGATTTGTCGTCACCTGCTTGGGGGAGTGGTCACGCTTATTGACTTCACGTCTGTGCACTAGATTGGCATCGTCAAGGTCGAACTGAGCGTTCGATACATCAACGCGTCTATCTGTCTGTTTCTTTTAGATATCGCCGCTTCGACGCGTAGGATTTAGTACATATGGCGACCGAACGACTGCATAGCCGATAGAAAAAAAAATGAGATGTTTGACAATTTAGATTCACATTGAATGCAAAGATGTATGCAGCACTCGCAATGTCTTCGTGAGCTGCGACTTATTTCAGGACGCTATTCTCTGCGTAAACCAGGTTCACAGGTATCGATATCTCGAACGTCGCATTTACTTCCGCACTTTTGCGTGAGCGCGATATTTCGCGTGTATATTTTTTATCCGTGTTCTGAGACGGCAGAGGAAGGGGTCCGGAGGGGGGGGGGGGGGGGGGGTGTTAGGGCGTTCGCGTGCCGGAGGCGTCTTATCGAGCAACACCAGACTCGAGTGGCGTGGTCGATGGGAGGGAATTACGTATGTGCAGTATAAGGAGAGTCAGCGGAGCTCCCTACAGCGGAAAGAAAAAGCTATTCGTCAGCCACGTGTCGCCGGAAACATAGCCCAGGCGACGGAGACAAGCCTCGGTCAACACTCACAGAGATACCATATCTTCCAGGCAATTCATAAGAATCTACAGCTTTGCTGGGTATAATTATGGTGCTGAACAAGCTCGTGCAAAATTACGTACTGAATTTAGCAACAAAAATCACCGTCAAGATCTCAGAACGCTTTCGGTAGAAAGTTTACGATACACGCGACATAACTACAGTTCTGTTTTGTTTGCGACACGATGGTAGACGTCATGGGAGTGAATTACTACACAGTACGAGTTTGCCAGATCTGACGCGCAGACGAGTGGTTGGTAGTAGTCCTCTAGTCCTCCTGCAGGTGCGGCCAGTCCTGGAGTCCTCGTCCTCACTACTGACCACTGCCCAGGGCTGCCAACTGACCGCTGTCCAGCCGACGCATGCGCATTGTTCGGACGCTGGCCCCACCTCACCCTGCCATCAGTTTTTATTACACTATACATATACAACACCACTGCGAAATTCTAGTGCATGGATTTCAGACAGTTCATATCTTACAACCTCATTCAAAGCTGTTTGACATAGTTTTGTTGATAATGGCGATTTATAATAAGTTGTTTTCGATGGTATCTGATAGCGGAGATTTCGCACTTATAACTGGTTATATTTCGGTGACGGCGATCCTTTTCTGATTGTTGAAAAGTTAACTACTTGTCGACAACGGAGATTGTGGAAGACTAATAAACGACTCGCTACAGTTCGCCATTGGAAATTAATTAATCAGTCCTTGGAGTTTCAAGTGAGGTCGCCAGGTAAGTTCTGAGATATCAGGTAGTCGATGGAATAACAATACCATCAATACGCGTTTTATTTCACTTTTTTATTCAGCAGAAATCTTCATAAACTCGTACACGGGTAAGGCATCAACATCTCCCAGAGATTCTAAAGCACATGACAGACACAGCGTCATGTTGGCATCGTTTGAAGCGAATTTGGCCGCTCGCGTTCTCACAGCCTTAAACAGGCAGGAGAGAAATTTCGAGACCACAAGCGCGGCTTCTGGTTCGCTAACAATCGCTCGAAACAATGGAAATAGTGCAGAAACAATCAAAGCATATGCCAAAATACTGATAATCATGAAGAAAGATTTTTAAATTAAAATAGAGAGTATTTATAGGCATTTAACCGTAAACTGACAAATTTAAACAATTACATGTAGCCAAAAATCATACTTAAAACACAGTCCTGTTCACTCGATCTAAACCATTTCCATCCATCAAAATAATACTCATTCGTATAAAAAAAGTTACAAATTTATTATTAATCATTGTTTATATCTCTCCACCACTAATGTAACTTACTTAAGTCATAAGATTGAAATCAATATGAAACTGGGTCTGAATACGGCAACAAGACGATGTTTCATTTGGAACGGGTATGAAATTTGTGTTCGCTCCACTTAGTGCTTCCATGCCAGTGGAGTGACTCAAGATATAATATCGCAATGTTTAGACATCAGTTTAAGAGATTTCCAGCATTTTATGGATTTACGGTTCACGGATGAGGTGCTTACTGAGGCTAGGACAGGACCCAGGGGCTGCGACGGTGTCATCCCGGCATTATTTCCAGAAACTAAATAGAATCGAGATTAGGAATGACTAGGAGAGACTAGAAATGAAAAACCACGTCTTCTCAAACGTTACCGCTCGGCGGAAAAACAGCATCATCAAGAATTGATGTGATCATCAAGGAAAATGGTACCGGTAAGAACACATCGACAATGATGGCCATCGCGAAATACATTCGAGAGAAAGTCGATGACAATTCTCAAAAGATATCCCCGAAGTCTTTAAGCTAAGGAGTTTACCAGTGTGTACTCAGTACATCGACATGTTTACACACAACATTATATTCGTTTATTCTGTCTGTCCAGACGTATAGTGTCATACAGACATGATCTCCAAGAGGAAACTGTTTTATACCTAATAGTAACATATCAAGTCACTATGTTAAATGGGTTGGTATTCGACATAATTCAAAAGTATTTTGTGTACCCAGAAATAAAAGATACGCGCAATGCTGTAATCAATAAATGTTTATTATTACAAAACACAAGCATAAATTCATCTTAGTCAATAGACCGATTTTCTACTCCTTAAATTTTGCACTGAGATACACGAATTTGGAACGAAATTACCGAGCGTGGTGGTGTAACGGTTAGCGTTCTGGCCTCGCATTCGGGAGGACGCCCGTTCGAATTCCCGTCCGGGCATCCAGATTTGGGTTTTCCATGGTTTCCCAAATCACTCCAGGCAAATGCCGGGATGCTTCCTTCAATAGGCCGTGGCCGAATTCCTACCAATTTTTTGCCCCCCATCCTTTCCCGACTCTAAAGACTTCGCTGTTGAGAGACGTTAAGCAGTTTAAAAAAAAAAAAAAAAAGTAACGAAATTAAAATATTTGCGATAGTTGTGTATTCCCATAGCACGGCGTTTTATTTTCTCTACACGGACTATTTTCTCTCCCAGTTTTTCACAATAGAGGCATGACTTTTCGAAACTGATTGCTCATCTTGTACTACTATTTGTTGGCTTAAGCATAAACCGTCCCACCAGCATCAATGAATTCAGGTATGCGAAGAGCCTAGAGGTGACTCTACGTCGCGAATCATTTTTCAAGAGTTTCCGATAGGCCAGCGCGTCGTTTTATCGACTGTGAGGGTATAGATAGAAGAGTGTCGTGCATAATGGATAGTCTCCAGGGGTCAACGGCATGGAGCGCCTGACCACAGACACAATGCCGTCCGCCAAACCAGCCCGTAGCATGAGCTGAGACCTACCAGGCCAGAGCGTGCTCCCAGGCATACAACTTGTCGCATACTTCGAACTACTTATTGCACACACATCGAACTATTTTTTTTTTTTTTAGAAGGTAAAATACTAGGAATGTCGATAAAGCGGGAACTGCACATAACTTCCGTCGTAGGTAAAGCTAATTCTAAATTACGATTTATAGGTCATATTTTGAGGAATTGTTATGCTCATACAAAATAAATAGCGTACAAAACTCTACTGCGTCCACATCTTGACTACTGTTGTGGAATTTTGGGATCCGTATCGCAAGAGATTGATTGACACAATTGAGAAAGTACAGAGGAGAGCCGCTAGATTCCTGACTGCTCGCTGCAGCCCTTATGAAAGCGTCACAGAATTGATACATAGTTTGGGGTGGCAAACAGCCGACGTCGTTTTCGTTTCAATTTATTGGTAAATATGCGACATTTTTAGACTAACGAGTGCGATGAAATACTTCTTCCGCGAACCTATTTAGGTATCAATGACTGGAGGGATAAGATTCGAGAAATAAGATGCCGTACTGATGCTTTCGTGTATTCTTTCTTTCCTCGTGCTATTCGGGATTGGATTGCACAGAATTAAGATTGGTGCTTAGCACCAATCTGCCACCCACAATGTTTGTGAGTTGCAGAGTATGGATGTAGAAAATTGATGATAAATTCCTTATCGTATCCACAAAAACTAATGGAAGTGTTCAAGCTAACAATATTTCAGCATAATTTACGTACAATGTTTCTTGTCTGCAGATCATGTTAGTTCGCACTCTATGCAGCCAGCCGAGAGAATTCAGGCGACTTTCCACTTCCTTTACGAATGTGATGCATAGAGGTGAGAGTGTACTACTTTTTACAGGAGGAGACTTTAGTCTCTGAGGCACTGAGTTACCACACGTCCCTCGCGGACAGTGAGCCGTATCGACCGGACTGTTCGTCTGTCTGCTAAATAGCTTAGGTTCGCTGATATCGACTTTATTGCTTGTTTCTGAACACTGCCTGAACTGTATTTGCGTTTATTGTGTAACCTCTTGCTTAACAAATGAACGCGGGGCAGTAAGAATAACATTTTTTTTGTTTTTTTTTTGTTTTTTTTTTTTTTGTTTACGGCTTTAAGCCCTTTCTACGTCGAAGACATTAGAGGTTGGAGACGGGTGGGGGAGAGGAACGGGATGGAATTTGGCCAGGGGCTTTTGATGAAACCATTCCGGGCTTCAGTTTTTTGGGGAAATCGTGGAAAACCCAAATCTGGTTGGCTGGACGGGGATTCGAACGTCTTCCAGAAAATCAGACCAACCAGATTTCAGATCCAAAACTGAAAAAGGAAAAAGGTTCAACATCGTTTAAAATGGATAATAACGAACAGAAAGAAAAATAAATCGACTGATCTTATGGCACCCACCGAGTAACAACACTAATAGATACGGTTTTTTAATTGTAAAGATTCTGTTCTAGTGATCACCATACTTGAAAACAGAGCCTCAGTTCTAACCGAATCACTTTGATTTGATAAACTACATTTAATCATTAAAGTTCATGGAAGCAACACGTGATGATTATGTGGCAACGGGAAATCGACGTTAAGCGTACGAATGTTAATTTACGGCCGTGATTTTTCAGAATAATTGATACTTAAAATGTATAAAACCGAAGAAATCTTAGAACACTTGCAACGAGTCTGTTGTCATTAGTGTCTCGACTGCTTTGATGCAATCCTCCATCCTTTCCTCTCCTGTGTTAACCTCTTCATTTCTACATACCCCTTACAGCTCAAGTCCTCAATTATCTCCTTCATATATTCTAATCTCCGTCTTCCTCTACAGTTTTATTAAGAAATCCCGCATGTTTTAACTCACCATCCTGTCTCTTCTACTCTTCCACTGCCCGAATCCGTAGCATACCTCAATCTACACGCGCTCCCTGGGTGACAGCGATCAGATGCCACCGTACTGCCTTTCTGGGCCTCACGGCAATCACATTTATTACAAACATAACAGTCCTTCTAAGGACTCAGACTTTCAAACAAGGACAATAGGTCCCCAGTTAAACATCCGCCAACTTAACATCGAAGGCATCAGTAGAGCAAAGAGCCAGTACTTGTCATCACTCTTACAGAAACACTCAGACCGAGAGTGGTGGTGTAACGGTTAGCGTTCTGGCCTCGCATTCGGGAGGACGGCGGTTCGAATCCCCGTCCGGGCATCCAGATTTGGGTTTTCCATGGTTTCCCAAATCACTCCAGGCAAATGCCTGGATGCTTCCTTCAAAAGGCCATGGCCGAATTCCTTACCATTCCTTGCTCCCCCCCCTCCCCAATCCTTTCCCGTCTCTTAAGACCTCGCTGTTAAGAGACATTAAACAGTTTATTAAAAAAAATACTCAGTCGATGTTGTCATATTGCAAGAAACTCACACGGAGAATGACAAGCAGCTGCTTACTAGAGGGAAACTACCTGGATTTAAATTGCTAAAAGCACAACAACATGAAAAATATGGCATTGCAACCTACATTAAGAATGACATATGCCACTACAAGGTCATTCCTGCAGAGTATCATCCAAATTACTTTTCCTTCACAATAGAGGCGCACAATGTTGTGGTTACAAACCTTGGCCAGAAACTATCGGATTGGTTCCCACTAAGAATATCATTATCCTCGGAGATTTCAACTCCCATCATGCGCTGTGGGGGTATAACGAGTGGGACGAGAACGAGATTAAATTAATAGAATGGGCTGAGGTCTTCAACTTGACATTAATTCATGATCCTAAAGACAAAGGTAGATTTCATTCAGCTCGCTGGAAACCAGACCTCTGTTTCGCCTCTTCTAGCTCCTTTCTGTCGCATAAGGAGACTTCCCTCACAGCCAGCATAGTCCCATAATCTATAAAATATGAATCTAGATACCTGTTATCCGATCCGCCCCTAAATCTCGGTGGAACTTTCAGAGAGCAGATTGGGAAGCCTATGTGAAGTATAATGACGCTAACATCCGATGGATTAAAGCAGTCCAGAGAATTATACAAGGTTTGTAGGACTAATCAAAGCTGCAGCGAATAGAGAGCCATCCTGCTTCAGAAAAGACTATATTCCAGGATGGAGTGAGGAGTCAAGCAGACTCAGAGAAGAACAGCTCTCCTGGGAAGGCAACAGAACTGCTGGAATCACTTCACCATGCTAGGAGAGATAAATGGATAAAAACACTTAAAAATCTGAACTTTACCCGTTCCAGTAGAAAAGCCTGGTCTCTTATTAGTAAATTAGATCCTACATCAATACCCTCAAGGACACACTCATCCATTAATGTGAATCAATAGCAAATCACATTGTATATACTTCTAGAACTAAAAAGGACAAGCAGTTCATTAGACGGGTTCAAATAAGAGATTAAACGTCTAAAGCGCGAAACTCAATCTCACTCTATATAGTCCAATCCATGCAGATTACAAGAGGTTCAGGAAGGTTTAAAGACCCTTCGAAATGGAAAAGCTGCAGGATTAGATGGGATTTGTCCAGAACTATTGAAAAACTGTGGACCAGCTACATATCGTTGGCTTGCCTCATTCTTCAGTTCCATACTACAATCTGGAAGGCTTCCTCAGATCTTCAAGTGAACTAAAATCATTGTTTTACTCAAACCAGGAAAAGATCCAACTCTCCCCCAAAGCTACCGTGCGATAGCCTTACTCAGTGTGACTTACAAATTACTGGAAAGGCTTATATTGAACAGAACAGCTCCGGCAAGATCTGATCTCTGTTGAACAAGCTGGATTCCGTCCCTCTTACCACCTACTTGGAAGTAGGTTATCAGAACAAAATGAAGAACGTGTCTGTATTCCTAGATCTTTCGGCAGCATACGATACAGTTTGGAGAGAGGGTCTCCTTCTCAAACTGATCAAAGCAGTTCCTTGCATAAAGATAATTTCCTTACTGGAAAATATGTTAAGTAACCGCCTGTTCCAGGTGCATACTGAGTTCAGCAGGAGCAGATTTCAAAAGCTAAATAATGGTTTACCACAAGGCTCGGTTCTCTCCCCTATTCTTATCGATTTATATACTCATGACCTGCCAGACACAGTCTCTCACAAATTTGTATATGCTGATGACATCAATCTGACAATGCAAAGAACTAACTTCGTGGAGGCTGAAGAAATCAGGACTCACGACCTTCAGGAAATGGATGCCTACTTTCGAAGGTGGCACCTTCAACCTAATCCACAGAAAACATAAATAGCTAGATTCCATATTAGGAACAAACAAATAAACTACCAGCAAAAAATATTGTTCAGAGACCAGATACTGAAGTATAACAATACCCCAAAATACCTGGGTGTGACATTAGACAGGTCGCTAACCTACAAAAGGCACCTTCAGAATACAGCCGCCGAGCTTAAATGAAAAGGGAAAAGTTTAAGGTATCATGACAGTTCTGATAGCGAAAGTAGCTACCGAAGTTGTTTGAAACGGATCATAGTCGTCTTTGACATAGCCTCGTCCAGAAAATCTCCGACGTTTTTATTTTCTCTGGTAACGTCGTAGATTAGGAGTGTCTCGAATTTGCAACACACATTCATTCATTACCTTTAGCTTCTAAATGTCGCCCAAATGAACCCAAAAAAATAGGGATTGTGAGACTGAGTTTACTTGCAGATTCTACGGAACGAATTCAAAACTGAAAAGCAAAACGTTTAGTAGAATCCGCTGTTTTTTACTGCGGCCCAGGATCTATTGTCCAAACTAATGACGTATCATCCAAGATGCGTTGTATAACTGCTCATATAAGAGAATTCTTTTAAAAACGTCTTACACCAATCTTTATAGTGTATAATGTGATCTCAAGTTGAAAAATAAACCTCTTTGATGTAAACCAGACATCTCTTATAAGCTTGTAACTTCTCTACACATGCGCTTCGAAATTTATAACTGAGTAATTTTTTACTTCTTGTTATACGTATAATTGGGGGAAAATGTGGTGAAAATAATTATTAGGCCATTAGGTGGAAAATGAAGCGTACTATTTTTCGACGTAATCTACATTGTATCAAGTGAAAGATGGCAACCAGGCGAATCTGGAAATGTTTGGTATTATTTTTTATTTAACTATTTGTATGATTTTTTGGAAGCGAAAATGCATAAAATATTTATTTTACCTGTTTATTTCAGAAGCTATTGATTCGAAAATTCTTCTGTAAAGTACAGTGAAATGACTTCTCTTAAAGATTACTGGAAAACTATAACTAGTGTCCTGAAGTTTTCGCCAAAAATAAATAAATAAATAAATAAACATAAAATTAGTAGACTAAAAGTTTTGATTTCTCAATAGAAATTTTTTCGATAGACGTCATCAGAGTTTCTCAACCTTTTCAGCACGAGGACCAGTGAAATATCTAAAATAATTCTGCGCTATACTAACTTGTATGGACCCAATTTTTTTACGCTACCATTGTGACGTAATAAAGCTGAGAGCATGTTCCGAATTCCTACTGAAACACAGTTATGAATTTGGGTGTGAGCTACTGAAAGTGAATTATACATTCGAGAGATTCTTAATATTTATTGATAGATAATGTTTTTCCTGCAGACAACAGGTTGGAAATCACTGCTGTGTTTCGTTTTTTATAACATACAGATAGTAATTGATCCTTACAAGACCTTAATTTCTGTATGCACCTGGCAAGCAGACTTCATACCATGTTGAGATACCAAACTTAATCACCTTGTAGCTTTTCACAATCCTGTCCTGTTTTAAATCCAATATGAAACAACTCCACTTGTATCTGTAAACCACCAGAACAATTAATCTCTGGAATGATATCCAGCAGTGGTCGCAATACGCTACAGTCTTTATGTAATCGGAAATTAGTTATTGCATACAAGTAAAGTTTCTTGAAAAGCTAAGAGCTTAACTTGGTATTCAACCTGAAGGTCGGTCAGACCTTTCCGTTTAAGGTATACTTAGTCTGGTGGTGGAGGTAGAACTAACATAACCCAGGAATCCTACCGGGTAAAGCGGACCGACAGTTTAACGTGGAATCCAAACCAAGGAAGCGTACTGACTCACTTCACATACTCAGAGTAAGCAATTTCAGAGACGAAAGTCGGTTAAGGGACTTTGAAAATCCCAACCAAGACCGGGATTCGAACCGAGGACTTTTCGATCTCCAGTCAAACTACTGAGACACCTGAAAACTCCAAATTTTTATGATTTTACGTACCGGTATAATTAAACTACTCTATTTACGAAAGTAGACACAAAGCTTCTGACTATCTATTTTAAACATCCGCACGTCCATTGCTTCTGCGATAGTGTATCGTTTTTCAAAGCTGAAGCTAAAATTTCCTTAGGTGAACTGAAATAAAGTCTTCAGCAAACGTTCTTTCCGTCTGATTAACCTGGAAACGTAATAACATACGTTAGGAACGAACGAGTATTGACATTATATTCAACTGACAAAATCTGCGTTGTAAAACATTGGCTGTAACATAAGAAGGAATTCTGTCATATCAACTCAGAGATAATAATTGATTTTGCGGTTTATTTGCTGCTTGTGATCCCTGGTTTTATGACTCGTATATATCTCTGGAGTCTTAGCTCGACCACCCTCCACCATAAGCCGGTCGTGAATATCTAAATACAGCTCCGCGTCAATAATTGCTGCGGTCTCAAACTAAATTTAGCTCGTCTCACGCTCCTAACATAACCCTAGATCCGATAATAATGGCTGCCACCTTTCGTCCAACCCGTCAACTACCTCAGCCGCAGCTTAGTTACCGTGAAAGCCACGAGATGGCAGATGTAGCCTCGGAGCGCTTTACGTGAATGAAAACACTGCAACAAGTCTGTTACTTTTTTTAGTTCTTGGCAAACTGACTTCCAGGGCGAGAAGTTTGTAAACACCCAGTATTCAGAATAATTCTTAAAAAACTTAATAAGCATTAATCTCAAATAATTACAATATTACGGTGGGCGCAAAGTCAAGGAAACACCGGTTGAATGCAATGTTGCAAACGAGCAACAATATAATTGCAGAATAGTACAACCGGAAAGAGCTTTCATGACAAAGAGAAATATTTTACTTTCAAATATCGATCTCGGAGTCAGAAAGAGTTTCATAAAGCTGTATGTATGGAGCGCAGCACTTTATGGACTTCAGGTACCAGAAACGAGAAAAACTGGAGCTATAGATGGACGCTGAAAATTAAGTGGACAGACAAAGTACGAAATGAACGTGTTATTAAAATGATGGATAAGGAAAGAAGTTTGTGGAAGAGTAAGAGAAAAAAGAGATAGGAGGTGTGTCACATTATAAGACATGTGGGACTGGTTATATTTTAAGTCGAGGCAACAATCGAAGGTAAGAACTGCAGAGGAAGATAAAGATAAGAATATATGAAGCAGATAATTGAGGACATAGCACACAGGGGTATTTGACACAAAAATCCGGTAAAAAAAAAAAATCAAGCAAATTTCAAGATCCCGGATCTAGGCAAATGTCAATAGATCAACAGCCCGCTATGTTTTTTTTAGATAAGCTTCATTACCCACCCCGTGAACAGTTGTCTTCTGAGCATATTGCAAGATGCACGTACTGTTACCAAGTAGAAACGAGAAAATTATAAGTTGTACAATTTTAATTTGTGAGTGATGTTAAGTGAGTTGAGTTGATTATAATGATGGCTGTTATTCAGCCAAGTACCTAGAATTGAAATAATAGTAACATACATCCAAAAGTATCGCACAACTTTATTTCTGTACATTTTTGCAAGCTGACTCGTTTTGTACTCATTTTTTTATTAGGAAAAGTCTTAAAGATTGATTATATTTCCGGACCTTTCCCGGGTGTGATTTCTTGTAGGATTTTAGTTTAGTGTACTATCTTGGAGTTTCATTGAAAACTAGGTGCCAAAAAGTGCCAGACATCTATTTAATCGAAAAAAATTCTAGCTTCTTTAAAATAAAACAAACTTACTTTCCTTCTGTCACATTAATTTATCTAAGATTTTCTTTGTCATGGGCTCTTCGAATATAAAGCTCTTGACCCGAAAAAGTTGTTTATTACGTAAGTAAACACGAAAAAGGAAACGGTTTCGTGCAAAAGTTGGAATTAGTCGAGTAAAATATTTTAAATCAACCGACATTCACGGCCGAACAAAGGCAACAGATCGAACAAAAATTTTCAAGGCTTAAATTGAAAATTAAAACAAAATGGCAGGCTGCTAAGAGAACTGAAAGTGAATTTCTAAAGAAATACCATGATTTGTTACTAGGATGTATCGAAATCCCTATAAAATCCAATCCGTACAATGTGGGTCGGCCTAGAAAATCTTTCGATGATTTGACTGATTGTAGAAAACAAAATACGCACAGATTACAGGTATTAAAAAAAAACATTGATTGACAGGCTTTATACTATTCTGTGAATATCATCTAGCGGAAAAAAAAAAAAATGCTCCACAATGCCACGAAACGGTTAAGATGTAGAGTCGGGGACAGAATTCGCGAAACCCCTCGCCATTCGATTAGGCTTCGTTCTAGACACGCATACCACATGGGACAGCTTAACTGGTAGGTGGTACACTAAATTCATGGTAAAATAGACCTCTCATACCCAACACTTTACCCAAGACTACAAAAATGAGCCCGCGCAGCAAGAAACTCGCAGACGCTCAGAGGCAAAGTTCCGAGTTATACAGTAAAAATAATCACGAATATCACCATTTTAGTCATAATAATTATTGAAATAACCAAATCGATTGATCATAGAGAGATGATAACGTTTTTTTCGTAATTTTGATAACCGTTGCGTATTTTTTTCCCCTGGAAAAAACAGTTAACAAGTCGCTAGCAAACGCAATTATATGGCGAATACCGAAAAGAATCACTAATTAGAAAACCAATAAGAGAGTTTGAATGGACTTAGTTACACTTCTAGCGCTGCAGCGCTATAGAACTGTGCGTGAAAAATACACACAAAGGTTAAGGGTAAGTAGAAAGAGCATTTACGAAAGAACTCTAATGGTAAAGTGAGTCACGAAATATAAATAAACTATTTGCAGAAAATTAAATGGTGCCGAACATTAACACCTTAATTTTGTTTTCATCATAACATATTTAGAAGGTAAGCTAAACTTGAACGCAGTAGCAACCGTTTTAATAATAATAATAATAATTAAGAACAGTAAATAAATAGATAAATCCGTCTGCAATGTGAATTAGCGGTTCCACATTTTAAATCTGGAAGTAGGAAAACTTTCATCTCTCTCTTTGCTTCTAACTAACACTGATACTTCTATAAAATTTTCTGTAAAGCTTTATTTCCTGCCTTCAGAGCCCGATGGGTTATAGGTAACACTGTTGCCTCGCATTCGGGCGGACGCGAATTCAAACCCCGTCGGGGATACAATTTCAGTATTCCGTGATTTTCGTAAATCTCTCCAGCTAAACTCCAGAAAAGTTCCTTCAAAAAGCGATGACAGAAATTCTTACCCGATCCTAGTTTCCAATACTATCAGGATTCATATCACATTGGCGTCGAAGATATGAAGAAGACAAAAAAAAAAAAAAAAAAAAAAAAAGAACGTTGTGTGTATGTGGTATCTGGCCTTCGGGAGGTCGTGGGTTCGAACCCCATCTAGCCACCCAGGAAAGCGTTTTCCATGGTTTCCCCAAATCACTCCAGGCGAATGCCGGGATTGTTCCTTCAAAAGGCCATGGCCGAATTCCTCCCCATTACTTGTCCTCAGTCCTTTCCTGCCTCTAATGACCTCGATTAGATGTAAAGCTAGAAGCACCAGGCAGTTTCTCAAATATAAATAACTAGCAGTTACCCGCGACTTCGTCCGCGTTGAAGAGTGTTGTAATATAAGATTTTCTTGAGAGGTTTGGTTGCTCAGTGGTTAGGGCGTCCAACTGAAGATGGAAAAGTCCCCAGCTTGAATCCCAGTCTCGGAGAGGATTTTCAAAGGTCCTTAGCTCGACCTTCACATCTGGCATAGGTTTTTTTTTTTATGGCATTTGGCAACGGAGGCCATACAGCCAGCTCAATGTGTATTTTTTTCCAATGTATGGACGCCACAGGACGGACAGGACATTCACACAGACACACAACACTTAAACATCCATGCCCGCGGCCGGATTCGAACCGGCGGCCTTCGGCACGCGGAGCTAGCACTCTAGCCCCTACGCTACCGAGGCCGGCCTGGCATAGGTTGTGTGACGTGAATTACGCCACAATGCTCACTTGGTTCTGATTCCGTGCTGAACTGTGGGTCCTCTATGTCCGGTAGGATTACTGGGTTACGTTAAGAGGCTACGAAATGGACTGATTGCGGAGACGTAAAGAAGCCTTGTCACCAGGTCAATACGACCATACGATTTATTTTAGAGCTATTTTTATTAGTAATAGTAGTAATAAATGTTGCAATAAAATAACAAAAACCTATTTATGTTCCACACTTCATTGAATTTTTAAAACAGTTAAAATATTCTGTTTGTAAGGAGTATTTTCAGTTTAATATATCCGTATATACAATATTGAGGATTTGCCTCCTAGGTTTTGCCTATTTTCATAGCCCTAGTTTTCTTACATTTCTTTGAAAGATTTGAATTTCGTTTACCCAGCATCTCTTAAAATTACTTATTTCATCTCGCGAATAAAAAAATATAGTTTTAATTAATGGAAGCTCAAAACGTCGAAATATTAGCAATACATTGATGGAATCGACTAAATATCAACAACAACAAAATACTAACATCCAAACAGCAAATAAAAACTTAAGTGGCCCAAGGACGTTCATTTCCGTTAGTAAAATTGCGATTTTAAAAATGAATATTTTGATTTGCATTGGATATCTGAAAAAAAATCTTTAACAAAAGAGAACTTAATTTTCTCTTTGAATATTGATTTTTTTGAGGATATATTGGTTCCATCAACAGAAATTTACATATTATAGTAGTCGATAATGTTCTTGCCTCGCATTCGAGAGGATTCGGGTTCAAATCCCCTTCTGGCCATCCAGATTTGGATTTTCTACGGTTTTTCCAAATCATTTCAAGCGAACGTCGGGATAGTTCCATCAAACAGGCCATATTCCCGTCCCCCGTGACCTCGTCAAGCTGGAAACAAATTTTAAAAAGTTCAGAAAGGCCTGGTTCCTCGAAGATAGAAGGTTCTACTCCTGTATAATTCTTTCGTCTGTTAACTGTGTGAGACAACAGCCTCAGGTAGCAATATAAGCAAGTTAGCTGAACGAGGATGAGGAAAATCACATGCCTGAAATGTCTGATAATTTGCTTGTTCTGTGGGCCTACGGAATTGTCTTCCGTGTTAGCAAACCACGACCGCAGACACATTCACAAATTCCTACCCTAGAGTCCCGACCAAGATGTTTTATACTTTACGCCTCTTCCACATCGAGGTCATTAGAGGCGGGATGGGACTGTGGAAAAGGAATGGGAAGAAATTCGGCCATGGCCCTTTTGAAGGAAGCATCCCGGCATTCACCTGGAGTGATTTGGGGAATCCATGGAAAACCCAAATCTGGATGCCCGGACGGGGATTCGAACCGCCGTCCTCCCGAATGCGAGGCCAGAGCGTTAACCGCTCACCCACCATACTCGCTCCAAGATACTTAAGCTGGCGCTAGCAGTGTAGGGGCTAGAACACTGTCGTCGCATTGTCAAACCATTACCCTTTCGGATAGGTGCAATGCACCCTACACCACACACATTTAGTGAATCGCTGAGTGATAATAATAAAGGTCACCGATTCGAATCCTTCTGCGCATATGGTTGCTTTTGAATGAGTGTAGTGTTCGTCTTGTGTTGACTTCACAATAGAGTGCCACATTACCTCAACAAAGGCTGATACAATAGTCAGCAGGTTAATGGCCAATGGCACCGAAGGTCATAAAATATTTAGATCAGCAGATGGAGGCAGGTCAATTTTCAATAACGTTCACTTCCATTTTTTTTTTTTCTTCATCTTTTAAATGGCTCCATTATTACGGAATATTGATTAATTCATTTTGTAATCAAATAGTGCAGGTAGAACATTACAAGATGCAATGAGGGTATGCTGAAGTCAAAATCCTCGAGAAGTAATTTTCAGAAATTTTTAATGACTAAAACATATTAGTTCTAGGCTATTTTTCAACATTTTCATCGGTAACTTTAATATGTTATATGAAGTTGTTTCTGTTACTTTCGGCAAATGACCGACACTGTATTTGCAGGTGCTCGTAATTCGAAACTGGGCATATTTCGAGTACGGATGGTCATATTCACAAATCTACCTAGAGCTAATTCTACTGAACAAGTGTTCTTCACTTCCTTAGAGCCACTGGTAAATAAACACTTCCTCGAAACGTTTGTCAGACGGTTACTTCCTCCTCGCGTCTGAACTGAGGCAGCAGGAAGATCTTCTTACGAAATAACCACGCATAATGTGAAAGAGATTAAATCCTATACACTCAACTGAAATTAAATACCCCTCCCGTGTGCACTAAAGAGCTTGACTACAGTATGCCTACTTTCCAATTTTTTTATCCTAATACGTTTTTAGAACTTAGCCATGTTACCAGTTGGACCAAACAAAGAATATTTTATGTGAGATGAGGTGGACCTGTGAGATATTTTTGAAGGCGGCCACCTGCTTTTTGTTCAATAAAATTGTCTTTAAATTTTTAATGGCATTCCTCCCGATAGCCATTCATCCAGCTAAGCCGTTTTGTGTGTTTATCCTGTGTACTGATGTATTTCCAAATGCTTTTTGTTCATACAATTAAAAGACGACACAAGACATACAACAACATCTACTTTAACACCCATGCTTCTGGCCGGAATCACATCATTGACTGAGAGTCCCGGTAACGCTCAAGCCATCCCATTCGGAAAGACAGGGGTTGAAATCTTCGTGCACCCATCCGTATTTCGATATTGCGTGATTAATCGAAATCACTCCGTGAGTGCTCGGATGATTCTCTGGTATGGTCATGGCTGAATTCCTTTCCGAAACATGCCCCCAGTCCTTTTTCCCTCTATAATGATTTCGACGTCGACCAGCCCTAAAACAACACCGAACTAGAGACTCTCAACATGTGGAAATAGCACTCTAGTCCCTTCGCTACCTTGTTCGGCAGTTGATTAAGATTAATCCAATAAGGAAAAGCTCCAAAACGCACCACAGAGATGTAATTATTTATATTTGAGAAACTGCCTGGTGCTTCTAGCTTTACATCTAATCGAGGTCATTAGAGGCAGGAAAGGACTGAGGACAAGTAATGGGGAGGAATTCGGCCATGGCCTTTTGAAGGAACAATCCCGGCATTCGCCTGGAGTGATTTGGGGAAACCAAGGAAAACGCTTTCCTGGGTGGCTAGATGGGGTTCGAACCCACGACCTCCCGAAAGCCAGATACCACATACACACAACGTTCTTTTTTTTGTCTTCTTCATATCTTCGACGCCAATGTGATATGAAACCTGATAGTATTGGAAACTAGGATCGGGTAAGAATTTCTGTCATCGCTTTTTGAAGGAACTTTTCTGGAGTTTAGCTGGAGAGATTTACGAAAATCATGTATACTGAAATTGTATCCCCGACGGGGTTTGAATTCGCGTCCGCCCGAATGCCAGGCAACAGTGTTACCTAAAACCCATCGGGCTCTGAAGGCAGGAAATAAAGCTTTACAGAAAATTTTATAGAAGTATCAGTGTTAGTTAGAAGCAAAGAGAGAGATGAAAGTTTTCCTACTTCCAGATTTAAAATGTGGAACCGCTAATTCACATTGCAGACGGATTTATCTATTTATTTACTGTTCTTAATTATTATTATTATTATTACAAAATCGGTTGCTACTGCGTTCAAGTTTAGCTTACCTTCTAAATATGTTATGATGAAAACAAAATTAAGGTGTTAATGTTCGGCACCATTTAATTTTCTGCAAATAGTTTATTTATATTTCGTGACTCACTTTACCATTAGAGTTCTTTCGTAAATGCTCTTTCTACTTACCCTTAACCTTCGTGTGTATTTTTCACGCACAGTTCTATAGCGCTGCAGCGCTAGAAGTGTAACTAAGTCCATTCAAACTCTCTTATTGGTTTTCTAATTAGTGATTCTTTTCGGTATTCGCCATATAATTGCGTTTGCTAGCGACTTGTTAACTGTTTTTTCCAGGGAAAAAAAAATATGCAACAGTTATCAAAATTACGAAAAAAACGTTACCATCTCTCTATAATTAATCAATTTGGTTATTTAAATAATTATTATGACTAAAATGGTAATATTCGTGATTATTTTTACTGTAGAACTCGGAACTTTGCCTCTGAGCGTCTGCGAGTTTCTTGCTGCGCGGGCTCATTTTTGTAGTCTTGGGTAAAGTGTTGGGTATGAGAGGTCTATTTTACCATGAATTTAGTGTACCACCTACCAGTTATGCTGTCCCATGTGGTATGCGTTTCTAGAACGAAGCATAATCGAAAGGCGAGGGGTCTCGCGAATTCTGTCCCCGACTGTACATTGAACTGTACTCGTAGCATCCAGAGTCACCTATACTACACGAAGTATTGATTGAGCGCCCAATTATAATAAAGTATGCAATTTTACCTATAGGCACTTTGTCCGAAGCAGCAGCAGTAGAATCTAGAACCAAACAATTTCG
This sequence comes from Vandiemenella viatica, assembly GCA_031002005.1. NCBI lineage: Eukaryota > Metazoa > Arthropoda > Insecta > Orthoptera > Morabidae > Vandiemenella > Vandiemenella viatica. The sequence goes on along the minus strand of CM061914.1, from coordinate 176,340,113 downwards.
ACAATTTAGGAAGAGATACTTTAGAAATTTTAGCCGTGTGTTGCAACTCAGACGTCATTAGTTATGTTCACACTTGTGCCTTTTCCTTTTCAACTTGCCCGTTCCTCTTGCAATATGTTCATTTTGAGGCATGCCCTGGAGGCATGCCTTTTAGTGTCCACATTCATGCCTCATGAGGCATGCCCCTCAGTGTTCTGGTGTAGCCGCAGCAAGATGGACGATCCGATTTGTCTAACGGGCGTTGCAGCTTCCAATATTATATTAGCAAAATGCCGGTGGTTACCGAGGATGCGTTTCGTTTGACAACTCATTTAAGTAAACCACATAAAGTTGATTTGAATCAAGGTTCACACAAAAATAGGATTTTCAATTATAGGCTGTCACGAGCAAGACTCACGATTAAAAATGCCTTCGGCCTGCTTGCTTCAGTTTGCCAAATTTTCCGGTGGCCAATTGAAATCAAAGTTAAAAACACGATTATTGAAATAGTCTTATATTTGCCCAATTTCATTCGTATGCAGCCGGATTGTACAAGGTTTTACTGCCCAGTGGGATCTTTGGATAGTGAAGATGCCAGCACAGGAACGGAACTTGGCGCAGAATTACCGCAAACGATACTGGCTTCACCCTACCTCGGACAATACCTTGAATGCTTCCCGGATGCGAGATGTATTTGTAGAGCATTTTATGTCACCGACAGGCGGTATACCATGGCAAGATAACTACTTGCTAATGATATAACATGAACATTTTCAGCTCGATATGTATCTGGACAATGTAGCTGAGTATAGCATACTTTCAATAAATTTAGTTTCTGGAAGAGAGAACCCTGCACATTACCTATCCATGTATATCTAATATATTAGAACGAATTGCTCTTTATGCAAGAAAATCTTGAGTAGCAATAAATAAGTTAAGATTATAAGGTGTTAGCAAGACGTTGATTGAGTTAATTACTTGTTCATTGTGAAAGCCTCTTCATGTTATACCACGTATGCCAAATGTGAATCTATATTTGACATTGTGGCGGGTACCTCGGTGGGCAAACCACGTTACAATTATTTTCATACCTTTATGATTAATAATTGTGGATTTTTTATTTTAATTTTTATGAAGGAGTGAAAATTATTTAATTTTGCAAGAATCTCGACGTTAGTTGGAATTTAGGAAAATTGTCACAATATGACATTTAATTTCTTATCACTGGCGATTACAAGTCTGAGCGAATTTATCGTTAACATTAACACAAATTGGCAAAATCATAAAAGCAACGCTCAGAGTTACAATTAGCCGTCATGAGCAAGCAAACAACTGTATATTTACTTTTAAATATCTCAGAATCAAAATGCAAGAAATAATGACAACTGGAAACAATGAAAAATACAAGTTATGACTACCTCAGACAAAGGCATCATAATACTGTGACTTTACAGTTAAAAACAAAATCATGGGCGCCAGAATGAACAATATATCATTCGAAAATAACTAGTTCTGGCAAATTATGCCGCTAGCTCAGGGGTTTTTACAATTACAAAGTGAGAACATGGACCTATCCTCTCAAAGTCGCTTACGGGTTCTGTTTCACGGAATGCACAATCACATGGCTTGGTCGTAATCAATTACCATTGTAGTTCTGCGTCTGACGTCTGTGATGAGTGTAGCGGACCCATGATATGTGAGATTATCTCACAAGTCGGCTATAGGCATCTCTGGTCTGGCAATGCGCATCATCGCATTACCGGCTGTGTTGCGGTGATACGCTCGCTCCAGCAAGGCAAGCTGCAGTTAGCGAAAGAAGTCAACTTTCCAAGTCAACCTCAGACTGGTGCGATCGAAGTTAGAATGCAGAATGTAGAATGTAGAATGTCCAGCTCCTCGCTCTTTGGTCCACGAGGAAACTTCTTGCTCCGCCCATTGTAGTCTCGAAGCTCACATACAACAAAAATTCCCAGGATTTTGAGTTATACGCTCATTTTGATTGGACCTTCAGGTCGGCACCTAATGTCAAGTGATATCCTCGATATGTGATTTGGCCAAAGAATCCAACAGAGGTCGGACATATTCGGCTAAGTTCGCCGGGCGAGAGAACATTCGGGTTTCGGACGGCAGGCTTTTCCCGCTCGGTGAGTGACCCATCCCCAGGGAGCAGTGTGTGTGGTCCGGCAAAACCCAAATCCGCGACGTCCCGTCGCCATGATCCGGAAAGACCAAGATTAGCTCCTAGCCTACATAGCTCAATAATTCTTGAATATTCGCTTTGCTATGATACACTGTATAAGTTCACTATTTCATTACAGTCCTCACTTGGAATCTTGCGTACTTTATAAAATTACAACAAAACTCTATTCACGTGGTCGCCCAAGATTTATGTAAATTACCCTTATATTATTACATATATAATAAAAATGCACCTTGTAACGTGGCGACAGCGCGGCTCGTTACAATATGGCCGGCCGTTGGTGAAAAATAAAATTATGGTACAATAATTTTATTTTTAACTACCTAATTCTACCTCCATTGTGACTCAACAAAAACTGAAGCATTTTTTTTTTTTTTACAATCACATAAATTTTAAATGTGATTCCAAAAACCATCGGTATTCCTGCCTTGTAAGGTGAATTTATAACGGGAGCATATGTTCTTTTGGCCGTCTTACAATTCTTTACAAACAGAAGCACGTGAATTCAGGTAGCCTTCCCAAATACAAAGTTAAATTAAACACGATACTAAAATATACATGAAAAGAAATTATTTACATACATGTTTAAATAATAATATTGAAAATAACTTGTATCAAATCTTATCATTAAATTAATAACATGAAACACATTAATAAAACAAAACATTGTCAGAACACTTATGCAGAAAGTGGTTGAACTATACATTGTATTTACAATTTAGCGTGATGTTTTACTCATGTGCATAAAAATAATTCTGCCTTCAACAAACATCCATAAAGATGCTAGAGGTGAGCGTAAAATATATCATTACATTGCGCGGTTTTAATCTCAAAACAACGGAATAGTTTAGTCGGATTCGGTGACGTGATTTGCGTCATGACCGATTGTTAATTCAATAAGCATTTCAGAGAAGATGTGCCCGTGTTCATGGTCAAATATCACTAACTGTAATCTTAGATTTTAATGACGCGGCATTTACTTATAATTCAACGTGGTGTGGAATGAACGATGTAAGTGCATGTTTCGTTTGTTACGTAAATTATGAACCTTACTCGTTGAATGTTAGGTGGTCCCCTAATTAGTCTTTCATTGGTCGACATCTCTAACTTGTAATATACCGTCTGTGAAGTGATTGCGAATTTCATGGCGAAAGGAAACTGTATTTGCCCATGGGTATATGTAATGGAATTTCTATCAAATTTACCATTCCCATATGAGACATTATACACATTATGCGGTTTGACGTGAACTTTTGTCATCGTCAACCAAAGTCGCTGTAGCATCTCTGGCAAACAAGCGGACCCGAAATATAACCATTCCGCACATAAAATTGAAGGATAATGAATAGCGTAACTATCATTCCTCAGTAATATTACGATTCCTTCACAATGGGTCTATTGATGACTCGAGATTATCTCGACATTCAAAGAATTGGTCGACATCTTTATTTAGGAGTTATTATAACCGTTTTAACATATCGTTTACTCCACGTTTTAAGCCGAAATCCATCCCAGTTAGCGAATATCTTCCTTTTATACACTTATGCTTCTTTAGCTTGTATGAAAAAGCTGTAAGCTTTGTGCATTGAACGGTCCGATCTCAGGTATTCCGATTGCCAATACAAAGCAATTTTGAGATCTCACGCTAGCAGAATACTATGAATTTATCTAAAGAGAAAATATAAACCTTGCAATTATTTTCGTTGAGTGCACACAATTCTGAGCAAAAACATGTGCTGTCCGACAATGACTGTTTTAATCTAATTTACGAAATACTATACAATATACAGTAAGGGTACGCGAAATACCGCTAGAACGAGGCATAAACTTTTGTTTTCTGTCCCATTCATTCTTGGGTATTCGCTACCTGCTAGAATTCTAGGAACCTGCCGGTTGAGTTCAGCCGTCTACCCGCGCTAATGATCTAAGCCGTTCGAGGGTAGCTGTCCCCAGCTCTTTCGAAACCGTTACTTTGTATGAAATGGCTTTAAGTTCCGGGCGTTATGAGGCCCGATCTCGGTTTGTCCGTACGTCAACATATAACAATTCTTCGAGATCACTCTGGCCACCAAATACGGCCGGAAATATAGCATGGAAAACTTCGATGTCACCAATAATCTTATCGTTCACGTCTTCACCATCTGTGCAATTATCATATACAAAATCCCCTTTTTAATTGAAGTTAGCATCAAAGATAATTACCTTAACTTGCAAAGTTAGCTGAATTATTGAATATATCCCGTAAATAAAATTTTCCCCTTAGCCTTTACAAATGCAGTCACCTTTAACTTATTGCACTTTGACCACGCGCTATCGTCAGCAAAATAACAGCAAGTATTGTGAAAACTCTCCTGTATATCTGTAATCGTTCAACTTAAGATTCCTAATTTCTGTGATGACCAACACAATTTAAACAAATCTTTCTGGCAAGGTTTCGTGTTCTATAGGGCATTATCTATGGCACGTTAGCCACCCTTTACAGATACACATAAAAAAAACCAAAGAAGTAAATTTCGTTGACGAGATAACTTGCGATCTTCGATCAACACAGACAAAGCGTATTACGCTCGCTGTACACTTCTGCTCAGAAAAGATATAATGCAACTACCTAAGGTAAAACGTTACATCGAACTCATGCATCACAAAATGTTGAAACCCTTTTCGTTTATGTCACAAAATACATCTTAGAAAGCATATCACAATATTTGTATCGCTGTCAGATTCATTGTGATTGCGAAGACAAGAAATTGTGCTGCTAATGGCGCTTCATTTTCCGCGAGTGCGTATCAATTTATCTGGCTCAGGAAAACATTTAATATTTCAGGATTTTTATCAAATCACGTCCAATTAACAGCGTGAAAGTCAAAAGTGACTATTAATATTTCACGTGGACAAAATATAAAGTTCGGAATAGCGAAATAAGCATTAAAAATTCCGAATATGGAAATATCCTAAGTAGCTTTAACTGTAGGTGCAACTTTGGTAACTGGAATTTTAATTTTCCGTTTATCTAATCTTACCAGCAAAACAGACGGTTTAGACTAGCGGAACTGGCATCGGCGTTTTTCAAGCATGATTAATTTCGGTAAGGCGTCTAACCTAATAGAATGTATACTGTACATTTAATTTCCCCCTTTTTTTATGATTCAAATCGGTCAATTCATAGTCAGCCTTTTCGTCAACGTATTTGGCATGCTACACAACTTGTTGAACAATGCCTACAAGACGAATTTGAGACGTCCATGGATCTTCCTCTGGAAAATAATTCTGCGTCGCGAATATTCGTCTTTACCGCTTTCAACAGCAGGATTTCGAAGGACGTAGAAGCTTGAGCCTACAAGGTTGCAGACGTTCGGCGGTTTGTGCCCAACAGCTAATGACATTCCTGGAACAGGTATAGTGTCCGTCGGCCGACCCCCACTTACTAGCTGGTCCAGCTGACAATTGCGTCTTTTCTGACCGCAAGGAATGAAACAAATTGTGTAGTGTTCCATACAAGTTACGGACAGAAAAACTCCACGCGATGTGATAGGCTGTGAATCCTGAGACTGATTTTGCATTTCTCCGATGATTGGAAAACTTGCCGACGCTTGTCTGGCTTTCAAGAACGACATGTACTGTACATCGTTCATCTCTTGCCCTACAAATGTCTTATGCTTTACTGACAGTTTGCACTTAACTGTGGATCCAAGACAACTGAAATTGTTGTGTTTCTTGATTTCAGAGATTTTTGCGTACAAACTGACAATTTCACTGACTAAGAGTTGAGTAGTGACTTTAACAACCGACTCACTTGCGTTCTGCAGTGATTTTTGCACTGTACCAACGCTTTTGCAGACACCATGCTCAGTAATCTGCCGCGTTACTGCTACGTCTCCGAGCAGTGTCCGATTGCAAATTTTGCATTTTGTGGAATTGCTTCGACCATGCCATCGACAAACGTAATGTTGGAAAGCTCGCATTCCTCAGAGTTTACCAGCTGTTGGTCTGTGTTTTCGGTTGGCTCTACTTGCGCAATTTCCATCCATTCATCGGTAATCGCGGCAGTTGATACCTCTGTGTGTTTTTGTGACTCGGAACGGAAGGTGGATAATTTCCCATCCAAATTTGTTGAAATCGCAGCTTGCGAATCAAACCGTACATTAGAACTCTGCTTAAGCGAATCCAAATATCTCTTATTCTCCTCTTTTGTGAATTAATTTGCAGGCTTAATTCCTGTGTTTGTGACTCAATTTTCTGTATTAGTTGTTGAAATTGCTGGCTATTTTTTTTGGCTCGATTGCTCTATTGCAGTCATCAACATTAACAACTGCTGTGATAGGAGTGGTGGTCCTACAGTAACTTGTGTTATTTGTTGGGTCTGTCCTGAATAAGCGGGAGTGTTCTGGATTATCTCACCGACAGGTGAAGGAAAATTTTCCATATCTTCCTGTGGCGACAAAGTAGACTGCGAACTATATGAATGGGTCGGAACTTCAGAACTTACGTTCCCCTCCCCAGCAGCCAATATTTCGCTTTGTTCCCCCACGTTGTCACGCCTGGTTGTTGTTAGGGCGCTAATGACCCCGCCGTCGACGCGCCCTAAAACCCGAATAACAACAACAAACTTTGTTCCGTTAACTGAACCTCGTTCATGATTTCGGGAGATTTTTGCCTATCAGACTGATCTTCCATATCGAAATCTTTTATCGTACGAGATCGTAGCTTCATATAAACACACAACGAATGAATTTACACCGCAATTGTGCAATGACGAAATCTAGGTTCACTAACAACAAAAATACCGCGAATTTCAATACACACAAATACATATACCCCTCCAAAATACAGCAAGAGAAAAGCAACGATGAATCATGCAACACAACACCATGAAAGCAGACTTACCTTCAAACACATGGGCAAGACATGCGTGTCATTAATTTTCTTACAAGCTACCATGCATTAAGAAATCAACACTGACGTTACTCATTTAAAAATTTGAAAAATGATCACAAAATTGTTACAATACAAAGTGTATTGCATCTCAATTGAAGTGCACAAATGAACTTCCTTTTAATGCGTTGAAACAAAATAAATTTTATGCATTGAAACAAAATGAACTTTATGCATTAAAATATAAGTGAAACATCAAAATAAAATTCTTGTATGAATATCTATTGACTACAAGAATGATAAAACAGCCAAAAACCATGTGCAACATTCCATGAAACTTTCCGAATTTGGGCTCAAACTTATAATTTGAATTAGTGCCACCAAGTTCGCAGACATTAAGAAGTAATGTCTCATCTGGCACCAGCGTTGGGCGACATTATGTGGCGGGTACCTCGGTGGGCAAACCACGTTACAATTATATTTCATACCTTTATGATTAATAATTGTGGATTTTTAATTTTAATTTTTATGAAGGAGTGAAAATTATTTAATTTTTGCAAGAATCTCGACGTTAGTTGGAATTTAGGAAAAATTGTCACAATATGACATTTAATTTCTTATCACTGGCGATTACAAGTCTGAGCGAATTTATCGTTAACATTAACACAAATTGGCAAAAATCATAAAAGCAACGCTCAGAGTTACAATTAGCCGTCCATGAGCAAGCAAACAACTGTATATTTACTTTTAAATATCTCAGAATCAAAATGCAAGAAATAATGACAACTGGAAACAATGAAAAATACAAGTTATGACTACCTCAGACAAAGGCATCATAATACTGTGACTTTACAGTTAAAAACAAAATCATGGGCGCCAGAATGAACAATATATCATTCGAAAATAACTAGTTCTGGCAAATTATGCCGCTAGCTCAGGGGTTTTTACAATTACAAAGTGAGAACATGGACCTATCCTCTCAAAGTCGCTTACGGGTTCTGTTTCACGGAATGCACAATCACATGGCTTGGTCGTAATCAATTACCATTGTAGTTCTGCGTCTGACGTCTGTGATGAGTGTAGCGGACCCATGATATGTGAGATTATCTCACAAGTCGGCTATAGGCATCTCTGGTCTGGCAATGCGCATCATCGCATTACCGGCTGTGTTGCGGTGATACGCTCGCTCCAGCAAGGCAAGCTGCAGTTAGCGAAAGAAGTCAACTTTCCAAGTCAACCTCAGACTGGTGCGATCGAAGTTAGAATGCAGAATGTAGAATGTAGAATGTCCAGCTCCTCGCTCTTTGGTCCACGAGGAAAACTTCTTGCTCCGCCCATTTGTAGTCTCGAAGCTCACATACAACAAAAATTCCCAGGATTTTGAGTTATACGCTCATTTTGATTGGACCTTCAGGTCGGCACCTAATGTCAAGTGATATCCTCGATATGTGATTTGGCCAAAGAATCCAACAGAGGTCGGACATATTCGGCTAAGTTCGCCGGGGCGAGAGAACATTCGGGTTTCGGACGGCAGGCTTTTCCCGCTCGGTGAGTGACCCATCCCCAGGGAGCAGTGTGTGTGGTCCGGCAAAAACCCAAATCCGCGACGTCCCGTCGCCATGATCCGGAAAGACCAAGATTAGCTCCTAGCCTACATAGCTCAATAATTCTTGAATATTCGCTTTGCTATGATACACTGTATAAGTTCACTATTTCATTACAGTCCTCACTTGGAATCTTGCGTACTTTATAAAATTACAACAAAACTCTATTCACGTGGTCGCCCAAGATTTATGTAAATTACCCTTATATTATTACATATATAATAAAAAATGCACCTTGTAACGTGGCGACAGCGCGGCTCGTTACAACATCATAAAAAAAATGTTGCAGTTTTCGCAGCTGTCATGATGTAACAATACAATTGACATCGATTAACATAGAAAGCATTCAATTCCAATGAGTAATCTGAAGTTCCTGGATTTTTTAAATAAATGACAGGCTGCTACTGTACAAATGACTTTTGTTTATTCAGAATGTTCGTTAATACTTTCACATACACACGTAAATGCATCTGACTACTTATTACAAATGTTGTTTACTGTTACTGTATAATATGATACTTAGTGCTGTTTAAATCTGTCTATTGATATACTAAGTACATGATGAAGCTTGAACCTTCCCCCCATACGTTAAACGAGATTAATTATTGCCTAAGTGAATGTACTGTTCACTGCACACTGAATACTACGCGAATCTTTGTACAAGAATCTCGGCAAAATAAACAACCTATATTGTCAAAATTCTTAAAACAATCAATCAATGCAAAATATTAATTAAAATGAGCTTGAATTGATTTTAAATGATGCGAAAAATTACTAAATACTGATTAAGAGTGCCTCGACACTGCGCAAGCTTACAAGAATATTGTAAAATGACTAAAATGGATTAAATGAATTTAATTGGTTAAGGTAGGCCGAAAAGAATGACAGAAGGAAACAAGATTGAATCGCTAGGTACTGACTTCTGCATTTCGATGTTTCCGCGATTGAAATCCCTTTTCCAGCAACCTCTTCTATTTCTTACATTTCCCTCGGCTTAATTGTATCGGATACGAAAGGGATGCTATTGTATGCGAACCACGAAGAATTGTAATTACCATCACCGCTCGTCTTGGAAAGGACTTTCTGCTACTCTTTAGAAAAGTATAATCACATATTCTTGATTTCCTTTTTCACTGCAGCTACATCCATCGAATATTTTTCCACAAGGACCTTATGTCCCCTTAATTTTGATAACATTTTATTTTTGGCGTTCGATAAAAATGGGAACGAACGGTAATCTTCAAAAAATGAAAGTGTTTCCTCGTTGGAGAGCGACATATTGCAAGCGGAGACGCATGAGAATCTACTTCAGCTGGGAACGCTTCCAATACGCCGTGCCTCCTGGTTTGTAGGATATGGGGCATGCCCCTGACGCATGCCTTCCGAGGCTTTCCCCCGTGCAATATGACGCATGCCTCTGACGACCAAAAGTTGAACAGGTGTGGACATAGCTATAAATAGGCTTTAATTGACTTTGGATCCGTATTTGAGCTTCAACAGGTAAAAAAAAAGTAAATCATTTAAACGAGAAACTATTAAAATATTACTTTAATGGGTCCCGAGTTCTCGAGAAGAGAACGAACCGTAACATGAAGCTTCCGGCTAAGAGAGATGGGACGGTTCGTCAGAATGATATTATTTTAGTGTACATGTATGGTTATTGTTTACGTATTTTGTAAATATTCACTTAGTATGTAATAAAGGGCGTATTCAAAGTATGTGTTATTTATGATTACTCTTACTTCATAGTTGTAAGTTCTAATACACAATAGAAACGAAATAAAAATACAAATTAGGTAGAAATAATTTTGATCGACTTTTGGTGTCTAATACCCCAGTGTGCGTGGGTTGTAAGGGGTATGTTGAGATGATAAGGTTAGCACAGGATAGGAAGGGATGGAGGATGGATTGCATCAAACCAGTCGAAAGACTGACGACAGATAAACGACAGTGTACTAGCTGAACCAGCAATGCTTCGCTGTACACATATAGATTAAATTAACACATTTCAAAGTTTGTAATTAGTTAAAATTAGATATTTACATGTAGCCTACATTATTATTTTTATATTTTGAAACACATAAATTTTAATTACTGTTTCATCCAATTTCAAGTTCATTTCAATGGTGCTGGAGATACAATGTTGTTTTTTTGTGACTCCATTCGGCATATATACAGAAAAAAAAAAAATCTCAGTTTTCCTACAAGAGAGCGCACAACGTATCAATGAGGTAATTTCCCCCCTTCTCAATATCCAATAATTTTATTGCAAAATGTTCTGAAGAAAGATCACTTTGTTATTTAACAAACGTTTATAGTGAACAAAAATTAATTAGCGTATCTCCACTAATGTGATGCTTTTAAACACGCATTACTTCATCAGCTGATGTTAAAAGAGGTAATGTCACCTGCTGATAATAGCACCACTGAATGGCCGTTCATTATCACTTAAATCTTGCAATGTTTGATGCGATGCTTCCAAAGATTTTCTATGCGCCATTGTCATTCATACAGTATTATTATATTGCATCGCTGTAATACTTTACTTAATCCCGATGTTTTTGAAATGTTGAAGGTTGGTATTACAGCATTAAAATGTATCGCTGGTTTGATTCAATCTTCCATCCTCTCCTATCTTGTACTAATCTCTTCATCTCTACATACCCCTTACAACTCACGACTTCTTTCCTCACCCATCATTTCCAGAACTCGTTCATTTCTTATTTTGTCTGTCCACTTAATTTTCAGCATTCTTCTGTAGCACCATATTTCAAATGCTTCAATTTTCTTTCTTTCCGGTATTCCTAAACTCCATGTTTCGCTACCATAAAGTGCTGTGCTCCACACAAAGAGTTTTAAAAAGTTCTTTCTAATTCCTAGATGAATATTTGAAACTAAAAGGTTTCTCTTTTTCATAAAGGCTCTTTTTGATAATGCTATTCTGCTTTTAATATCTTTCCTGCTTCGGCCATCGGTTGTAATTTTACTTCCCAAGTAACAAAATTCACTTACTTCTCCTATTGCATACGATCCTATTTTTATATTTAATCTATTAGTTATTGTTATCATTTGTGCAACATTTGATCACTTTAGTCTAGCTTTGATTTATATTCATGCCATTCAGTAACTTCTGAAAATCCTCAGGCCTTTCTGCCAACAAGACAATGTCATCAGCAAATCGGGGCATACTGATTTTTTTCTCCCTGAACACTTACGCCACATCCATCGCTGTATCAGTTGCCTTAAATATCAGAAGTCCAGTATAGTAATAATTTTAGAGTGAAATAAGTTTTCAATTATAAGCTGCTTTATTTCTACCTTAAAACTGGAAGCTGTTTTACGTCATATGTGTGCGTTTGTTTGGATTGCGCAGAAAGTAAAGATTCTTTTTCGGTAAACGAGCAATACATGTTTGAATTAAGGTTTGTAGATGACACCGAATGTTTAATTTGTTTCTTCTTATATCGTTTTTTTTATGTTGGAAAATCTAAATGAGTCATTACAACAGCGGAATAAGCAAGACCATTCTGAATGAAAGAGTACGTAAAATGATCGGTAACGGTTGGGAATTACACTTCGTTGCGGAAAGTAACTGTTAACGGTAATCAAACAGCGAGAAGTGTCTCTGAAGAAAATGTGATAGAGATACTCCTGAACGGAGGTTTAAGTAGATGAAATAAGGGTGGTGTGGATTGGAGAAGCTGTGTTTAGATAACTGATGAGAGAGAGAGATGCTAAAAACGCCCGGGCGTGTAACACATACGGATGAGCAATTAAATGCCAACCAGATTTTTTTTAAGGCTTTTGGCAGCTGAGGCCATACAGCCAGCAGCTCAATGTGTTATATTAAAGTTTCCAGTGAATCAGTTAAATCCAGTGTTTATATAGTCTTCAAAGTACGGACGCCACAGGACGGACAGGACACACACACAGACACACAACACTTAACATCCATGCCCGCGGCCGGATTCGAACCGGCGACCTTCCTACGTGGAGCTAGCACTCTAGCCCCTACGCTACCGAGGCCGGCAACCAGATATTAAATATGCTTACGGAGCAGATTAAAGTTATACAAGAACAGAATAAAAAACGCAGAGTGAACCTGAAGGTGTTTTTAAATGGAAATACAAGGGTATAAAGTGAGTTTGGATAAGGAGACAAGAGGAGTTTATACTCATGTAGCAGTATCGCATCGAGCTGATAGAACAAGACAAGACCTGGACAAGAAAATAATTGTTTTAGCCGAGGAGTAAGGGAGGACATTTGAAACTTCGGAAGCTGAAATTGAACAGATTAAGGAACAGTGGAAGGAAGAACTGTCAGAGTAAAAGAAGAAACGTCAAATATACGGCAGGAAATTCTGCGTGTTAGGAACGAAACAAAATTGCAAGGAAACAAAATCAGTGATATAGGGAATAAATGGGAGAAGCTTAATGAGAAAGTAAGGATTATTACGTAACTGTAGAGGCGAGTCCTTATAACCGTACTATGCGATGTCAGTTACAGCTGTTAGGATGGAGGGGAATAGGACAGGGCACAACGCGACTAGGATGGATCTGATGACAAGATCAGTAGAAATTCAGTTACGTCAAAAGTATACCACTGGGGGATGCATAATGCTGGGTTTGAGAAAATGGCCAGAAATGCGAAAGATACGGTACTTAGAGTTCCAGGTATGTTTTCTAACCATATACTGGTGCAAGCACAGGCACCGAGGCACGCCAAGTAGCAGACAAGACGGAAATCTTCGGCAGTTCCATGAAATGAGGATGAAGGAGTAGGCGTACATTATCACGAGAAAATTGAGATTTTTGAAACAGAAATGACTGAGGAGTGTCACGGAAAAAATGATGACCAACAATGGAATGACATAGACGCAGTTCTAGACCAGCTAGACAGGGTGGGCTTTCGAGATATTAGAGCAATGAACGGAGGCAGAGGGAGACAAACAGAAGGAAGAAGGAATAGCGAAGGAGCAAACATAATTACGAGAGATTTCGCGAAGTGGAATTGGCTAAGTCCCAGAGCTTGAATCATCAAGGAATGCCCAGTGATAGAATAAACGAGAGACCAGAAGAGAGAGAAAGAGAGAGGGGGGAGGAGAGGAAAACTGGTAGTGGGGACAGATGTGGTGCGGGGATGGAGATGGGTACGTCTATAGATTAAGAGAAACCAGATACGATGACGACAGGATATCAGGCGAGCGAGACAGTATAAGGGCTAGCAATGTTTTGGAGAGAGAATTTTAGGTCGGCTGGTTTTTTGATATTTCCTTTCTTATTGGGTAGTGATGCGGCACTTCTGGTACCTGGCAGCGGTTGCGATTACCTGTGCGTATCCCTTCCTTGCAGATATAAATTGTGCATTTTAGGACAAATTTTCTTTTTTTCATAATTTTCTACATCTTTTTAGCAGTATAATAAATTTATAATAGAGAGACAGTTTTATCGTTGCTAAGATCTCATCAGATGCAATTAAAAAATAAAATAATTTTCAAACCATTTTAGTATAACTCAAATTTTAATATTATTTAGTTCTGTAATCAAAGAGTATAACATAAATTTGTCAGACAGAAATTCGGTTGCCTAAACGAACCAGACAAATTAATTAAGTCTCGGGGAGAATAGCCAGACGAGTGCGGCCACTAAATCGTTTTAAACTAACAAAATATAAACAACTATATTGTAAATATGTTGAGTCACACATAAAAGATAATCTGGTATTTTTATACATTTTTCTTTTTCATCTCCCCTTACTACGGAACTGAGTTTTCATTTTATAAAACAATACAACGAACATAGACATTCGACGCCATCTTAAAACGTAGCATCTGTGACTGCTTATATCTTATAACCATGGAGGAAGGAAATATATGGAGGAGAAGTGACGTTAAATTGGTGAAGCAGGCTCGCGCGTGCGCAACGGCGGCAGCGGCGATATTGCTTTTCCAAACAATTGCGATGTTCCCAGTATATCCCGAAAACTAAGCAAGATATCGAAAAATTTTATTCTTTACTAGACGACCCGTGCGAAAATTTCGCGAAAAAAATGTGATGAAAAGTGAGGTTGAATATGATGTCACCAAAGCTGAGACATTACACCTCAAAATTCTTACTTCATTTATCGATTTTGGTTAGAAATCCAGGGAGATAAAAGGCTCGAAAGACATAAAACGTATTTTAGAAATATTAATATTTTTACCGTTTAAGGGTTGAATTACAAAAAATTCCATTCTTAGAATATTATGTTACCACGGCGGTCTTTAATATGATATCTCATTTATCTATATCGGTTATATATCAGGAGAGATAAATAACTCGTGACACAAAAATGCGTTGTAGAACCATTTATACTTTTTCTTTTTAAGGGTTGAATTCCAAAAACTTCTTTCTTAAAACATGATTTCACAAAGCTGAGACATTACACCTTAAAATTCTTACTTCATTTATCGATTTTGGTTAGATATCCAGGGAGATAAATGACTCGAGATACAAAAAACGCATTTTAGAAAAATTAACATTTTTGCCCTTTAAGGGTCGAATTAAGAAAAACTCCGTTCTTAAAATATAATGTTACCATGGCGGAGACCTTATTATTTAATAAGATACCTCATTTATCTATATCGGTTAGATATTAAGGGAGATAAATCGCTCGTGACACAAAAATGCGTTATAGAAAAATTTATACTTTTTACCTTTAATGGTCGAATTACAAAAACATTCTTTCTTAGAATATGATTTCACAAAGCTGAGACATTACTCCTTATAATCCTACTTCATTTATCGATTTTGGTTAGATATCCAAGGAGATAAATGGCTCGAGATACAAAAAACGCATTTTAGAAAAATTAACATTTTTGCCCTTTAAGGGTCGAATTACGAAAAACTCCTTTCTTAAAATATAATGTTACCATGGCGGAGACCTTATTCTTTAATATGATACCTCATTTATCTATATCGGTTAGATATGAAGGGAGATAAATCGCTCGTGACACAAAAACGAATTTCAAAATTATTGATCCTTTTGCGCTTTAAGGGTCGAATTCCGAAAAATTTCTGTCTTAATATACGACGTCACTAAAGCGGAGACCTTAATCTTTAAAATGATACTTCATTAAACGATTTCAGATAGGTATCCAGGGAGATAAATGACTTGTAACACAGAAAACAGCATTTTAGAAATATTGACATTTTCGCCTTTTAAGGGTCAAATTCCTAAAACTTCATTTCTTAAAATATGATGTGACCGAAGTGGTGACCATAAGATTTAAAATGACACCTCATTCATTGATTTCGGTTAAGTATGAAGGAAGATACAGGCTTGTGACAAAAAAATACCTTATAGAAATAATATATATGATTTTCGATTTGTCTCGTCGTGTTACATAAGAATCGATCATTAAATTTGACTTTTTGCGAAATTTTTCTTCTCGATTTCAACTCAAGACACCTCACTTTTGATACAGTATATCTCTAGAACTAGGTGAGATATCGAAAAATTTTATTATTTATTTTTAATTTTTCTCGTCTTTTTAAATAAGAATCCATCATCAAATTTGACTTTGACCAATTTTTTCTTCTGAATTTCAACCAAAACCATTTCACATTTGGGACAAAATATCTCGAAAACTAAGCAGGATATCAAAAAATTTTATTCTTAATTTTTTGTTTGTCATATCGAGTTACATAATAATCCATCACCAGATTGCGGCGTCACCTTTATCCTAGAGTCCCCTTGAGGTTTTTGTACGTATTCCCCGTGTCTGTATGGAAGCGGCCATGCCCCCTCCACTCCGGCCATGCCCCCCCCCCACTCCTCCTCCGCCCTGCTTCACTTCAATGCGTGTTGAAGGTCTCTTGCATCGTCTCCATATATTTCCTTCCTCCATGCTTATGACGCCCTCTGTCGCAGCTATATCTCTGACGCAACCAACGAAAAAATTACCTATTTTCGCGTTGACTTAAATTTGTCTGGCTTCTTTAGGCCTCCGAATTTCTGTCTGGTAAATTTATGTTATACTCTTTGATTGCTGAACTAAACAATATTAAAATTTGAGCTATACTACAATGGTTTGAAAATTATTTTATTTTTTAATTGCATCTGGCGAGATCTTAGAAACGATAAAACTGCCTGATAACTATAAATTTATACTGCTAAAAGATATAGAAAATTATGAAAAAAGGAAATTTGTCTTAAAATAATTTCAAAATGCACTATTTTTCCCTGTATGGAAGTTATGCGCACAGGTAAAAGCAACCGCTCCCAGGTGCCGCATCCCTACACAACTTCAGTAAGAAAGATAAAAAAACCATCCGACCTAAAATCATCTTTTTCGGGACGTTGCTAGAGCTCTTACATTACAGACAAAATGGAGGCTGCAGGTGGTTTACCAGACGTTATATGTCTCTTGGATTTGTCTCAGTAAACAATGCGCACAACTGTACAAAATCGCACATGTTTAAACGTTTTACTATCCACAATTTTTTTAAAGTAAAATTGTTGTTGTCCTCCTGTGAGGTAATATGCTTATTGAATTCCTCTTCTTTATAACTACACTTAACAGCTATCGCTATTTTATTTCTGAAGCTTACAGGAAACGCAACTTCTCTTACAACCAAAATTAATGTTTGCTAACTGTTTTGTGAATAGTACTATCTGGAGGAACGTAATTAAGAAACTGCTTCCATTCACTGAAATAATCGAGGCAGGAGGATCAACGTTTGTTCGCGACAGTATGGGTTTGTTTGAGAACGGTAGCAGTTTTGATTTTCGAGCCCAATGGTAGTGGAGGTTGTATATAGGTTGAAATGCAGCCTGGACCACAATGACATTCCGTGCTAAAGCATAATGCATGAAGAATTTAATTTTTATTCATAATTTAAGTTGCTTTCATGAGTGCCATGTTACTGATGCCATTACGTCATGCGGATGGAAGTAGTTCAAACGTATCGCGATCTTTGACACCTGGACCAGAATTATATTTAAAAATACGCGGGAAATCATAAGTTGTTAGGATTTCAATACTTATTTTTAATTTAATTTGCTTCCCCTGGCTCCATACTACTTACGTTATTGATTCAGCTGGATGCACAGTACGTAGTTCCAATTGTATCGCGATGTGTGCTTACTATTACAGATCGCGGAATGTCCAGGCTGTTCATACCGCGATACAAATAAAACTGCATTCATCGGCATGGCGGTCATGAAAGCAACCTAAATTAAAAATATATTCTAGACACATTAGTCCTTACACTGAGTGGAATCTGTTATTATGGTCGAGCGTTGTACACAGCAAACTAACTACAAGCGCTGTTGTGCTGCTATGAAATCAGAGCTTCTTGAAACGTCTAGAAATATTCACCACGTTGAGATCTATACCAAAACCAACCAATACACTTACTGCAGACCGTGTTTTCACGTACGTATTATCAAACTGATCTTTCACTGTAAGATGCGATGTAAAGTCAAAATACTTTACATTCTAAATTGTATCATAATCACTACCAAAAGAGATTTCGCCAGAATTGCGATGGAAATCAAACATCACATCCAAAAACCTTTTTTTTTTGTGTGCGAGTCTATCGCGTAATCGTTTGATTTGGTCCGACTTATAACTGGTGATTTGTGATCTGATTATAATTATTAAATAATTCAACCCTTTTGTTTCAAACAGTTTTAAGTTTATTACACATTATTGTAATCCTGCAGGAACTACATTGAAACTGGGTAATCTCCGAAGATGCAAAGTTCTTTCGGCAATGATAATTCCAAGCAACCGATCTATGTCTACGTCTAGCCTCAATCGCTTGATTCTTTCTCCATAGCAACCTACACTCTCTTACTTTTCTAAAAGAATATCAATTTTCGTTCTCACCGAGCGTGGTGGTGTAACGGTTAGCGTTCTGGCCTCGCATTCGGGAGGACGGCGGTTCGAATCCCCGTCCGGGCATCCAGATTTGGGTTTTCCATGGTTTTCCCAAATCACTCCAGGTGAATGCCGGGATGTTTCCTTTAAAAGGCCATGGCCGAATTCCTTCCCATTCCTTGCCCACCATACTTTCCCGTCTCTAAAGACCTCGCTGTTAAGAGACGTTAAGCACTTAAAAAAAAAAATTCGTTCACGTTCAAGGAGCAAAATATCATGTTCTTTTTTTTAAAAAAAATATTTTTGCTATGTCACAAATCGTCCATAAATTACGTGGATCGGTCTATGTGGGGGTAGAGGGGGGGGAGTAGGGATTGGCTGGAAAGCTACGCTGGGCTAGGAGGGGGGGGGGGCGAGAGGGGGGAATTCCGAAGCCAAGGCCACGTAGCTTTTTATTCATACCATTTGTCATAGTTAAAATAAGGTACAGAACACCCAACAGCATGTGAATATTTCCTTCATTTAACTATCTCCGTATGTAATTTACGATAGTCTGACTAGAGAAAAAGGCACAATATACCTTTTCGAAGCAATACGGAAAGAAGCTACGTGCCACGTGGGGCGAAAGGGGGGGGGGGGAGGGGGTGTTCACAGGAGGCCAAAATGGAGCTAGGTAGGTTATGGACGCTCCTTAAATGGAAAGAGCATAAGTAACTTTTTCTGGCACTATTTAGTGGAGTGCGGTACTATTTGCGGGGTACTGGCCTCTTGCAATTGGTGTGACGTATCCATGCCAGTATCTTATTGGCTGCAGCTTGTATTTGGTTTTTAATCCGCCTACTGTAGTTATTAGTCGTTTAGTGAATAATGAAATATCAAACTACATTAAATATCTTAAATATGACGTCAGCAATAAGACGCTCATGAAAGTAACGTGATTTAAAATTAAATATTAAACTCTTCTTGCCTTACGTTGTACCCCTGAATGTCGTAAGTCATTCGGGGGATTCTACGATAAACGTGGCGCCGACGTTTGTTGATGAGTTCTTATTTAACTCGACAAGAAAAACCGTAACTGAGAAATAATTTTTTTTTTTATATATTTCGCTTAATTTACGAAATATGCTGTCTCAAAACTGAGATTGTTAAAATGGGTCTTGAACCAGAAGGCAATTTGACCAAAGTCCAATTTCATGATGGATACGACGAGGAAAATCGAAAGTGGAGAGTAAAAGTTTTCGATGCCTCGCTCAGTTTCTCAAAATGAGGTGGTTAGTTTGATACGGGCCTGGGCAAAAAAATAAAAATTCACCAAAGCCTCAAGGAACTACACGCTGGAAATGCACAATGGGTGTTTTGATTAGGCTGAAATGTGGCCTGGACCAGAAGAAAAAAGTCGCCAAAACACAAGGAACCACGCCTATAACTAATTTTTGACAGTCAATATCTCGAGAACTCAGCGAGTTATCAAAAAATTTTGAATCGATCATCAAATTGTGGCGCCACGGTTATGATAGTGCTGCTGTCAATCTAGCACACGACTCGTTACAACCTAATTACGTCTTTGCCTTCCTGTGTGAAAGAGGAAGAAAAAATACATTTACAACAGGTGCAAGGAGACATTCACGATCATGATATAGAACTGAACAAATTGTGTTTGTTCTTAGTGTATTTATGCTTGTTTGTAGGTTTCGTGTTAAATTATTGGGGATTCTATCATTACCGTGGCGCCAAAATTTGATGACTGATTCTTATAGAACTCAACAAAACAAATCGAAAATAAAGAATAAATTTTTTTTGATACCTCGCTTGGTTCTTGAGATATCGTATCTCAAAATTGACGTAGTTAGATTTAAATACGGCCTGGACCAAAAGAAAAATTTCGTTATAGTCAAATTTGATGATGAATTCGTATGTAACACTACGAGATAAATGGAAAATAAAGAATAATTTTTTTTATATCTCGCTTAGTTCTCAAGATATTGTATTTCAATTTTTACTATGCTATATCTCGAAAACCAAGCGAGATATCAAAAATTTTTATTCTTTATTTTCGATTTATTTCGTCGAGTTCTACAAGAATTCATCATCAGATTTTGGCGCCACGGTAATGATAGAACTGCCAAATTATTTCCCATAAATTCTTTGGTTAGTCAGTATTCTCTCAGTAGACGTTTAGGTTATGAAAAAGGAAGTTGAAGACTGCGGATGATTTAACCTCACTTATTCCTAACAGCAAGCACTGGTAACGCAACATATTCCAGAACGGGTTCTGTGCAAGCGTACGATACCGACCATATTCGTGACGTCACTTACAGCCAGAGATATTATTGCATTATATTTTTTTAATTTATTTATTTGTGTTGGCTTTCGGCCTGGTCGGCCATACTGCCAGGTTCTTTAAATTTAATTTTACATTGGTTTATGTTTAATGTTTCAGTTAAATTACAATTTCTTTTCCTTTATTTTACAATGGTTCATAAGTCCCATGAGAGATGGGTTACATTTTTTTTTATATAAAATATATCACGTTATTGCCTTTTCAATTGCACCGTGTGAGTCGTCGCCAAAACCCAGGGACCGCTTTTTGTATCTTTCCACCACAATATTCATGAATATTCATGAAATAGTTCGTGTGATTGCCTATTTGGATCCTTTGGTGTGAATAATGTTGCGTACTTGTATTTGTAACTATTCTCGTTGGGTGTTGCTTTAGTGTGTATGTTCTAGATAATGTGGAGTATTTTTGAAGGGTTAGTGTGTCTACTTATTTTATGATTGTTGGTCTAGGATTGGCTTGTCCGCTTGGTCTTATATTTGAATATTTCTTTCTTTAAAAAAGGACATTATGGTTCTGTATATTGAGTGGTTGTTGGAAGAGAGCAGGATGGCTAAATTAGTTGGGAAGGGGATCTTGCACCTTGTGAGTTCCTTCAGCCAGTTGTCATTCTGCTCCAGAAACACATCCTCCGCTAAGATTGCTACTTGAAGGATAAAAAAAGTTGGGGACTGCACCACTATCTGAACCCACGCGAAATTGGTACTAACCTGTTGAAATTTGGTTTAATCGTTTCTTCAATATTTCCCCCTCGCGTTTTGCGGAGAAGTCGCCAGAAATTAAATTAAAATTGCCGAAATATGAGAGGCTATCTGCAAAATGCTATCAACACTGCAAAAATAATAATTTTCGGTACAGAGATTTAATCAACCGAAACAATTTTGTTTTGTCATAGAATTCGTGGTTAGGTTAAAATACGGCCTGGACCAAGAGAAAAATTTTACGAAATTATCAAGTACCAAGTTTTTCATAAAACAAGATTGCAAAACGTGGTGCAGTCCCCAACTTTTTTATCCTTCAAGTAGGAGGATGTGTTTCTGGAGCAGAATGGGAACTGATATTCAGTTTAACACCATGAGACATGTTAGATCGTAGACGACGCCTGTATCTGTACGGTATCATTCCAACCAGAATCTAATGTAAACAATAACCAGAAGTTTAAAATGTGAAAGTTTCTGATGTGGGTGACAGTTACTCACAGAGGAGGGTTGCGGTACTTCTTCGTGTAGTGCATGAGCGCCCTGGGTTGGCTGGCGAATGTGTAGGAGCCGCCGGAGGGCGAACCCGGGCCTCCAGAGCCCTCGCGACGAGTCATGGGAGCGTGCACCGGACACATGTTGCAACACTATCAAACTCAACAGTAAACACACAGTCCGCTTGTTGACCGCAGTCACCTTGACGACCGGCCGCTGGGAGCGCGCGAGTCGCCACAGATAATGCACGCCGTGCTCACCAGCGCAGCGATTTGATTTTTTTCTTTCTCGAACCCCTTTGGAGGTGTTAGGACGGGGGGTCTGTAACAGATTTGTTATATTTGTGTTTTAGTTGATCCGATGCTCATTTATGTTGCAGATTTAAATACAGCTAGCTATAAATACCAAAATATTGCTAGAGATCTAAGGCACGCTGCGTTTTCTGCGATATGATAACAACCACTACAAAAGATATGTTTGAAAGTATTAGTAATAAAGTCCTATTATTGTCTGATTTTGATAATGTAGTATAAGAGAAATAATAGCTTTCTATTTCATTGATAATTTGTGTGTCGTCGAGCAAGTCATATTTACGTTTTTGTTTTCGCCGGTTTAATTAATTTTTGATTGTGCTCATACCATTCTCTTGATAATTGTTATAAGAACAGCTGGACTAAATGTTGATAAAAGACAGATGTAATTACTAAATCGAGAAATTGAATAGGACATTCGTTATTCGTTGAGTATATCAGATTCAAACAAATGTATTGCAGACATAACGGTAGAAATAATTTGAAAGACATAAAAACATCTAATTTAATTTAATTTTAATTATGATTGAGATCACGCCCCAGTGACAATTCCCTTAGTCACCTAATTACCCCTTTTTTATTTTATTTTATCTTATATAATTTGAGTGTTAAATTTCTCCACAATCTTCTTTTGTGATATACAAATTTTAATTTTAAATTCCTTCAGCGTTTTTAGTAAGTTATTCATCAATTCACTTGTAATCCATTGCGGTCTGTGACACCCTTAATCAACAAAAGAAAATTTTCCCATTCCCCTATGCATTAAAATGAGCGCCAGCTTGTGGTCATGATCATGTTTCCCCTTCCATGCAATACTCCTGATTCTTCGACCATTATCCCTCCAAGCCTTCACCCTCCTTCTGTCTTCAAGTGACTCCCACCCCACCTCCTTCAGCATATCAGTTACTGACCGCAAACATACCAGCTGCTGTCCTATGTACCCCCTCCAACTCTTAAATATGGTACCCGTAACGTGGGTCCCACATCACTCCATCATATTCAAGCAGTGGTCTCACCAACTCAGTTCCCTAACTTCTTTGATACATCTCCTCATCGTCCTCTCCAATAAGTGAAAGATTCTGAAATTTTTTCCTTCCATATGCCCAGTGTGTCATGGCCAATTCAGTTTACCGTCGAAAGGTATGCCAAAATATTTACAATTAGGATATTCAGCAAGTAATACTTTATTTACCACGCAATCATAGAAAACCTTCACTTTTTTTTATCTGTATACATAATTAACTGATTCTTCTTTGCATTTATTTTCATTCGATGTTTAACTCTCCAGCTAGATATCCTAATAATGCAATCACAACTGCAGAGATTTTACATGGCTGCCTTAGCTGTAATAACTAGAGTTCCGATCTTTATGACCAAAAAAATAGAGAAATATTCAGGCAAATGTGACCTTAAAAATGGGTAAATATGACCTAAAATAGCAAAATATGACCTAAAAATGGAGAAATATGCCCAAACATTTATATTTACTATTCATCAAAACATGCTCAATTTTACATCATTTATTTTACGTAGTAATGTCGCTTTCATATAGACAGCAAATTTGCTTCCGTGAACTCGCTGCACCATTGAGAAATTAAATTTTAAGTCGTTTTGTTGAAGTCACTTTAATTTCAGATAAATTACAGAATAGAACTCATATCTAAATTCCCTTACGTAACTTCGCACTTTAGGAAATTTTATTTTCGGCATGGCGGTCACTACAGATTTAACGATGACTCAGGATATTTCGTTGAGATATTGATTGACGCGGATCGACACAGGCATACTTCTGCTGTATTGTCGATATTAAAAGGCGGGCTGAACATTACATTTAGAGAGTGACAATAATGTATAACTTTAATTCTTGACTGGGGAATTCTGACCACAGTGAAAATTAGTTTTTTCCCCCACCTGAATATCACAAGTACAGTTCTGTGTATAATTATCTTAATTTTTTCTCATCTATATCTAGTGAATTCCTGGTACTATTAAAAAGCAACGATTTTTCCTCAAAATATGACCATATGACTATAAATATTATAGAAATATGACCAAAACTAGGAAAATGGTCTGAATATGCATTTATGTGCTATATAAAATACATTTAAAATCAATCAGAAACGTTGCATCAGTGTTTAATTCAGTATTTAAGCTTAAAAAGAAGGCAGGAAAAAAATACGACTTGTCCTAAAGATCGGAACTCTAGTAATAACTAACATAAATATCAAGGAATAAAGTTTATAATAATAATAGTTCCGGCTGTACAATTGAAAAGCCACTTTTAGTAATCAAATCTACGTTGCATGTATAAGAATAGTTTGAAAATAGTTTTACTGGACTTGAATTTAATCTGTGACGATAAGAGTCTATCTACAGAATTAGACAACCTCTATTATTTATGTAAACATTGAGTTACTGTGGTTAGTGTATAATTGTGATACTTTGAAATATTGGATCGCAAAGGTAAGTTCTTTTTTTTTTTTCATCGAGCGTGATGGGTGAACTGTTAGCGTTCTGGCCTCGCATTCGGAAGGACGTGGTTTTGAATCCTTGTCGACGCATCCAGATTTGGGTTTCCCATGGTTTCCCAAGATCAATCCAGGCTAATTCCGGGATGCTTCCTTCAAAAGGCCATGGTCGAATTCCATCCCGTTCCTTGTCCCCAGTCCTTTCCCGCCTCTAATGACCTCGACGTCGACGAGGCGTAAAGCCATAAGCAAAAAAAAAAAAAAAAGAAAAAAAGAAAATGATTCTGTTTCATGGGATTGCCAGAAGCCTTAGTGTTTTCCATTCAGCATGACAATGGCAGGGAATTGCAGTTTGTTCTTGGGGAGCGTGCATAAACCACGTAGCTCCATTTTAGCTTCCTATGAACCCCCCCTCCCCCCCCCACGTAGCCCGACGTGGCTCTTGTCTCTACCCCACCCCCCTTTCCCCACGTAGCACGTAGCTTTTTTCCATATTGATTCCAGAAGACATTTTGTACTGTTTTCTATTGTCAGACTATCATTAATTACATGCGGGGATAATTAAATGACGGAAATAAATATTTACATGCTTCTGTATGTTCTGTATCTCATTTTAACCGTGACAGATAACAAGAAAAAGAAGCTACGTGGCCTGGCTCGGAACCCCCTCCCCCCCACCACGTAGCTCAACGTAGCTTTTCCATTCAACCCCTCCACCCCTCCCCCCCCTTCCCTAGACGGAGCCACGTAGTTTATGCACAATCCCTTGGAGAATTTGATGTTATTCACACGGATAGTTAAAGGTATCTGTTTTCTTTAGACTTGCTGTCTTCAGGTTTATTTGTGCACTAGTGTAAACCCGTTTTTTGCGTATCGTCACGGGTATAGATAAGTTACAGTTTCTAGGATGAAAGATTATGAAAGGTTAACCTGATTAAACCAAATATAAACTTGACCTGCGGTTCAGGGTGAATAAAATCTCTTGAGCCTGAAGAACTCAGAAGCATTAACAGAGGTAGATATTAAACACGAACAGGGACGATAGCGCAATCGTATAATTGTTTCAAAGATCATAGACTCCAACTTGCTTAAATACAAAATTGACTCGTATTTGACCCTTAAAGTACACTCTCCAAATAAATATATATATAAAAAAATCCCGTTTGCTTCGAAAGCATCACTTCTTTTTTATTATTATTATTTTATTTTATTTCTTTTTAGTTGAGACTGGGCAAACACTCATTAGTTACAGTATCTGGAACGGCCAGAGAATTTAATACACTTACCATATTATTAAACAGTTGAGCAACTCCAGAGAAATGAATTGCCAGAATAGTTGGTTTGGTAACATATTTGGTCTGATGTCCACTTAAAAATAACCTAATAACTCACATACAGCGAACATGAATAAAGACCAATAACGAAAGTGATCAGTAAAATGCCTAAACAGCTAATAAACCATAATGCACAAACTTTAGTCAAGCAACAACATTAGGGAAAGTTTTAACTAAATTTATCCTAAACTGGAATGACAATTGGTATTGGAGGTTACAGCGGAGACCATGAGTAACGTAATTTTCTAAAAGTTTATCAGTTTGCTTTCATTAGCAACATGTTACTGAAAAGCAGCTCGACGTTGTTTCAGTCCGCAAAGTTTATAAAAAAAAATTTAACTATGAAACGCTACGAAAAGCAAACTTAATGGATGTATTATGGCAATTAATTTGGTTTACCTCGCTTTTAAATTGTAGACATCAACACGAATTTATTCTTATGGTATGTCCGGTACCTGTTTTGCGAGCGAAGGCTGACACGTGACACCACTCTCCAGCCAATAGCTGTCGAGGTGAGTGAATAAGTGAGCTTACGAAATTATATAGTAGATGTGTAAGATTCAAAAACTGTAAACAGACGCGCGACACATTACTTGACAAGACTGCAGGACTGGATGAGCAAATGGAGAATTAAACCTAACCCAACAAAAACTCAGACAGTTGTGTTCAGACATAGAAACCTTACCAAGAAAAGACAGCAAAAACAACAAGACATATAATTGACCTTGTGGAACCAACAACTAAGACTGACAGACTGTGCAAAATATCTGGGGATACACATTAACAAATACCTAAACTGGAAGACACGTATCAGAGAAACGCTCAACAAAATCAGAAAAAGACAGAACCTTATCACTCATACAAGGACGGTTCCACGGATGTAGTGACGAGACAGCCATCCACACATACAAAACCTTCATCAGACCGATAATTGAGTACTCAGCAATTCCATTGACGGGAATGTCCAAAACAGCTGCAAACAGACTGTACGCGAAAACACAAGTCAGAAACTGAAAACACGAAACAACATCATGAAGAAGCTAGCTGGTACTTCTTGGGGAGCTGATGCGAACACACTACGAACAACCGCTCTCACCATGGTTTACCCTGTTGCTGAGTACTGTGCTCCAGTGTGGCAACGTAGTACTCATACTAGAAAAATCGACGTCCACCTGAATGAGTGTATGAGAGTAATAACTGGCACCCTAAAATCCACCCCAGTCCCCTGGTTGCACCTGATCAGCAAAATACCACCTCCAGAGATAAGACGCCAAGAAGCAACGGCACGTGAGTGGATAAAACTACACCATCCTGATCATCCACAGGATCTCCCAATCCACGAGGTTCTAAATAACTTACCACCCACTCGTCTTAAATCACGAAATCCGGTATGGCAAGATGTATTTGACTTTGATGTCATGGAAAAATGGCGACAAAGCTGGAACTCCACATCTGTAAAACATTCAGATATTAAAGATCCCACAACTGGACTTCCGGGATTCCATCTAAATAGAGACCAGTGGGTCAAACTAAATCGCTTAAGAACAGGCCATGCGAAATGCAACGCCATGCTGTATAAGGGGGATCTTCAGGATTCTCCTGCATGTGACTGCGGTGCTCCTTCCCAGAGTGTGGAGCATATTATCAGGGAATGCCCTCTACGGAAGTATGATGGACCATATGAAGATGTTTTTGGAGCTACAAGTTCCTTCTTAGAATGGCTGGAAGAATTAGACATCAGCTTGTGAACGCTACCAACGTTCTTGTCATTGTATATATTTATTATTGTATTAGTTGCTTACCATACGATAAATAAATAAAAAATCTGGCAAACATTACCCCACTGCAGACTAGATTGGCCATCCAAAGGGCTAAATACGGACAAAGACTTATGACTCTCAGACAAGACATGCAAGACCTACTAACGATAAAACCAATAGTTACGCGAAAGTCGAAATACAAATACATCTACCCGCCTAAAATAATAGCTCTAAACAGAGAAAAGACGCTTAATGAAGCAGACAGAGACGAAATACCCAATAACCTGACACAAAATGAACAACTACCTCCACACTTAGACGGGTAGAGGACGGAAACGAACACAACGAGTAAACTAACAAAACAAATCAGATAACACATTACAAAACACGATATAGCTGCCAAACACCTCTAAAATACAAATTATAGAAATCTAGCCACAAGAAAAGAAAGAAACCTGTAAATACTCAAAACAAAATATAATAAACTAAATTATGTGTATGCATGTGCATATGTGTGTATGTATGTACATAAATAGCTGTAGGTATGAGTGTGTAAAATGTACATATATCAGAAAATAGATTAATATTAAGAAAGGCACATAAACTAGACACAACATAGATAAGAAAACTTAGGAATTAAATCAATTAAGTTATAAGATTCTAAAATATAAGAATAATTATAAGAACAAAACAAATATAATGTATGAAAATATGATGAGGCAAATGTAATAGATTATAAGAAAATAAAGTTATGTAGAATCTATAGGCTGAAAAGAGCCACAGTTCTCAACAGAACGCCTTTGGCCCTCAGCCAAAAAAAAAAGAAGGAAGATTCCGCGTCCTCCCCCCCCCCTCCAATGGCTCTACGCCTTGTTGGCCTCGGAGGAACGAGGAGGACGGAAAATTCCAGAATTTTAGTCATGTGTTCATTTTGATAGGCTGGTGGTCCGGCGTCCTGATGTCACGTGATACATCGCGGGCATTTTCTTCGGGGTCACTCATCGACATTCGTCTCCACTCAGCAGCCTTCGGAGGGAACGCTATGAGCCGGTGGACTCGCGTTTTACCCGCCAGACACGATGGTCTGTCGTTGCCTCCCCCCTTCCTCCAAAGACACATTCGAGCTTCCCAGGATGCAGAGGCGCAGGTGAAACCATTCCATCACACTGTCATTGTGTGAGGCTGGCATTGGTCTGTACAGCTGAGTAACGGTATCTACAGGCCACTGTCTTCCCGTGGACTCGTTCTAGCGAAGCCAGCACAAAATTCAACATTCGCCGTACGAAACGCTTTTTGTCCATTGCATATTCTCATTAAAATAAGCTGAATATTTCTGTTGGTGTCACAGCATTTCTTACAACCTTCCGTATGTTAATAATTACCTAAAAAAATAAAATGATCTCCCCAGATTTTATGCATAATTAATCTAATACACGTTCATTATCTATCTATCTACATATGAAACGGAAACCGGATAAATTTGAGATATAAAAACTTAGAAACTACTGAGCAGATTTCGATGAGGTTTTCACCGTTTTAAAGCTTAAAATTACTATTCAGTTGTTTGCCACGTCTTAATGTTTCAACGTTACATGATGCAGGATCATTAAATGAAATTCTGAACGTACGGTGACAAACCCCAAAGATGGAAGGATTAAATGTTGCATACTTCGCACTAAACACACAACTACAATGTATCTGACCATAGCATTTAAGGAAAGCAATAAGATAACTCTACAATAATAACTATTTTGCAGCAATAGAGATGAAGCCAAACTTGCACTGGAGAAGCTTCACGAAATTTCACAGAAAACTGGCCTACGAATTTCCTACGAAAAAACTCAATACATGGAAAGCAAGCCTGCAGATAATCTTCCCATTACAACTCGGTATGGGAAAGTGACACAGGTAATGCACTTTAAATATCTGGGAGAGATCATCCAGCCATCAGGACTGAACACAATAGCCAACCAAGAAAGAATATAAAAATTACAAAAAGCGTATAAGCTTACTTGGAATCACTACAATAAAAAATCTATTTCTGTCAACGCCAAACTAAGGCATTACAGCGCAGTAGTTCTGCCGGAAGCACTTTATGCTGCAGAAACTACAGTGATTCATGGTCATACAAAAATAAGAGACATTGAAAAGCAGGAAAGGAAAATTCTGAGGAAAATATTTGGACCAGTTTTTCGTGAAGGAATTTGGATAAAGAGGCCATCAAAAGAGCTCTACAAACAGATAGAAACAATAACTGAAAACTTTAGAAAAAGGAAGGATGAAATTTTATGGACATATTAGCAGGATGAACAAGAACAGGCTCACAAGGCAAATCTTCGAGATAGTAAACACTAGTAAAAACACGATTAAATGGATATCTGAAACAGAAGAGGACCTTAAAGAATTGGGGATCACACAAGACAACATAAACAACCCAGAACAGTTTAGAAACATCATAAAGAAACATACACTTAGACAAACACAAACCAAAAAAAGAACAGGAAACAAATGGTCAGAAGAGGGCAAGAGAGAACACAGCGAGCGTATGAAGAGAATTTGGGAAGAAAGGAAGAAGAAAAAAACATCGTGACTACTCAAGTTCAGTCGCTCTCTTTAAAGGGAATAATCGAAGAAGAAGAACTATTTTACACACTAAAGTAAACTTGAAGTATTCTTTCCTTTAATTCGGAATATTCAATTTTTAAAACGCCATATGCGAGAAAGTAATAACCAAAAAACAACAGAGATTTTCTTTGATCACAATCTCTGTCAGCACAGATACAATGTCTCTGGCAATCGTCTTTAGCGTTCCGTTCACAATAAAATGGCGCCGTAGTTTGCAAATCCCTGAAACAAATCGAAAGTAAGAAATATTTTTACAGGTACGGAATATATTTTAATTTTGAGTTCCAGTGCCAGATGAATTAGCATAATGATAAAACTTTTAGCTCCAGCGGCAGATGAGAAAGCATAATGAGACATATCTAATGTTTGATATTGTGAAAACTCAGTCAAAATCGATTCACAGTTTTGTAAAATAAATGTGTCGTAATGTCTTTAAGACACATATTAAATTTTAACTTTTACTCAAAGCTTTCAGATTCTGAAAGTCTATTCAAAATCTATATTTTCTGCGCAAAGCCGAAATAAACAGATACATTCCAGATACATTTCTAATTTTTATGTGGTAAGTATTAATGCGCTTAATGTTTGGATTATCGAGCAGCAACTTAAGCTGTAATTAGGCTGAAATAAACCTGGACTAAAATGAAAACTGACATTCCGTATCAAAGCATCCAAACCACCCCATTCTAGAACTGTGCTGCTAAATCATTTAGTTTAATACCGGAAATGGTCGGTACGAAATCAATGACGCTTTTTGGTACGCATGAATCTTTTTGGGCTAATAAAAATAGTGTGGGGGTAAATAAACTTCAACCCACTCCTTTCATGGTTAATTCAGAACATGGATGGCGCGAACTGTATGAAACTTGCTACGCGTTTCTCATTGTGTTAGTAAAAATAGTGTATGGGTAAATCAATGCCGGAAACTCTGCTAGTTAATATAATAAAATTCGTCATGGAATATGGAATCAGGCGTCATATTAAAACCTCACCTAGAGGAACTTTCCAAATGGTTTTTTTTTTTACGACAATATTTTTCCTTGTTCAGATTGGTCATCTCTCACACGAATCACCATCAGTTCGTGTTCTGAATTTACAAGTAGCCGATTTATGTCTTCAAAACATCCCAAAAGCATACTCATTGGTAGACCGCTATATAGGAATTGAAGTACACGTTCACTATATCCTGCAATGTGAAGCCCCAAGCCGTTGAGTGTGGCTTGAAAAGTACTTTTTCATAGCGCCTGTGGTGCCAATGGCTTGCATGTTTCAGCTCCTTTCGTCCAACGGAAAAGCAAATGCATTAGATTAATTTAATTAATTGAATTTAATTTAATTGCAATGGAGCACAGGCTCCGGTGGAAATTTCCCTACACACCCATCTTCCCCCTATCCTACGTTTGCCCTCTACAAATTTTATCTTTAAATTCTTTCAAAGTTTTCGGTAAATTATTCATCATTTCTCTTGGTAACTCAGTCAAATCCCTGACACCCTTACCTAAAAAAGAGAATCTTCCCACAGCTTGTGGTCATGGTCATCTTTTCCCTTCCATGCACTACTTTTCATACCTATTGCAATATCTTTCCATGCCTCATCGCCAGTATATGCCCTGTACACTCCCATCCTCCTCATCCTCATCCTCCTCCTGTCTTGCAATGAATCCCATTCCAGCTCCTTTATCATATCCGTCACTGATTGCATTCTGCGATAATTTCCAGAAACAAATCTAGCAGCCCTTTTTTGCACCCTCTCCAACTCCTGTATTTGATACGTAAAATGAGGGTCCCATACTACACTACCATATTCGAGCAATGGTCTGACCAAAGTTTTGTAACCCAATTCCTTGACTTCTCTCGTACATCCCCTCATCACTGTCTCCAACAAGTGAAGAACTTTGTAACCTTTTCCTACCACCTGTCCTATGTGTCCTGCCCAGTTAAGTTTGTTATCAAAAGTAATTCCAAGATATTTACATTTCAAGTCTTCAGCAAGCAATTCTTTCCCCACCTTATATTCATAATTAATCTTTTGTTTTTTATTTGTGTATCTAATAAGCTGACTCTTCTTTGCATTTATCTTCATTCCATGTTTACCAACCCAATTAGATATCCTGTCCAGATCACCCTGCAACTGTTTACAATCCTCTATCGTTTTGATTCTTTTATACAGATTTATGTCATCTGCAAACAATCTAGATGTAAGTTGTAAAAATGTAGTTACCGTTTCCTCAGACATAACTAACTTCCGCTCAATATAAGTAGAAAGCTTTCATATGACAATGTGTGTCAACTGTGAATCTTCGTTGTGAACATGCACGCGAGTCTCATCACTGTTTTTAACATTGCTTGCTACGTAGGGTTGGTGTATGCGTGTCAACGACTCGCCAATTTCAACACCAGTAAATATAAGAGTCTTCCATTTCTTAACGCACGACATGAAGACTACAGAAACCGTTCATTGGCAGGTGTTAATCGTTTAATAGTTATTTTTTTTTCCTGTCATCAGTATTTTGACTGGTTTGATGCAATCCTCCATCCCTCCTATTTTGCGCTATCATCTTCATCTCAACATATCCCTTACAACCCACGTCTGCTTCATATATTCTAATCTCTGTCTTCGTCTACAGTTCTTTCCTTCGACTGTTCCCTCCACTAACAAATTAACCAATCCAGCATGTCTTAAAAGATATCCCACCTCTTGTCTCTTTTTTCTGTTAGAATCTTCCACATCTTTCCTCGCCTATCATTTCCAAAACCCGTTAATTTCGTAGTTTATCTGTCCACTTACTCTTCAACATCCTTCCATAGCACCACATTTCAAATGCTTGAATTTTCCTTCTTTCTGATATTCGTAAATTCTATACTTTGCTACCATAGAGTGCTGTGCTCCACACATAGAGTTTTAAAAACTTCTTTCTGATTTTTAGATCAATATTAAAAACGAAAAGATTTTTTTTTTCATGAAGGCTCTTATCGCTAGTGCTATTCTGCTTTTAACATCATTCCTGCTTCAGCCATCAATTGTAATTTCCCAAGCAGCAGAATTCACTCACTTCTCCTATTTCATCTGATCGTATATTTGTATTTGATCTACTAATTTTGTGGGTCTGCAAGAAAGTACAGGCTGGCTAGTTGCCACGGCCACCTTCTCGGGAGTTGGTTACGGAAGATAACACCCACTGCTCCGTGGGATCTCGTATGCTGGTAATATTGGAGATGTGAATATCGGAACTACGATGATTTTGAACAATGGCTTCAGATTTATACCCAATACCTCAGAATAAGCGTACTCGCTACACTATTACTAAGAAAGAACATTTCAAAATTTTATGTGTGGAGCACAGCACTTTATGGTAGCGCAGCCTTAACTTTAGAAAGAAGAAAAATTGAAGCAATTGAAATGTGGTGCTACAGAAGGATGCTGAAATTAAGTGGACAGATAATGTATGAGATGAATGTGTTTAGGAAATGATGGTTGAGGAAAGATGTTTGTGAAAGAATCCAACAGACAGAAGAGACAGGATGGTAGGTCATATTTTAATGCAAACACACATGAATCATTACGTTCCCTATATCACATATTAATGTTATCATACATCGCGATATAAACTTGATTCAAAATCTTCACAGGATTTTATATCTTTATTTTTTTTTTATCCGTGATACAAATCAATGTTTTAACGGCTGACACAGCTTACGTGTGGCCCAGTAATATGAAGTCAGAGGAAACCAAAGATACCAAAAATAAATCTTAATTACTTACGTTACGCCATGTAATATTAGTAATATAGATAGCGTTCAATTTGGAACACATTTAATTCAAATCGAGTTATGATTTAAGTAAAATGTATCAAAAACAATTAATATGCCGATTTAAACGAAATACATACTTTCATTTCAGTGTTTTGGCAATTCTGTTATTTGAAGTTGCTTAACTAAATAGAAGTGTTGCAGAATGAACTTCAGTTTAATTCCTCTTGCCTTGCGCTGTACCAAAACCGTCCAGTTGTTATTCTGATTCAGGTACCATTACAACCTAACCACAAACTATGCTAAAATTGCAGCTAGAAAAACAATACTTCAGTCACAGGTATATTAATACACGGCGATATAAAATTGATCAAAAATCTTCACGGATGATTCATTTCGATACTACGACAAAATTTAAATGGCTGGCAGTTATGTGTGGCTGAAATATGGCATCAGTAAAAGCAACGGAAATTAAAAATAAATCTTAATAACTTACGTCGTCATTGACTTTTCAATGATTTTTTCAATAAAATTAGGACTTTCGAGTGCTCGGGGACTTTCAACATCCAGATATTCAATTATCGAAATCTTAGATCTTACTTAAGTATTTTTATTATAGAAATCATGAAATGTAAGTCTGTCAGCAGAAAGTTACCTCTGTCTATACTCTATAGAGTCTTGCTTTGAAAATATATGACGGTCTACAGACTGCGTTGAACAAGATAGAAAGTCAGGAAACTAATGAAGAATTAAATTAATAATTTAGCTAATTGTCCGCTGTCACCATTTACCTAAATGAAAATTGATAGTAAACGTATTTTTCTTTCCTATAATTGTTCCGAGTTTGTTACTTCACTACTAGATGTCACCACTTAAATGAAAATTTATAGTAGTCGTTTTTTATTATGATTATAATCACACACAAAAGCGGACACCCTAGGAAATTTGACGCCCCTAAAACGCTGCCGCCCCTAGGCTGGAGCCTATATAACCTAATGGGAAATCCAGCACTGCACCTCAATAGCAGAGGGAAGGGGGTTCTTTCAGATCTCATAGCAAAACAATTAATTGGGGCCACAAATTCACATGAACAGATTCCTGTTGTTAATGGTGTTAGGGCAGCTCCTTTTTAAGATTAGGATCATGTATTAGGCAGAGAGTTTTAAAAGAAATTAGTTTAAACAATAATGAGTCTTCAGATACCAAAATTAAAAATTGTGTAGGGATTAATTTATTACATCAGAATATCAGAGTGTTAACAAACAAAGTGCATGAATTGCTAGTCCACATAAATGAATAAAATGATATCAATAGAATTGATGTTTTATGCTTGTCTGAACACCACATAACTACAGGAATAGGTATGTCAAATGTAACTGACTTTAATTTAGCTTCTCATTATTGTAGAACGAACTTGGAGAAAGGAGTTGTCACTTATGTTAGAAATGGTTATAGTTTTGAGGATATAAGTATTAGCAAGTATTGTCTTGATCAACATTTTTAAACTTGTGCTACACGGCTAAATTTCAATAATGAAATTTTCATAATAATAACAGTATACAGAGCACCATCGGGAAACATTTCTGGTTTCATAAACCAGTTTGAATTCTTATTAACATTTTTAAGGAGAAAAGAAGCCAACGTAGTCGTATGTGGTGATTTTATGTAGATTTTCTAAATAACTTACCCTGTAAAGTCATGTTAGAATCATTAGTCAGTTCATTTAATTTAACTCAGGTAGTTAATATTCCAACTAGAATAATGAATAATAGTCTCTCAGTTAAAGACAATGTTTTCCTAGATACCTCAAAATTCAATTATACCATCAATGTACTTTCGGATCACGATGCCCAGTTATTAACCGTCAACACTTCAATAGGAACTAACTCTAAGAACAATGTTTTTAAACTTCAGCGTGTATTAAATGATGAGTCAGTTACTTGTTTCAGAAAGTGCCTCAACATCACAAACTGGGAACAGGTTTACAGTGCTCAAGGTATGGATGAAAAATACAAAATTTTTAGTAGCATTGTATTAAATTACATTGAAAGATGTTTCCCCTTGAAAAAGTGTCGTGCTTTTCTAAAAGAACAAAAACCTTGGATAACTATTGGCATTAGAAAATCAGGCCAGTCCATTCAAGAGGTAGAGAGCATAAAATTTCTAGTTTTGTATATTGATCACAATTTAAATTGGAAAGTACATGTTTCTGACTAATTAAAGTAACTGGGGGCAGTCACATTTGCAATTCGTACAATTTAAGCTGTAGGTGATCTCTGTATGAGGAAGCTAGTTTATTTTGCTTATGTTCACTCCTTATTGTCATATGGAATAATATTCTGGGGCAATTCTACTCATAGAGACAAAGTGTTCAGAGCCCAAAAGCATGTAATGAGAATTATGTGTGGGGTTAGCAACAGAACTTCATGTAGAGAGCTGTTCAAGAAGTAAGGGATTTTAACATTAGTGTCTCAGTATATATACACATTAATGTCCTTTGTAGTCACAAATTATACTTTGTTTGAAACAAATAGTAAAATACACAATTATGGCACTAGAAGTAAAAGTGATCTTCACAAGGATTACAAGTCGCTGTCATTTGTTCAAAAAGGGGTCAGATATCCAGGGATACATATCTTCAATAAGCTCCCAACACATATTAAATGTCTAGCAGATAATGAGAACAAATTCAGGAAAAATTTGAAAGATTTTTTAATTGACAACTCCTTCTACTCGGTAAAAGAATTTATTTCTAAGGAATCTAAAAAATAGCTGCCAGTAGCTTGTGTAAATGTAGTTTACATAATTAATTTATGATGAATTCTATGACTGTACATCTCCTGGTGTATGTATTATTTTGCTATGCAATTGTTTAATGTACCGTGTATGCTATGACTGTACATCTTCTGGTGTATGTATTATTTTGTTTTGGAAGTGTTTAATGTACCATGTATGCTATGACTGTGCATCTACTGGTGTACTTATTATTTTGTTATGCAACTGTTTATCTGTAAATTAACAACTTTCCACATCCCACAGAGCCAGGTTCTTATATTGGGATCAATGGAAAATGAATGTATTGTATTGTGTAAGCTTTGTTGAGAAAGGCTACGGTTACACTGCACGCGATGTGATTACAGTGCAAGCATATTAGTGCCTCCTTCCTCCATGATTAGTGCCAACGAAGTAGCCAAAGAATTAGTTTATTTCAGTTGTTGCACAATTCAAAGCGGTTGTATCTATTAGTCTAGTAAAATTTATCAGATCAGACTCGAGTGGTGAAAATTTAAGAATATGGATATTGAAGAAGAATTTTATTTAGCTGAAACACTTTACATTTGAAAAGAGAAAAGGAAATTCTGGGTTATTGAAATTTTCTTTAATCACTGTTTGAGTGAATATTTTCAAATTTTTGAAGAATTAAAGAATCATCCAGGGGCGCCGACTCTGTGGGTACTCGGGGGCTCCAACACCCACGAGAGGTAAATAGTGGGTGCGGAGCACCCATGTGCATAGACATCAAAACTAATCAGTTACAGACTTTGAGCAATACCTACATCAAGCATCGCATGTCGAGACAAGAGGTCTCGAAGAGATCGTCCTTCCTTTCGATGCGAGTGTGAGCGAATGCCCGTAATGCCCAAGGAGAATATAAACACTACGTTAGATCATACCTAACTAGGCTTGAAACGAATATTCGGCAGAATACCGAATACTTAGGATTCTTTTTTTTAGTTAGATAATTGCCTTAAATAAAACGATTGATTCATTGCATGGTAATGTACAGTATTTAACTTACAATTACAAAAAATAATCGTGCATGGTCAACTTACACGATGTCAAAGCAAAACAAAAATATTATAAATTCCTTTTCACTGGAATCATCATAACTGAAATTTAGGAGTGGAAGATGATGATACAGAAATAATAATTTTTCTGCATTGTCAGGTAGTAGTTTACTTCTTTTCTTCTCGTAGACATTTCCAGCTTCAGAGAAAAGCCTCTCCGAATAAATACTGCTTCTTGGCGCGGACAAATATTTTGCTGCAAGCTTTGTCAAACACGGAAATTTCTCTCTTCTTGCTTCCCATCAAATGTATGGATTATCATGCCATGATATACTTTTAATATTTAAATAAACATCAATTTCAGTTTCAATTGCATTTTTTTCTTGTGATGTCCCTGCGTTGATCGTACTTTTCTCTGTAACAATCTCTTCAAAACAATGGCTGTATAGCATCTTTGGCTGACTTCTGTAAATTCTTTGGCCTTAACAGTGATCTGTCCTTCAGTTATTTCTCGTTTGTTGCCGAAGTTACATTAGCAGCATGGGAAAAAAACATTTCCAAATATTTGCGAGATCGGGTAAGTTTCAAAGTCATTTGAACTATAGTATAGGTACGATATTGCAGACTTTTTAGTATATATTTGTCGCATAAAAATCTTTCGAAATATGGGCAGATTATTACAAGCTTGTATATGCAGCCGGCGCTGCGAAATCAGTGATTATCTCTTGAACTTTAGGAACCTTCCAGAAACTGGTACTAACCTGTTGAAATTTCCATCAGTCGCTTCGTCAACATGTCCTCTTCACGTTTTACGATCATACATTCCAGAAAAGTCGCCAGGAATTTAATTAAAAATGCCGAGGCTCCACGTCAATACGTCTGAATCTACAATAATTGTCACATTGCTTTAATATTTGACACGTATATTCCTTAGGCGATAATGTTTGAATAAAAGTGTATACAGAAGCTTGCAAGCATGTAGAAATTAAGTAAAAGTGTTACCAAAAATTAAACCAACTTAAATGCTCTTTTTGCACATTCGTTACGTAGACGCCATGTTTTACCGTGGAAGGTTTACAACATTCATTTCAGAGAACTATGATAAAAAAATTTATGTAATGCAATCGGCCTGATAAAATATCGTTTATAAAATAAATATGATAAAATCTTTTATAAAAAATCTTCGACAAAGATCTTTTACAGTGTAATGCATGCCTAAGTGCGTAGGTGGCCCATTTTAATTTTTTAATAGGCAGCCATGCAATATATCTTAGCATTGAAAAACAATATGTCAGCCCGCACAGAGAAATTGTAAATGTTACTGATTGTCTACTTATTACGTATCTGCAATTTGCATGTGGAAAGCAGTTTTTATTCAATAATGAAGACTTAAAAACACGTGTAACAAATGTCAACAGCTATTAATGTGTGTTTCTTGCGCAATAATGTGTGCACCTACCCACATTTCGAGTGATTTTACGTTAATACGTAGGAACCTACAAAAACTGTCCTATCGGTCTGAAATTTGGTACACACATTCTTTAGGCGATAATATTTGATTTAAAGTGTATAACGTAAGCTTCGAATATGTAGAAATGAAGAAAAATCACTCGAAATGTGGGAAGATGTATATATGTTACTACGCAAGAAATATATATTAATAGCTGTTGACATTAATACCACATGTGGGTGGGGTGAGACTTTCTCCACCAGTGAAAAACTGTTACTGACCTGTTGAAATTTGGATTAACTGCTTCCTTATAGTGTCCTCTTCACGTAAACCACTCTCCCTTTCCGGAAAAGTCGCCACGAATTAAATAAAAATATCCGAAATATGACACTGCAGCGCAGCTGTTATTCAAAAGTCAATCTATGTAATTTTCTTAAATTTTTGTTAATTTCTTTGTTGTTAAGGTTTTTTTGCAGTTTGAAGCATAAAGGTCTGTAAAGCGGCCTGTAGACGGTCAAATTATTTGTCAAACTTTACGTGTTTGTCAAATTATTTGAGTGTCTGCGGCATTGTTTGACGCGTTTGTTAAACAATCGACACGTTTGACGTGTTGGATGGAAATTTTGATTGACGGCGTGTTTGTCAAATAAGTTTGAAGATGTGCGGTGGTGTTTGTCAAGCATTATTTCAGTTATCGCCTAGTGACCATGGAGAACGCATCGCCGGATAATTGGCTGAGTGGACATAATTTATCAGACGAAGGATTTCTTTTACAGTTCATGTCCATATCTCGCGATCTGCCGGCACTATGAAAATAAAATCTAAAGAATCGAATAACTTCAATATTTAGCCAAATTTATCAAAAACGTTGAAAGAATTTAAAGTTAAAATTTGTAGAGGGCAAATGTAGGAGGGTGCAGAAAAGGGGGAAGATGGGTGTTTACGGAAATTGTCACCGGAGCGTGGGCTCCATTGCAATTTTATTAAATATATTAAATATTAGCATCTGGTTTGGCTCATTTCTCCAAGAACCCTGTATAACAGTCTCCATAACACCATCCTCCATGTCTTCTTCTCCACGTCGGATTTTTTTTTTTCTCTTCGTAAGTAAAATGTGTAAATGACCACACGCCATAACTTCTTGCTTTTGTTAGAGATAATTATGTAGGTTTCTAAAAAAAAACCTTAAAATTACATGCGAGAATGCCAAATACTTTTTCAATAACCCGCGCGAGATAAACGATAATTGAAAATTCTTCTGTTATCATTTAACACTTGTTTATTGTAAGGTTTCATAAAACTTGGTAGCTGGAAAGCTTCATCTCCTACAAATACGGGGGGCATTTTTTTAATTAGTATTCTGCAATTCATCTGGAATCTGCAACTGATTATTTTCAAACAAATTCCAAAATGTTGTATTTTTAATCACTCCTCCATATGACGCTCTGAAATTTGTACCGACATCAACGGTAAGAAATTCATAATTTGCACTGGCTATAATAGGCCCGTTTACACGCACGGTTTTTCCGACGGTTTTGGAGCGTACGCTCCAGGCGCGCGCATCAATCCTTTACGTGTAAATGCTCGGTGGTCAGAGAGGCCTGGCGCGCGCTCCGAATGCGCACATCTGGCGCGCAGGTCTAACGGGGCCTTGTGTTTACACGTGCATTGTCGGTCTGCAGTCTTGATGCGTCAGTACAAGTTCGTTGTTAGTTCGAATTTCTGGCTGACTTTATTTAACTGTACCCTGCTTTAACAGATAAAAATCTAAATCTTGAAAAAGTGGTCAAGAGATAATTTGGAAGGATTTATAGAACTTTATAAGAATTTTCTATGTTTGTGGAAGGTTAAATCAAATTACTACAAAAATAAAAATTTAAAACATCGTAAATATGATTAGTTAGTAGAATTCAGCAGGGTAAATGTATGTGAAAGTGAAAACAAAGATTTCGTCACTGAAAGGATTCTAGAAAATCGGCGGCAATTCGAAAAGAACTGAGAAAAATATATGCAAGCAATTTCAAATCTTGGCGGGATATCAGAGTTTCCAAAAAAACGAAGAGTAGGAGGCAAACATTACTCTGCAGTTATGCTTTTCCTCATAACTGTGTCTTATTTTGATATTTGTGGTGATACTAACTTCACCTTTTTAGGTAAAGGTGTCAGGTATTGGAATAAGCTACAAAGGGAAATGATGAACAATTTACCAAAAACGTTGAAAGAATTTAAAGTTAAAATTTGTAGAGGGCAAATGTAGGTGAGTGCAGGAAAGGGGGAAGATGGGTGTGTAGGGAAATTGCCACAGGAGCGTGCGCTCCATTGCAATTTAATTAAATATTATTATTAAAATGTAGTTATATATGGAATTGTCATTTCGTAAACAATTTTTAAATCATCTGGGTCATTTATTTTCCCGTTGCTCTCACTAAAGAGACATGTGTCCATATAGATCTCTAGTTTCGTGCCATCTTTCCGCCCATATACACTTTGTTTATTTAATTCTTTCTGTAAAAAATAAATAAAATATATATATATATATAGAGAGAGAGAGAGAGCGAGAGAGAGCAGTTCATATTGCTCAGTTTATGTCATTTCTTTTGGAGGATATTTTAAATACACTTATAAACACAAGCACAACTAACAAAAACAACGACCTGAAAACCGAATGTTGCAAGCTGGACCGTCTACAAAACTTTCCAACCCGGCGGAAAGTCCACGCGCCACGGAATAACGGTCATTTTTGGCGCGTACGCTCCAACCCGCAGTCCTGGCGCGCGCGACTGGAGTGTTGACCATTTTTCGTCGCACGCTCCAGGAGCGACGCTCCAACCTCACGCTCCGGCGCGGCAGTCCGGAGCGCCGTTCCAGACCGACAGTTTGGCGCGTACGTGTAAACGGGCCTAATCATTCAAACGTTTTATGTTCCTTGAGCAGGAATTTATTGTAATCATCTGGTTTCTAGCACGATATTTATCAATAAATTGGGTTTTATCTAACAGGCAATACCGCTCGCTTCGCGCTGTTAACGTGTCGTCATAGTGACGTCACGTTCACGTACAGTCAATTTTTGTGTCTATTGTGACCGAGCTACGCGAGGTCACAATAATTTAAAGCTGTACAATATCAACATACACTGATATCCCGAAGGTGGATCAGATGCAGGCGAGCGGCCGCAGATGTCCGATAACACAACCAGATGTTCAGTGTTTGATGTGTTAAAGGACGTCACAAATATTGACTGTACGTGAATGTGACGTCACTATGACGACACGTTAACAGCGCGAAGCGAGCGGTATTGCCTGTTAGATAATACCCAATAAATTTTCATGTGTATATTTCTCTCTCTTAATTTCAATCATTCTCGAAACTTCTACTTTTTTTTTAACACACTGTGCTAGCGTCAACGATAATAATGCGTTGTTTTTATTCCTCATTGCGGCACGCGTCACGTTCTGACAAGGCAACAAGGGACCGTGCACAAACTACGTGGCTCGGTCCAGGGGGAGGGGGAGGGGTTGGCTGGAAGGCTACTCTGGGCTACGTGGGGGGAGGGGGGGTTCCGAGCCAGGCCACGTAGCTTTCCTTTCATAACATTTTTCACAATTAAAATGAGGAACAGAACACACAACAGCATGTGGATATTAATTACCCTTAGTTAATTAACTCCGTATGTAATTTACAATAGTTGACACGAGAAAATAGTACAAAATGTCTTCTGGAATCAAAAGGGAAAAAAAGGCTACGTGCTACGTAGGGGAGGGGGAGGGGGGTTCACAGGAGGCCAAAATGGAGCTACGTGGTTTATGCACGCTCCCCAATCGAAACTAAAGGCAAGTTTGACAAATTTGTTTGATCACAGGTTTGAGCGTTTGCGCTGTTGTTTGATGAAAACGTGATGTTTGATCAACAAATTTGTCAAATAAATTTGATCGTCTACAGCAGTGGTTCCCAATTAGTGGTACGCGTACCCCCAGGGGTACGTGAGGTTACTCCCGGGGGTACGCGAGGGTCTCTCTTGACTAAGGTATTCAATAAGGTAATTGAAAAAAAAAATTACGCAAACATTACTACCGCCAAAATATATTTTAATACAGTCAAACGGTGTGTGTGTGAATTAGATGTCTGTAATGCTGTGGCTGTGCGAAGCACTAGACTGGAATGAACGCAGAGGCAAATGCAGCTATAAGGGGGTACGCGAGGCCCAGCTCTTTCTTGAAGTGGTACTCGGGAAAAACTATTTGGGAACCACTGGTCTACAGGCACCTTAACAGAGGCGTACCAATCGAAAATGGCGCCTAGGGCAAACATTGAAATTGTGCCCTTTCGTAAATTATTTAAATATAAAATAAGCAGATACACTAAATAAAACAATCATAAATCTTAGAAAAAGCATTTACTTTCTGTTTTAGAAAAAAAAAGAATTGTTTGATAGTTTTAAACTTAAAATTGCACCTTCCTTGCATCCTGGAACGCGAATAAATTAATAACATTTTCGAAATCTGTTTCTTCGGTGTCTTCCCGCTCAACACTGAGCAAAGGTATGTCGCATAACCTTTCTTGACTCACTGTAGCCCTCAGATACGACAGTATTTAGTTTTAGCTTACTGAAACATCGACCGCAACTTGCGATGGCTATGCAATCGTAGCCATAATCTGAACTGAAATGCGCAGATTCTGATAGACGTTCTCATCTATGTACTGAACAATGAATTCAAGAAGCTCTTCAGATTTTTTGTTTACGTTTTTTCTTGTGAATACTAGCATTCAAACATTCCATATTTCTTCATATAACTGTTCTCTGTTTGCATCACAGCCATAGAAATCTCAAAATTCTTTAGACTTCTTCTTTAAATGGTCGCAATCGTCAGTGCTATAAAACAGTTTTTAATATCTAGGAGACATATAAATCTGTTGTCGGTTTCATGCAGACGACTGAACCTTTAGCTCATTTCACACTACGATGCAGGATCCCTTCATAACTCATTCTAAATCTTCCTTAGCAGTCACCAGTGTTCTTCGCATTCTATCCAGCCATACGTTTTTTTCGCCTTTAACATCTTTCAATCACTACATCTCATTCCTGGCAAAGGTTGAAAACTCTCTGGAGTCCGTCATTAACTATCCTCTCTCCTTCATTAGTAAATTGGTCT
The DNA here is from genome assembly GCA_031002005.1 of Vandiemenella viatica. Lineage (NCBI taxonomy): Eukaryota > Metazoa > Arthropoda > Insecta > Orthoptera > Morabidae > Vandiemenella > Vandiemenella viatica. The sequence continues at coordinate 176,295,426 of CM061914.1, read as the reverse complement.
AGGAAGGCTTTATATCCAAGGCAGCGTCATGAAAATTCATGCTAGGATCCTGAAGCCACTTTTTAACCTTCACGATATTTGATAATTGGCTTTACTGCTTCAATTTTTGTACTCCATCTTGTTCCAAACTCTGACTTTACAACCACGGCACGGAGTTTCTGCGTTTTTCCCAACTCAGAGTGGAACGAGAAAAGAATGCATAAATAGCTTCAGTAGTTCCGAAAAACGTTATAGTGTCCTACTTGGCAGTATGTACAGTACATCAACCAAACTGAGTTTACCGCAATTCATAAATATCGCCAGATTATTATTTCGTGAGCACCAGCCTTCACAGCAGCGTTGTCACAAAATTGTGAACGACAATCCTGTATATCCATACCGTCTTTCTCTAGCTACTTTAAGGATTTCACTCACTACGCTTCCAGCGTACTTTCGACTCATCTGGATGAAACCGAGAAAAGTCTCCCTAACACGAACTGATTTCTTCTTAAAATTAACTTCTACGTATCTGAATACTTGTGACATCTGCTCACGATGTGCATGGTCAGGATTAGAGTCAAACATGAGATCATAGTATTTTGGTTTGCGAATGTTTCGCTATAAATTTCGCCGAACGGTGGTCGACATCAAATGAATGAACTCATTTTGAACATGAGGTGGAAAGTAATATGGGGTTCTAGGATGATTTTTAACTGGAGTAAGATATTCATAACGTGGTCAAATATGTCCAGAAGCTTTTTTAATCCAAGAAAATTACCCACATTACGGGATATAGATCTATCGCATGTACTCAGTGACTCTGTAGCCTCGTAATGCAAGATTTAAAGTGGGAAGAAATTTGATGAAGGTTTCTCTTTAATACGTTACACCACTTTTGTTTTTCTGCCTCGATTTAGGTCCAAAGTTCAGTGTCAATAATCCCTCTGTTTGCTACAAAATTTCTTTCCGTTTCTTCTCATTGGGTGAAACACTCACCATGATTCTTCGCATATTAATGGGCAGTGAGCCATTCACGTGCCTTCCAGTGGGTAAATTTATCTTCGTGCTCTAATGAAGATAGATTATCTAATTTGAAAAGATAAGACAACAGATTCAAAAAGCAGATTTTTTTTAGACAGGGAATAGACTAGCCATGAGCGAGTCACTTCTCCACCCAGTGGCTAGGGGGTGCCGTGCACCAGGCCTCCAAGCTTTGGTTACGGCCCCTGCCAGCAAACCTCACAAAGACATGGTAGAGCTTAGTAAAATAAAACCTCATACAAATGTTGTCTGTAGGTACGAAAGGACCATCAGTATATGGAAAATATTTTGAATCCATTTTAATTATTTCTGTTTTTTGACCATCTGTCAGAAATGATTTCCCAGTAATCTTATCAAAGGCAGTTCTATCATTACCGTGGCGCCAAAATCTGACGATGAATTCTTTTAGAACTCGACGAAACAAATCGAAAATAAAGGATAAAATTTTTTGATATCTCGTTTGGTTTTCGAGATATAGCATGTTAAAAATCAGTCATAGGTATAGTTCTTTCTGTTTTTCGTGTTTTTTCTTCTGGTCCAGGCCGTATATCAACCTATCAACAATCACTAGGAAGAAAATAAAACACATATAGTGCATTTCCACCGTATAGATATGGTGGTTTTGGTGGAGAAAAAAATTTCTGGTCCATGCCGGATCTCATCCTAACCTCCTCACTTTTGAGTTACAATATCTCGAAAACTAAGCAAGATATCAAAAAATTTTATTCTTTATTTTCCATTTATCTCGTCGAGTTACGTACGAATTCATCATCAAATTTGGCTATACCGAAATTTTTCTTCTGGTCCAAGCTGTATTTCAACCGAATTACGTCAACTTTGAGATACGATATCTCGAGAACTAAGCGAGATATCAAAAAACTTTATTCGTTACTTTCAATTTGTCTTGTCGAGTTCTACAAGAATTCATCATCAGATTTTGGCGCCACGGTACTAAACTACTAATGTATTCTTCAAATTCTTCAGTAGCATTAGAACTGGTAGCCTCACTTCTTAATCTCGTCAAACTGAAAATTATCTAAAGTTACATCCTCCTCGTCTTGTGCTAAATTATTGTTGGATTCCTTGGATTTTATTGTACATGTTGATGTAGGCAACTCCTAGAACATGTCGAACTTCCAATAGCGGACTTCTCGAAGTACTTACTGGATTTTTGTGCTACTTCCTCCTGCAAGTTTCGTTTTTTCCGTCCGTCATCCCCACTCTCTTGTTTCTTTGAAAACAATTATTTCATATTGTGTTAGTATGACTGCGAATAGAATGAGGGTTTTAAAATAATCTGGAATAAATAAACAAATAATTATTGGTTGTTTTTTAAATAAAAGAATGGGAGTTGTGTTGTGTGCCACTCTGCACGACAGTAAACTACATAAAGCTTGGGTTAGGGCTGTATATATTGTATTTTTTCTCTTTTTTAGCAGTTGTACAGGATTCTTAACAACTTTTTTTCTATCTCCAATAGTTTACCCGAACCACTAGGATTCCACATCAAGTTTAGAAGGTTTCCGTATCCAAGTTCATATAGTTCTAAGTACAGCGTAAAGCTTTTCTTAATTTCAGTTGGCATTCCTGAAATCACTTTTCAAATTTCCTATTTACTTCCTGTATTCTCTTAGCTTCATATCTTCCTTCGTTGTTGTGATTTTATCCCTTTATGTACTCATTATCTACTTCAGATAAGCCTTTTCATTGTTCTATTCAATCCATCGCCCCAAGGAATTCTTCTATGCTTTGCCGTTATTGCAGTATCTATTTATCTTGTATTCCATTTGGTAGTTTTTGTTTAATACATCTCCAACACTTATGTATTCGTCTAGATATCTGAGTTCTTCTATCCAGCCTTCACAAAATTTTCGTAAATTCCTATGTCGCCTGTTGTAGGGTCTGTAATTTTTAAAGTTGCTTTTTACATTTCGCTATATTTGTGTTGAATGGTACTCATTTAAGAAACGTGCCTCAAATTCATGGAATTTTTGCATTCTATACCAACTTCCTCAAACATAAGCATCTGCAGATAACATGTTCCGAACATGCTTAATTCTTTTCTTTATCAATCCAATAGAAGGCAAAACGGCAACGCGTTAATGAATAAAGCTGAGTGCATTTCATCATCTGCTACGAATTTGATTTCAGTTACTTGAACTTACAATCTTGTATCGTCTTATCAATATTCATTTTCTCTAATTCATTTATAGCTATCAAAGCTCATCCACCTCTTGTCCTCTAGCCCATTTATTCTAGCCTTCCTTTTTCGTTCTTCTTTATTAATTTGCAAAATTTCCTTCCTTATTCCTCGCGTTTCTCACTGTACAGTACATTAGACAATTATTCCTTCCTAACGACATTTGTTTGTTCAATTTCGGTTCTTCAGCCTTATAAGAAATTTTACTGTCCATCTAGCTGATATTATCATTGAGACGCTATGACATTGCCCGTTTGAATTTATGTCCTTTACTTACATTGCACTTGTTTACTTTACTAATCTTTTCCCGAGATATTTTTCTAATTTTAGACATTTCCGTTTTAAAATTATCCAGTATTTCAACCTGCACTCTCCCATTTTTCTAAAATATTTCTTGTATTGGGCTTTCGAGCAAAGATAAAATGTTATTAGTAACTGTTAGCAGTTCATTTGTTTCTTTACCTGTAGCAGCTACTTGATTAGGTGTTGTTAATAATTCTCTTTCATTCGAGAATGTTAAGTTACAGTTTTTGTTTTGGCACTAATTCAAAACATTTCCACCTGCAAGGAATCAGCGAATAGTTGAGGCGCCAGTCGTCAAGGCGCCTGTCGTCAAGGCTACAGTCGTCAAGGCTACAGTCGTCCAGGCGCCAGTCGTCCAGGCACCAGTCGTTGAGGCGCCAGTCGTCAAGGCGCCAATCGTCAAATAGCCAGTCGTCAAGGCGCCAAGTCGCCAGGCGCCAGTCGTCAAGGCGCCAGTCGTCCAGGCGCCAGTCGTCAAGGCGCCAGTCGTCAAGGCGTCAGTTCTCAAGGCGCCAGTCCTCAAGGCGCCAGTCGTCCAGGCGCCAGTCGTGAAGGCGACAGTCGTCCAGGCGCCAGTCGTAAATGTGCCATTCATCAAGGCGCCAGTCGTCAAATAGCCAGTCGTCAAGGCGCCAGTCGTCCAGGCGCCAGTCGTCGAGGCGCCAGTCGTCCAGGCGCCAGTCGTCCAGGCGCCAGTCGTCGAGGCGCCAGTCGTCGAGGCGCCAGTCGTCGAGGCGCCAGTCGTCGAGGCGCCAGTCGTCGAGGCGCTAGTCGTCGAGGCGCCAGTCGTCGAGGCGCCAGTCGACCATGAGCCAGTCGTCGAGGCGCCAGTCGTCCAGGCGCCAGTCGTCGAGGCGCCAGTCGTCGAGGCGCCAGTCGTCCAGGCGCCAGTCGTCGAGGCGCCAGTCGTCGAGGCGCCAGTCGTCGAGGCGCCAGTCGTCGAGGCGCCAGTCGTCCAGGCGCCAGTCGTCCAGGCGCCAGTCGTCGAGGCGCCAGTCGTCCAGGCGCCAGTCGTCGAGGCGCCTGTCGTCGAGGCGCCAGTCGTCCAGGCGCCAGTCGTCCAGGCGCCAGTCGTCCAGGCGCCAATCGTCGAGGCGCCAGTCGTCGAGGCGCCAGTCGTCGAGGCGCCAGTCGTCGAGGCGCCAGTCGTCGAGACGCCAGTCGTCGAGGCGCCAGTCGTCGAGACGCCAGTCGTCGAGGCGCCAGTCGTCGAGGCGCCAGTCGTCCAGGCGCCAGTCGTCCAGGCGCCAGTCGTCGAGGCGCCAGTCGACCATGAGCCAGTCGTCAAGGCGCCAGTCGTCCAGGCGCCAGTCGTAAATGTGCCAGTCATCAAGGCGCCAGGCGTCAAGGCGCCAGTCGTCAAGGCGCCAGTCGTCCAGGCGCCAGTCGTCCAGGCGCCAGTCGTCAAGGCGCCAATCGTCAAGGCGCCAGTCGTCAAGGCGCCAGTCGACAAGGCGCCAGTAGTCAAGGCGCCAGTCGTCAAGGCGCCATTCGTCCAGGCGCCAGTCGTCCAGGCGCCAGTCGTCCAGGCGCCAGTCGACCAGGAGCCAGTCGTAGAGGCGCCAGTCGTCCAGGCGCCAGTCGTCCAGGGGCCAGTCGTCAAGGCGCCAGTCGTCCATGTGCCAGTCGTCAAGCCGCCGCCTTGACGACTGGTGCCTGGACGACTGGCGCCTGGACGACTGGCGCCTGGACGACTGGCGCCTGGACGACTGGCGCCTGGACGACTGGCGCCTGGGCGACTGGCGCCTGGACGACTGGCGCCTTGACGACTGGCGCCTTGACGACTGGCGCCTTGACGACTGGCGCCTTGACGACTAGCGCCTTGACGACTGGCGCCTTGACGACTGGCGCCTGGACGACTGGCGCTTTGACGACTGGCGCCTGGACGACTGGCGCCTTGACGACTGGCGCCTTGACGACTGGCGCCTTGACGACTGGCGCCTTGACGGCTGGCGCTTTGACGACTGGCGCCTTGACGACTGGCGCCTGGACGACTGGCGCCTTGACGACTGGCGCCTTGAGGACTGGCGCCTTGACGACTGGCGCCTGGACGACTGGCGCCTTGACGACTGGCGCCTTGACGACTGGCGCCTGGACGACTGGCGCCTTGACGACTGGCGCCTTGAGGACTGGCGCCTTGACGACTGGCGCCTGGACGACTGGCGCCTTGACGACTGCCGCCTTGACGACTGCCGCCTTGACGACTGCCGCCTTGACGACTGCCGCCTTGACGACTGCCGCCTTGACGACTGCCGCCTTGACGACTGCAAGGCGCCAGTCGTCAAGGCGCCAGTCGTCCAGGCGCCAGTCGTCGAGGCGCGAGTCATGATCTGTGTCGGACTTCCCCTCGGCAGTCTGTTCTGGGGATTGTTCCGGGACAGGCCCGACCGTGGTCCACTGCTCGGCCTTGGACTCGTGATGTGGCGTCCCAAGTTGGCTATGGGAGAGACTGTCTCAGCGCTGCTGGGGCTTCCGCTGGTGTTGTCGGCACTGTTTGATGTTTTTAATAAAAAAATTATCTTTAATATGATTTGCTTCTAAATGATTTTAACGATAAATCTTCTTCGCTAGCATTAGAACAGTTAATATATAATTTTTCTCCGTTCCCATCCATGCGCTGCAATTCTGCACCTCGTCTCTAAAACGTTATAAGCTGGTCTGGTAGAGGTTATTCCTTACGTTTCATTTTAAACAACCCACAGCAGTAACTAATGAATGCCTCCAGCGCTTAGACTCCTCACCTGCTTCAGCAACCACCGTAGGAGGTGGTTGTAGAGCTTCTTGAGCTAGGGTCTTGTAATTAATTGGTGGTTTTGCGCATTGCGACGAAAGGTCTGTGTAGGGAAACAAAAATCAGAAGTAATTCGACTTAAACAACTTGCTCACTTCCACATGTTAGATCACACAGGTATATAAGGCATTGTGTTTGGTGAGAAGAGCCCCTCCACAGGTATCTTACACCTTCAGGTCTATTAATTATTTATACTCATACTATAGCGACTTCTGGCTGGATACTGCATGTTTCTCTATATATTTTTGCAGCAGAATTTCGTAATCCTTCTTTTTTCCTATCTGTTTTTATACTCAGACGCTTTGACATTCCATAATGCTGGTAAATCTTCCACTCACTTCACTTTTGAATTCATTTTCAGAAGAAAAAATCAATGAAAAAAAATATTACAGTAACAAAATACAAGCGAAAAATAGTGATCGTGCCCGTGTATCGAGACCAACTGAGGGAATATTGCGCAATATCGCCCACAGACGGCACAATGTATTTCAGGTTGTACAATATATTTCAAACTGTTTAGATTTACTCAATAATATTGCACAACCTTTCAATCTAACCTACAGACGTTCAATATTATTGTGCAACCGTAAATATTGTGCAATAATATTATTGACCGTGTAGGGCCCGCTTTAAGGTCGGGCCACACTAGACCGCACCGCAACCGGGGCGCACCGCACCGTCACTCGGCCGTGTGTCGGCTCGCCCCCCTCGCGTCCACACTGGTCCGTAGCACGGGCCGTGTGACGGACGGGTCTCCTTTAACGTATACACTTGACTGTTTCACGGAATTAATGTTAAAAAATTACCTTAAAAGTGATATCGGTATCGTAGCTGCGGCTACCACCCGTACTTTATTATAGAGTACTGTTCTTTATAATCTACGAAGGTAATAAAGTACGTTAAAATACTTATTTTTGTGTGACTCCTGTTATCTCCTAATTGTTTGATCTCTTATGCACAAAAGTAGTATTCCAAAACTGTTTTAACAAATGGTCGTCACACTATTGAAAGATTTTCGTGTAATTCTATATAGTCACGATTAATGATTATCAGACTAATGACCAAGCGAAAAAGGAGAAAACGGCGGATAGTATACAAATTCAGTAAGGCCTCTAAGGAGTCTTTTAGAACCTACCTGAGGAATAATTACCATAATTTCAAGTCAAAAAAGGACACCGTTGAAGAGATGTGGCATCGATTTATTTGAATAGTCAGGGAAGGTATGAATATACATATATCGAAGCGGATAATAAATGGGGAGGATGATCCACCGTGGTACACATGCGAAGTCAAAAGATTACTCAAAAAACAAGGAGGATATACGCACGCTCAAGAAGGAAGGGGTGTCGCAGTGATTTAGAAACCTTAGCTGAGTTAAGAGGACGTATTAAGAATGAAATGCGTGAGGCCTTCAACGATTTTCATTCCAACACTCTCTCTAGGAGTCTCACAGAAAACCCAAAGAAATTCTGGTCGTATGTACGAAAAGTCAATTGTACCAATAGCAATATTCCAGCACTAATTTGTGAAAGTTCAGAGGTTAATTAAAGCCGCGATAAAGCTAACGTACTAAATACTGTATTCAAAAATTCATTTAATGATGAAAATAACGATAATGTTCCCGTTTTCCCACGCCGTGTCGAGTTGGTGATGGAATCATTACGGATAGATACTGCAGGTATCATAAAGCAATTAGAGCTCCTGAAATGGGGGAAAGCACCGGGGCCAGATGGAATTCCAGTTAGAATATTTTCAGAATATGCGGTGGAAATCGGGCCATTTCTGTCTGATATATTCAGTAAATCATTAGAAGAGCGAAAAGTACCTTCAGACTGGAAAATCGCGCAAGTAACTCCGATTTTCAAGAAAGGTGATCGAAGTGATCCTGGAAACTATCGTCCAATATCTATAACATCTGTTTGTAGTAGAGTTATGGAGCATATTATATGCTCGAACATTATGAAATTTCTAGAGGATAATAATTTGCTTACAGCAAATCAACACGGATTTCGAAAGAAAAGATCATGTGAAACACAGCTTGCCCTATTTACACACGACGTAATGAATGTTATTGATGCAGGTTCACAAGTAGATGTAATTTTTTTAGATTTTCAGAAAGCCTTTGACTCTGTGCCACACAACCGCCTTTTAGCGAAGCTACGAGCGTACGGTATATCGGATCAGCTTTGTGAATGGATAAAGGATTTTCTAACTGGTCGGTCGCAGTATGTCGTCGTTGAAGGAGAAAGTTCTTCTAGTCTAGATGTTACATCGGGGGTACCTCAAGGAAGTGTAATAGGACCACTTCTTTTATTAATTTTTATAAACGATCTCGGAGACAAAGTGAAAAGCCTTTTTAGATTGTTTGCTGATGATGCGGTTATTTATAGGGAAATAAGGAATTTGGCCGATTGCTTAGAAATTCAGCGTGGGCATGGTGCGCTGAGTGGCAACTTACGCTAAATTGTAAAAAGTGAAAGACAATGAGCATAACTAACAAAAAGAATCCAATTTTTCAGAAATACGAGTTAAACAATTCAGTTATTGATATGGTCGATTCTATGAAATATTTGGAAGTAACAGTACAAAGGAACATGAAATGGGACTTACACATTAATTCGTTGGTAGGTAGAGCTAATTCTAGACTGCGATTCATAGGTCGAATCTTGAAAAATTGTAATGAACAAACAAAGGAGATAGCGTAGAAATCTCTTGTGTGTCCACATTTGGACTATTGTTGTGCCATTTGGGATCCGTTTCGTAAGGGGTTGATCGATAGTATAGAGAAAGTACAGAGAAGAGCCGCTCGATTCGTGACCGCTTGCTACAGTCCTTATGAAAGCGTCACAGAACTGATTAGTAGACTAGGCTGGGAGTCTCTGGTAGATAGACGACGCACGTTTCGTTTAAACTTATTGGAAAACATGCGTACTCCCACTTTCACTTTTGAGTGTAGTGAAATACTTCTTCAACCAACCTATTTGAGTCGGAATGACAGGAAAGATAAGATTAGAGAAATAAGATGCCGCAATGATTCTTATATGAATTCTTTTTTCCCTCGTACCATTAGGGATTGGAATGCAAAACAAAGAGATTAGCTTTGGTGCTGAGCAACCTCTGCCACCCACAATTTTGTGAATTGCAGAGTATATATGTAGATTAAATGTCAAGCGTCACTCACTTCACATTTAACGTGTTTGTTTTGGTTCCTTTTCGAGTCACTCAATACTTTGTTTAACAAAAAAGAATAAGATTATTATATATTTTTATTTTAATGCAGACCGCAAAGATTCCGTAAAATAATAATAATTTCATGTGATCTAAAATTCCAGTCACGGAGTTACTTATCGGCTGCGCCGTACACCTCTAGCGTTGAAAAGAAAAAACTACAGATTAACGTGAAATTCGTAACACGGGGCGTCCTAGCATTTTAGCATTAACAAATCAAAGCTTTTCCAGAGGTGATTGTCAATTTTAAGACCCATAAAAATTACAGCTGAGACAGGGATTTGAACCAGGTACTTTCATTTCCCCAATCGTACGCCATAACCTTCTGAGACAAGAGACAAATCTGGTTATAATCAAAAATTATTATTCAAACATAATAAAATAAACGTGCTTATAATTTATTTTTGCCATGCACAACACAAATGTACTTTATTATATGATTTAATACACATTTTCCAGTACTTCTAGATTCAGATGCTTGCGGCGAGTGATTTGGGTACGAAAGGTCCCCGGTTCAAAATCCGGATCTCGGATGCAATTTTTACAGGCCTTAAAATCGACTTTCACCACTGGCAAAGATTTGATTTGTTAATGCGAACATGCAAGGACTCTAACTACATTTTACGAATATCTGATGAACCTGAAGTGAGGCTGAAAAAAAAAGGACACACTTCTAAAGCAATCAGTAACGTTAAAACAATATTTAGTCGTAAAGGACCGGAAATTTCCGAACTCTTTCTATACAGTTCTCCATATCGACCAGACCGACACCGGGCCGCACCGTCAAAATATAAACCAAATTTATCCGGGCCAACACGGCCGTGTGTCGGCCGACACGCGGTTTCGTTTGAACTCACTTCAATCGAGTGAGCGACAACAATAAGAACAGTGACGGTGCGGTGCGCCCCGGTTGCGTTGCGGTCTAGTGTGGCCCGACCTTTATGCTTGGGGTGGAGCATAAACACCGGATCTTAACTCTGACCATGTATAGCCTTGGATGTAACAGTTTGGCTTAAATAGAATAATACGGCAGCTACATAGCTTTTTAACCAGAAAACTATGAAAAGGTAAAGTTCAATAAATAGTTCATTGCCATTTAAACAATTATATTCTTCCAAATTTCACAAAGCCAAAAACTGTACAGGCAATCAGACCACTATTCCAAAGTAATGTTTTACAAGTTCGATTAACCGGTCAAGCCAGACCACACCCCAATAGTTCACAGTATCAAACTTTTAGTTGCAGAAACCATACAAAATTGAATAGCACGCTCCCATTGTAAATTCAAACAATTCCGAGGCCCCAATTGGCGAAATACTGTTTTAACGCGACATCTTAATAGAACTGAATGTTTTAAGTTGCATATCAACGAGCCTATATTTTTTCAAAGCTAACTGATCGCTACTCCGCTAGTTTGCGTCTTGTCTCGTGCACGGCTACTTGAAGACTGACTCGCTCGCTGTGGCTGCTAACCAGGAAAGTTCTGGTACTCACGGAGCGTGGGAAAACCTAGCGGCTGCACTTCCCATGAGAATCTCCCCGATAACTGATCAGTTTCTCATCTCATATCTGAAGGTTTCATAATAAAACTTGTGACCTTGAAAATAAAAATAATTCAATCTCTCCAAAAAAATTTCAATCGCTAGATCTTTAAATAAACGTTAACTTTAGTTATTATACAAAATATCCTAACTTTAATACTTTAGCCAAAAATAAATAATTTAGATATGAACTTCCACTCCAGGTGAATGCTGAAAACTAATGAAATTGAAAATATCGAAAATACTATCTTAAAAACTGTGAAACTGCTTTCTAACTTGAATATAGATAAAAACTAACTTTAAAACTGAAATGCAATAATATTTTATCCAATCTAACTTGTGGTTCTAAGAACAAAATTTTGTCACGTAGTTGCAAAATTTTGCCACGTAGTTGCAAAATTTAACAGATACCTGACAGA
>CM061914.1:176163308-176282924 GCA_031002005.1 Vandiemenella viatica | reverse complement strand
TGAGAAATACTGATGCGTCAGACAAGTTGCAGGCAAACAGAGGAGGGCAATATTGGACATAAAAGTAGTGTAACTTTGCACCATGTATCGGTGCACAAATGTTGTTTGGTGGGCTTCTGTTACCTGTTGGCTTCGCTACTTGTTGTCCACTGTCTGCAGTGGGGTACATGTGTTGTTTTCTGTTGTTGTTCTGCACAGCCGGCCAAGTGGAACCCGTACTTCGGTAACGCCGGAGGCCTGACCAAGGTGAGTGTCTAGGCTAGACACGCTCACTGCCTCCTAGCGGTGCACGCTTCCACCTCACTCGCAGCGTCCAGTCAGCTAATAGCATTCAGTCAACAACAGCAACAGTCACCATAGCGTCCAGTCAGCAATAGCATTCGGTCAGAAATAGCCTCCAGTCAACAATTGCCTCCTGTCAGCTTAGCCTCCTGTCAGCAATAGCAGCTGTCAGCAATAACGTCCTGTCAGCAATAGCACTGAGTCAGTAATACCTTTTCTTTAACTGCTTTACGTCTCTCAACAGCGACGTCTTTAGAGACGGGAAAGGATGGGGGCAAGGAATGGGAAGGAATTCGGCCATGGGTTTTTGAAGGAAGCATCCCGGCATTTGCCTGGAGTGATTTGGGAAACCATGGAAAACCTAAATCTGGATGCCCCGACGGGGATTCGAACCGCCGTCCTCCGGAATGCGAGGTCAGAACGCTATCCGTTACACCACCACGCTCGGTCAGTAATACCATCCAGTCAGCAATAGCATTCTGGTTGTTGTCTTTACTCAGATTGCTCCAAACATATTTGAGTTGGTCAAAGTTTAGTAGTTGTTGGTTGTTTAGGTAAATCTTCACATTCGAAGTCCGTGTACCTGTTTCCAAGACCACCGTCTTACTCTGGCTGATTTTCAGTCCGTACTCATCAAACAGCTCGTTCCAAGCCTCCAGCTTCTCTTGCGTTTCTTCTGCACTTTCACCCCAAATCATGGCATCATCAGCAGAGACTAGGGCTTTTGTTTGTTTTCCGTACACTTCCTTGAAATTCTTCAAGATGACATCCATCACAGCAGTGAGGAGTAGCGGTGACAGAGCACTGCCCTGTTGTTCTCCTCTAAACCACTTGATCTCTCCGTTGCCTATTTGCACACAGGCTTTTGTGTTTTCATACAGCATGTTGGCAATACTGATACTTTCAAAAAAATGCGGTCACTCAGATTTGGAAAAAAAAAAAAAAAAAAAAAACTACTTCTGATCTCTACGCTGTAATAGAGCTTGGAAAGATAATGGTGGAAGAATTAACAGTGGTGCATGGAAGCGATTAGATTTAAGGCGTAAGAGGGAGGGAAAATTTTCTTTCGTAATTGAGGAACTAAGGGAATGGAATAAATTACCAAGAAGTGATGAATAATTCACCAAAGAATTTAAAATTGAAATTCGTAGAGGGCAGAAGTAGTGCGATAAAAGAAGGGGGGAAATGGGAGTGTACTGAAATTTCCGCCATAGCGTGCGCTGCATGCAAGTTAAATTAAATATTTACCGAAGTGCATCGGATTTCTATTATTATAATTCATTACGTCATTCTGTTTTGAACCTTGGACTCGCTAAACATAGTTCCACTTCTTTCCTGTCCACATTTTTTACAACATTGCCTGTTTACTCGGCGATGCTGTACTAGATGCGTTACGGTGAATGACTTTCTCTGTTAACCAACTTCAACAGTTCGGGGACATCTTTTGTCAACAGTTTCGATTTTGGACTTGAACACGGTTAATTTTTACTGTGGCTCCGACATTGCTACTTGTCTTCACACCGCCACTGCCTGCACCGCTTCATTCGGCTGCTCTGATTGGCTCACCTTCTTTTCAGTAAATGATTATTCTCACAGACTCTCATTTCAATTTAGTGTTTGCTTTTGTTATACAAATGAATTAAGATAGATGTTTCAACACTTTAATAGTAATTGTAATGAATGAAATTTAATAACGAATAAAAAAATACAAAGTTCATTATGCGATAAATGAGGTGATTCATGAAACAAATATTCATATTTTAAATATTACTAAACTATTATCAGACAACATTAAATGCTCTCTGAATTGAAAATGAAGATACGGAGGGCAATCAGTGCGATCAGGTAGGTACTGTGTATCACGCCAAATATTTCGAAACATATAAAAATGTAATTTTGCACTGATTTCAAGTTTCTAATCGGGGCTTATGCCACAGAGATTGTCAGTGGAATGATATGCATTATTATCTCTGAAGTTTGAATATAAGAATCTCTTTGTAGTAACGTTGAAAGATTTCAGTTGTTCTATTGGTTCTGGCTGTGTTTAAAAAAAAATGATGGACTTCTACTTGAATACAAAATAATTGTTAAAATATATCCTATACCAATAGAGCCAGGGTGAATTTTGTTTGTTTAAGTTTTCTCATTTCTTTAAAGAGACAATATAATATTTTAAAGGTCATAAAATCAAGAAAATCCAGGAAGTATACGACACATAAATAGCATTATTTTATAAATGAACAAAAACCAGATAGTTAATTTTAACGCTACAGGAGCGTATTGCTGAAAATGGCTTTGGGAGAGGGATTCTATAAATTTTTCCACTATGGAGCTGTTTAAGATACTGTATGATATTTTACAGACGCAGTTAACATAGATGATGTCATCAGGAATTTCAAAAAAGCCGCAGCAAATTTTTACTTCGGTACTGCACGTCTGTGATCAGGAGGAGGCGAGATGTCTGGTGTAAAGAGTAAAATGCAAACATCATCGTTTAATAATTAGTCCACATCGGGAGATAGGGGGCGGGGGCGGTTCCAAAGTCCTGCATCTGCTAAAGAGAGTACGAGGAAAGTGATGGAACTGGAGTATGAAAACTTCGTCAGACGCTTTGCTTGAATCCGCCTACACACTGGATTCCCCTAGTCTGGTCAGTGGCAAGTTGATATCTAGGGGAAGGTGGTGGTACTATTTTGTGTGACTTTTCTGTAAAAAATAAATAAATTATGCATGCGGGGAAACTGTAGGTGCTTCCGTCTAATTTTTGTAGCAGAGGAATCCTAAAAGTATTTCCCCGAAACGTTCTTACAATAAAATTTGAGCTCGCACAGAATGTAACTCAGTGGCGGAACTAGGATTTTTCCTAACCGGGGCAAAAACTTCACGCTGGCGCCCCCCCCCCTTTTAAAGAAAACACCACACTCAGTTGGGTACTATTAAACTAACGTGATAAAAAGACAAAAGACATTTTATTGCTTGCATCATATATAATACACATGATCATAATACGTAACGCACGAGCCAGACTGTACTCACAATTGCAGTCCTAAGGCCCTAGCAAAATTTGCACTAAATGTTCCTACAACTTCACTCGTCGAGCTTTCATTTCCTCGAAAGAGTCTAAACTTCATCAAAATTCGTCTCATAAGCTGTTCTATTTTGGATTGATAAGATCGTGAGATTAGAAAGACGTTCCTGGCTCATTGGTGATCTCAGGTAGGTTTTTATGATTTTTAGTTTACTAAAACTCCGCTCGCAGCTTGCGGACGTCGTTGATAACGTGCAGTATATTCTCAGACTCATACAAATATTAGGAAAGGCTTCCTGCAAGTCATTTTTACACATGTGTTGCAAAAATTGGAATGGACTAGTTGTTTCATCGATTTCAATTAAAAATGGAGCTTTTTGTTTTAAACGCGGCAAGTTCTTGACAGAAATCAACTGCGTTTAAGTCCTTGGAGTATCTGCTTGCTAGAACCAGGGACGTAGCTACTATGGGGCTAGGCGGTGCAGTGCACCGGGGCCCCTACGCTCAGGAGGCCCCCAAGCATACATCTGGGGGCCCCAAAGCGAACCTCTGGGGGCCCCCAAGCGCAGTTCAGAGGACCACAAGCCTTCATGGCAAACTGGCGA
This sequence comes from Vandiemenella viatica, assembly GCA_031002005.1. Lineage (NCBI taxonomy): Eukaryota > Metazoa > Arthropoda > Insecta > Orthoptera > Morabidae > Vandiemenella > Vandiemenella viatica. The sequence goes on along the minus strand of CM061914.1, from coordinate 176,279,009 downwards.
TTTTTTTTGGCCCTCTCACTGCTCAGGGGTGCCGCCAACCACTGCTCAGGGGGCCCCTGAGCACAACTCAAGGGCCCCATCCGTCCTCAGCTCAGGGGGCCCTTACCAGCAACACAAAGCCAAAAAAAAAATTGTTTAAAAAAAACCTAAAAACCGCCTTCAAAAAAAAAAAGGCACTAAAAATTTTAAAATAATTTTATACCTTGCTTAGGATAAATTAAATCTAAATGGACAATATTTTACATTACTGTCATTGATATTTTTACATTAATTAGTTATTTTTGGAGTCAGTGCCAGCGAAAGCAAGAAAAACAAAACGATAAAAACAATGAGAAATAACAATAATACATAAAAAATCATGTTACTGCTTACCTACAATTAATGCTAGAAAAATGTTTCAACAAAAGTGAAACATACAGATGATACGCCGATATTATACTACCTGTAAATCGTTTACTGCATGATGCAGCCTACCAACTGTAGCGTCAGCTGTCTCCCGCTGTAACACTATCTGCCTCACGACATGCTGTAAAATATTGGGAATTTTTGTTCGTACTCCCCGTTTCGCGTCTAACACCAAAAGAAGTTCAGTAATTCGATCTTTGCAATTTGACAGCTAGCACCGACACCAAAAATAAATAATTAATATAAAAATATCAATGACAGTAATGTAAAATATTGTCCATTTAGATTTACTTTATCCTAAGCAAGGTATAAAGTTATTTTAAAATTTTAGTGATTAGTGCTTTTTTGAAGCCGGTTTTTATGTTTTTTTAAACAATTATTTTATTTTTAAATTTTTAGTGATATTATATTTGTTTTGTATTTTAAATATGCCGCTGTATTCCCATTTTGCGAACTTCCTGGTAGCTCAGAGATTAAAGTGCTTGCTTTCAAAGAAGAATTCTGTCTTTATATACCACACCAACTTCCAAAACGGGGTAATTGGGTGTTGTGATAAGGAATGTCAGTTTACATTTTTGTCCATGCTATGTTTCGTTCGGATCATAACATCTGTTAAAGCTGCTGGTCGATAACCGAAACATGTAACATCTGGGCATTAATACATCCCACATCTGTCTCTGGAATATATCTGTCTGCTCCGGCATCACACAGAAAATATAGATTTTTAATTGGTTTTCACAACGTGAAAGCTTGGTATCCAAGTTGAAATCTGAAGTAAATGTTGAGACATTATGAAACATTTATTTTATAAATACTATGCCATGACTTAAAAATAGCTTAACTGATTTTGACGGGATTTAAAGCTGTGGATTTTTGTAAAGAACATTGGAAATTAAAAGGGGTGAGGGTAAAGGGGAAGTGTGATTGGGCTTATGTATACCAAATGTAGACTGCCTTTTCTGATTGATTTAAAGTATACGTGTGTAAATTTCTATTGATATCAGATAAAACTGTAGGTATGTATAAAAAACAATTAAGGGGTGTGGACATGAAGAGTAGTTTGGTTTTTGTAAAGCTAGTGTGGGCAGTATTTTTCTCTTTGTTTTAAAGTATACATGTGAAAATTTCCATCGAAACCAGATAAAAACTGTAGCTTTGTGTAAAGAACATTTTCAAAAATTAAATGGGGTAAGGGAGTGAGTGGTAGAGTTTTGTAAACAGAATGTAGACACTATGTTTCTCTTTGTTTTTAAGTATACATGTGCCGTGTTCAATGAAAATCTGATAAAACTGTGGGTATCTATAAAGAATATTGGAAATTAGGAGGGGTGGGGGTAGAAGGGAAGAGGGGTTGAGCTTCATGCAACCTAATTTAAACACAATTGTTCTGTATGTTTTAAAGTATACGTGTGCAAATTTCCTTCAGAATCGGATAGAAATTGTAGAATAAAGGATGGAAAGGAAGGAGTGTAGTTTGGACTCTCGAAACCAAATGTAGACAGTATTTTTCTGTTTGTTTTGCAGTATACATGTGCATACTTCCTTCAAAATCAGAAAGAAATGGTAGCTTTGTATAAAGAACATTGGCAGTAATTAAAGGGGTAGAAAGGGGGATAGGGTTTGCGTTTTTGTGAAAGTTATGTGGACAGTATTTTTCTTTTTCTATTTGTTTTAAAGTATACACATGCGAAGTTCCACCGAATCGGATTAAAATGTGGGTTTTGTACAAATATTAAGGGAAGCGGAGCCAGGATAGTTTTTTTGATTTTTTGGTCAGAAATCTTATTCATAAAAAATTACATATATATGCGCCAACTTTCATAAAGATCGGTCAAATGGTGTCGACTGTAGCTTTCTAAAAAGAAATTGACGAAAACCAAGGGGGTGGAAACGGGGTGAGGGGTTCAGTTTCTGCAAACCAAGAGTTGGCATTATTTTTCTCTTTGTTTTATAGTAAAAATTTGCCAAGTTCTGTCTAAACCGGATAAAAACTGTGGTTGTGTATAAAAATTAAGCGGTTTAATGGGGAGAGGGGGTGGTTTTTAGATCTTTTGGTCAGACACCTTTTTCGTGAAAAAATACATATAAGCACCAACTTTCATGGTAATCGGTCAAACGATCACGACTGTAGCTTTTTATAAAGAACATTGACAAAAGTTAATGGGGTTGAAGGAGGGAAAGGGGTTGAGCATTGGCAAACCAAATATTGACAGGATTTTTCTCTTTGTTTTAAAGTATACATAGGCAAAGTTCAATAAAAATCAGATAAGAAATGTAGATTTCTATAAAATTAAGGGGTGTAAAGGGAGACATGGGGTGGTTTATTTATTTATTTAATTTTTTTTGGTCAGAAACCTTCTCCATGAAAAATTACATGTATATGCCAACTTTAATGGAGACCAGTTAAATGGTGTCGACTGTAGCTTTGTATAAAGAACATTGGCAAAAATTTAGGGGGTGGATAGGGGGAGAAGGCTTCAGTTTTTTCAAACCAAAATTTGACAGTATTTTTCTCTTTATTTTTGACTAAACATGTCCAAAGTTTCATCGAAATCGGATAAAAAATGTGGGTTTGTATAAAAATTAAGGGGTGTAAAGGGGAGAGGGGTGGTTTTTTATTTATTTATTTTTTGGTCAGATTCTCCATGAAAAATTACATGTATATGCCAACTTTGATGATAATCGGTCAAATGGTGTCGAATGTAGCTTTTTATGAAGAACATTGACAATAATTAAAGGGGTGGAAGGAGGGAGGGGGTTGAGCTTTGGAAGACCAAATGTTGACAGGATTTTTCTCTTTGTTTTAAAGTATACATGGGCAAAGTTCAATAAAAATCAGATAAGGTATGTAGGTTTCTATAAAATTAAGGGGTGTAAAGGGGAGAAGGGGTGGTTTTTCATTTTTATTTTTTTGTTAGAAACCTTCTCCATGAAAAATTACATGTAATTGCCAACTTTAATGGAGATCAGTTAAATGGTGTCGACTGTAGCTTTGAATAAAGAAAATTTGCAAAAATTAAGGGGGTGGATAGGGGGAGAGGGTTTCAGTTTTTTTAAACCAAAAGTTGACAGTATTTTTCTGTTTATTTTTGACTATATATGTCCAAAGTTTCATCGAGATCGAATAAAAAATGTGGATTTGTATAAAAATTAAGGGGTGAGTGGGGGTAGAAGGGGTGGTTTCTCAATGAAATTCATATGGGACCACTTTGGAGGTATACCCTAGCCACTAAAAAAATTTCATTGAAATCGGTTCAAAATTGGCGAAGATATCGCTGAACATACATACAAAAAAATACAGACGAATTGAGAACCTCCTTTTTTTGAAGTCGGTTAAAAAAGGTCGCCCGTCTGGCCTGAGGGCCCAAAATAAATTTTTTGCACCAGGGCCCTTGTTGACCTAGCTACGCCACTGGCTAGAACGGCTCCATTTTTTGGGGATCTTCTGTGGACATATTTACTAACGTGTGGCCAACAAGGAAGGCAAAGTTTTCGTTTGGTTTTATTGCACTTTCTACCCATATTCCTATTTCTGTTAAAATTATGTCAAATACAACTTTTATATCTTTGAAAAACAGCTGTGTGGGGTCTAATGCTCTTGATTCGTCCTCGCAGATTTCGTCGTGTTGCCTCTTTAGTTTGGAAATTCGTTTACTTTTGAGTATCAGAACGATTCCCAAATTTTGTGCTACAGGTGGTGCATTTTTGATCCAATATTCTATCGGCTTTAGTCGAATTTCTTACAATATCTTAATAAGCCACAGAACGCGAAAAGATTATGTCCTCCTTTTGTATTTCCACGTTTACTATATTAATTTATCGAAGAAGGTTAATCCAAATTGTTAATTTGAGGATAAATTTAACATCCAATACATCATATATGAGATGAGCGAATTCATACTTAGATTCTGCAGCCAGAGAAGATTCTTCAATTTCCTACAGTGCTTTGACAGCTTCAGGTGAATTATACAACAGGGCAAGATGTTTGGTCCACCATCTTGTCTGGCTACTACCTTTTAAGTTGGTTTTTCATTATTTCCCACCGTGTAGTGGATCCAACGAAGAAGCACAAGTCCAAATAGACTAACCAAAAAAAATTGGATATCGTCTCATCCAGCAGAGAATAAGCTAGTAATCCAAACTTTCTGAAAACAATTAATATTTCAACTACCATAAGAAACTGGTATTTTCAGGATATGGCTGCTTAACAGTTTATTCCCTCAATATGTTTTATGAGTGCTTTATTGTAGGTTTATGTCTTGAGAAACAGCGGTATATGCTAATAACAATTGATAGGTTTGGTTCATAATATATACACAGAGCTAAGAAATAAGGCCCATGTAAGTTAATGACCCGATTTTTTGGGACATTTTACTGGTCCTCGGATTGACAAAGGATGAGAAACGCTAAGATATTTGATAACGATAGATTTTTCCTTACCTGTTAATGGTTCGTTTCCAGTTCAGCACAAATGTATTAAAACAAAACTGGGCTAATCACTCGAACGCAGCTGCAAGAATGCGAACATCAGTTGGCAAAATTTATAAATCCAAAAATATCGGGAGTTCCCGCTAACAATGACGGAAAGAATTCCATTCCGTGAATAGAGCTTTGTTTTAAGGCCACTGTGTCACAGAACAATGAATTTTCCATCCTTTCAAATTGCCGCCGCGGTCAGTGTACCACAGCGCTTTACCTAAAAAAAAGGGTTGACAGCACATGAATATTTCGCCATGGCGCTTATAAAAAGATGCCACCAACACCTGATTTTGGCGCCCCCTTGAAGTTGTCGCCCGGGGCAAGAGCCCCGGTTTGACCCCCCCCTGGATCCGGCACTGATGTAACTACAGTGCTTGACAATCAATTCTGCTACTCTATAGCACAGCTGGACTCCTTACTGGAGAAAAATATCTGGACCAGTGTTAGTGAACAAAAAGTGGTAAAAGTACTCTAGATTTGACATTGTAGTGTAAAGTTTAAATGTGAAAATTATATTTACAAAATATACCGTAGATGTTATAATGTACCTTCCCTTGTTGCCTCCTTCCATTCAAAAATTATTGTCTAATTACGGGATATGTGACGAAACTGTCTTGAAGTTCAGAAGAAAATAAGATATTGATTGAATGACCGTAGACTTAAAAAAAAAAATACGTGAGTTGTAAATAGAGTCTCTGGTATTCGTGGCTAATTATTCCATCTGTCGCAACGACACATACACACACACACACACACACACACACATGAGTTGATGGAAACTTTGCCAGAAATGTACAGCTTTTCTTAAGCCTAACACAGCATCGATCCTCTCTGAAATCCAGAATTAATTCGTTGTATGTGTATAGCTCGAAAATGAATGGGAAAGGTTTATAACGCCAGTCGGTAGAGACAAGAGGGCTTGAACCGCGTGCGTGGCTGATATATGCGCGTGATCGGCGGTGACGTCACTGTGTGTGCTGATAGGCTGACATACACGGGTCAGCACTAGGCAGGCTGGCACGCAACTATGTGGGGTAGACTCCTGCGTCGTCAGATCCGCATTCGGGAGGACGGCGGTTCGAATCCCCGTTCGGGCATACAGATATGGATTTTCCACGGTTTCCCCAAATCATTCCAAGCGAATGCCGCGATGCTTATTTCGAAAGGTCATGGCCGAATTCCTTCCCGTTCCTTGCCCTCAGTCCTATCCCGCCACTAATACCCTGGACTTGGATAAGGCGTTAAGCCAAAAGCAAAAAAAAATATATATATTGAGAAGACAAAGTCCAACGTCAGCAAACGACGCCTGCCCCCGTGAAGCGTTTCAAGGAAGCGACGTAACTCTGATCTTCGTTGGCGAGACTCCACTAGGCAAATCAGATGTGTGTGCTAGCTAGCTCGTGGTGTGCTTGTAATAGCGTGTACGTGCCAGGTCGGCTCAAGGAACGACTCAGCTCCTAATGCAGTTCAACCCTCACATGGTTTCCGTTTTTTCGTAAAAAAAATTCTTAAAATCAATTATAGTATCTGTACTGTGTCGTGCAGCTAATGATGGAAATGACAGTCGAGCTGATGGGATGGTTTAAAAAGAAACTGGTGACACGCCTAATGCTCTGAATCTCACCATGCTGACTGAAAAACTCGAACTGAAGAGTTATAAAGAAGTTTCTTGGACAGAACTTTTAATTCTTTTGCTAACAGCGTTTACAGGGTATAAAAAGCAAAAACACACATTTCAAATAAAACCTCAAAATGCCGAACACAAAACCGAGCGTGGTGGGTGAGCGGTTAACGTTGTGGCTTCGCATTCGGGAGAACGCCGGTTCGAATCCCCGTCCGGGCATCCAGATTTGGGTTTTCCTTGGTTTCCCCAAATCACTCCAGGCGAGTACCGGGATGCTTCTTTCAAAAGGGCCATAGCCGAATTCCTTACCGAACACAACCATTTATGTTGATATTTATTTGTAACGGTAATCATAGTACAGAACAGAAGTAATTCTTCAAGATCCGTATTGTGAATACAACAGCACGCGTCGATAGCTGCAAAATATGCCGCTACTGCCTCGTGAATATGAGGCCACAGTAATTACTGTTATGGAAAACAGGATCGAGCGCATGCAGTGAGTGAATACATATTGCTGTAATCCTAGTGTAAATGCGATGTGTGAAGAAACGAGCTTTCAGTATACTTACAGATTCAAGAATGGCTAGGAAATTCTTTAGGTCCTGAAGATTGGGGCTGGAAAATTCAGAATGGAGCTCTTGAGCTAGACACTAACCGACTTGCACCTGCTCCGGATCATCTCCTCAATTTGGTGCCCTGCAATTGTAAGAACATCTGCGAAATAGATTTGAATGTGTGCGTTGTGGGCTGGAGTGTTCACTAATGTGTGGACATTGCCGTAGATCTTCATGCGATAAAGTCACCTATAATAGTTCAGATGATGAGTACGATGATGAAGCTGAACATTAATTTTCATTCAAAGATTTTAATAAAAATTTGTATAATTTATAATTTTGCAAAATGTTTCATCATTTTCAAGGTTTCTTTCTGTCAGTTTCTATGTAATGCCAAGGGCACAAAATCTCAGCGCACTGTTCGAAGAAATTAGAATGATGCAGACAGAAGAGGAAAGGTAAGTCGAACGGCGCTTATGCTTAGCTCTGCGCGTTGTTTCGAATGTTTCGATGATATCTAACCAACCGTTTGTCACAAAAACATGATGAATACACCATTTCAATGCTGAAATTGCGTTCTGAAACTTTGATAATAGACCTTCGATAGTTTTTAGCAAATCTGACTTTGTTACAAAACTAGTCATATTTCGTACCTGTTTCACTATCAAATGTGAGATTTTTTTACTTCTGTCCAATAATTACGTCCAAAACTATGCCGTCTTTTAATAATTAGCCTTCCCAATTACTTATAGTGCAATTAAATGATACAAAAGCTGATAAATTAAGACCTACAAGACGTTTATACTGATTATAACATTTAAGCCCTAATTAAAATCTTTTGCCCTGATAAAACTATGAAGAGGACACCTCAGAGATGGGGACTTTTCAAGACATGATTCTTAGGTAGTAAGTAATATCTGTACCAATTTTCAGGTCTACATTATATTTTTTTTCAGGTTAATACCCATAATGGCCGGGGAGCGGTGCGCGGAGCTCTCGGCCCAGCGCTGACTCAACGTGTATCTCGACAACCATATGTCGCAAAGGGATGAACGATATACCATTTTAATGCTGAAAGTGTGTACTAAAACTTTATCATAGGTCCCGACCTGGTAACTTTGACAGTTTTTCCGCAATGCAGAGAAATTGAAAAAAAAAAGTTATGTTTCGTACTGCCTTCATGATAAAATGTGACTATACTTTTACTTTTAGATAATAATAGTGCCGATATTACACTTTTATGCAGTGGTTAGCCTATCCTAATTACCTAGGGTGCGATAAAACGTTACTGAGTCTGACATTTTAAATTTTACAACGAGTTTATGCAGATTTGGCACTCAATCCCTATTTAAGCCCTTTTGACCTAAAAAAAAACTATGACGCGTACACCCTAGAGGTGGGGACTTTTTAGTACTTGTTTCTAAGGTACTAAGGAACGTCTGTGCCAAATTTCAGCTCTACATTATTTTTTTCGAGGTTACCCCTAAATTCTATCTAAAATGCCTGTACTATTTGTGCATTTGGCAGCGAGTTTCTTCTTCTTTTGGGTCCAGAACTCCTTCATTCGTTTTGAATGCGCCTGTTTGCGCTCCTCTGTCCAGAGTGTCCGTCTTCTGTTGGAGTGTTCGTCTCGGCTTGTCCCACTTGTCATTAACTTCTTCCGAAACATATCTCTGTTTAAAGCATCTTCTGGTTCTAGCCCCCTCAAATAAAGATCTTCTTTATTATTTATGAACCAGGGCATTACAGTTTTGGGTCTGGAATCAAATAGATTAAAGATTTTTTTTTGTTAGTCTGTTCTCCTCCATCCGTTTGAGGTGGCCATAGAATCGAGCCCATCTTTTGCAGATTGTTTCAGGGATTTTTTCTATTTTGCTGTAGACTTCTTTGTTGGATCTCTTTTGATGGATGCCATTCTTAAAGTTGGAACCCAGATTTCCTCTAATAATTTTTCTCTCTTTTTTTCCTCCAGTTCTCCCAGAAGTCCTTTATCGGCATTCAGGAACAAGGTTTCAGCTGCCTTCAAAACTACTGGTTTAAGAACTGTTTCATAATGACGTATTTTAGTATTTCTTATTGTATATATAGGTTATATTATAATGAAATATCGAATCTGCCAAACTCCCTGTTTATTACAACGCAATTAAAACTGCTGAAATACAGCTGTGAAGTTTAAGCATTGTAAGTTGAATAAGCGCTAGGTTTCCTGTATGATATGGTTCTGACTCAGTGCAGATACTTAGCTGGAGTCAGTCGGAAGGCGGTCTGACGCCAGTGAATCAGGATCAACTGAACAGGACCTCCTGTTGTTTGCTGTATGTGAACTTCGCTGGGGGTCGGAAATTGCAATATACCGGAACCCGAACTGACGCCACACAACTGAATGAAACCGCAACTAATCTGAACCATATCCCCTACAGTGGTCACTAGATTAGCAGTCGGCGTATAGAGAGTTACGCAGGTTGGAGAGGTCTTCCCTTGACATCGATCACCCCGCCATTTACGAGGGTGAGTCACATTAACACCTTAAATTGGTAATAAAAAATCGAAATTTCGCGCCGTTATCCTGTAAGTTGGTAAGCGTGCTACAAGCAGCGTGCAGAATGGCCTGTAGGTGGCAGCATAGTGCAGATGTACAAATACCGTCGCAGTATCAGTATAAAGATGGCTGCCCCACTTGAGACTTGCACCAGGGAAGAACAGCGTTCTGTTATTCAGTTTTTGAGTAGTGAAGGTGTGAAACATATTGAAATTCATCGAAGAAAGAAGGTTCAGTACGGTGATGCATGTTTGTCACAGCAGCAAGTCTACGAATGGAGTAGGAAGTTCGCAAATGGTGTGACTTCAGTGGAAGATGCTCCTCGTCCAGGTCAGGCACAACGAGTTGTGACTCACACAGAACATTGCAGCAGTTGAAGCCATAGTGATGGAAAACCGCAAGAGTGACACTGAATGACATTGCAGCATGTTTAAAGATTAGTCATGGTTCAGCACACCACATTGTGCATGATGTGCTCCAGTTTCACAAAGTGTCTGCAAGATGGGTGCCACGGCAGCTGACTCCTACGTGTTGATGCTTGTGAAGAACTTCTTCGGCACTTTGACCGAGAAGGTGATGGCTTCTTTGCAAGAATCGTTACTGGGGACGAAACCTGGGTTCACTTCCACCAACCGGAAACGAAGAGAGCGAGCAAGGAATGGCGCGATTCCTCATCACCAAAACCAAAGAAGTTTGAAACAGAACCATCGGCAGGGAAGGTTATGCTGACTCTCTTTTGGGACGAAAAAGGCGTCATTTTGGAGCATTACATGCCTTTCACCAGTGCATCATATACAGATCTCCTAAAAAATCATCTTCGGCCTGCAATCAAATCAAAGCGACGTGGATTGCTGTCATCAGGTTTCCTTTTGCAATATGACAATGCAAGGCCCCACACTGCCCGTACAACAGTTGCAACAATCACAGACCGAGTGTCTTCCTCATCCGCCATACTCACCAGACCTTGCCCCAAGTGATTTCCATATGTTTGGACCACTCAAAGAAGCAATGGGAGGAAAGAAGTTCCGTTCTGATGAAGAGGTACTCACGCGATGCATGAGTGGTTGCGCGGACTACCAAAAGAATTTTTTTCTAAAGGAATTTATGCACTTTGTAAGCGCTGGAGGATTTGCATTGAGCGTTGTGGAGATTGTGTTGAATAGTGATACAGCTTTGTACCACTTTTGCACAGTAAATAATATTTTTTAAAAAATATTTAAGGTTTTTATTTGAATCACCCTCGTATATCAGCTGCAGAGATCGGCTGAGTGGGTTGAAAACAGAGGCAGTACTCAGATGAGGGTAAGTCCAAAAATCATCGCTCAGACTGAATATGCTCTCATCTGAGTGGAGCACGTCCAATCCTGATGGTCTTGGTCATTGGTCAACAAGGGCCCCGGTGCAAAAAAATTATTTTGGGCCCTCAGGACAGATGGGCGACCTTTTTTTTGCTTCGTGTGCTGGTATAGTCCCCGTGAGCTGAGGATGGGGGCCCTTGAGTTGTCCTTAGGGGCCCCGTGAGCAGTGGTTGGGGGCCCCCCTGAGCAGCGAGGGATCTTAGTGGGGGTCTTCCTGTGTCCCAGGGTCCCCTTTAGACGGCGGTAGAGCTAAAAAAAAAGGTCGCCAGTTTGCCGAGAGGGCTCGTGGGCCCTCTAAACTGCGCTTGGGGGCCCCCAGAGATGCGCTTTGAGACCCCTTGAGGTATGGTTGGGGGCCCCCTGAGCGTAGGGGCCCCGGTGTACTGCACCGCCTAGCCCCGTAGTAGTTACGCCCCTGGCAGTACAGTTTATGGTTGGTTTGTGTTTCAGACGGATGGTGAGTCGCAGGCGGCGAGGCAGGCCGAGGTGCGTCGACGGGCGCTGGCGAGGCGCAAGGCGCATGCGCAGCAGTCCAGAGCCATGGCGCTGCGCCTCGGCTCCCCACCACCAGTGGCCGGTCGCAAGCACGAGGTCGTCCAGACCGCCACCTACCTCGAGGAGGTACGACACACAGATCACGCTGTTACAATCAAAAAGAAACTACTGTTCATTTCAGATATCAGTTATTAGACAAATTTGAACTCAAATCTGAATATTTTAATCTAGTTGAACACTCATTTCGTTGACAGTTAATTAAAATTTAACGTCCTGTCACGGTCGCCATGTCGACGTCTTGACTATTAGTTTATCGTTCATGATCAGTATAGGCAGGACTACCAGAAAAAAATGAATATTAAAACATACGAAATGTGGTCCCGCAGAAGGATGCTGAAAATTAAGTTTATATATAAAATACGAAATATACATGTTTTGGAAAAGGCGGTATAGAGAGGAGGTTGTGGAACAGGCTTATAGAAAGAAGAAACACGTTGGTGGGTCACATTTGAGGATATGCAGGATTGGTTAATTTGATGGTGGAGGGAGCAGTTGAAGGTAAGAATTGTAAAAGGATGACAGAGTTTAGAAAGTGTGAAGCAAATAATATGCTGTAAAAACGAAGACTTTCCCGGCGTATGACTGCAATGTAGTCTTCACGGGTGTACCGCCGGATAGTGTTGTGGAAACACAATATTTCGACGGCTGGCTCTGCTGTCTTCTTCAGGTGTAGAGACATCTGCACTGGTCGGCTGACCCACAGATAACAGAGACAGTGGTCTATGTCTCATTGTACTTCCGTCCAGCTGCCGCCGTAGAGGGCTTCATATTAGCTCGGGCTGGAACAAGAACCATAGCCACGGCCACTGGCAACCAGCCGCCAGTGGGTTGCGGGCGTGGCTCATAGTAAGCCTTCGCCGAGGCCACGCAGCCGCCGAACGCGGACATGTATATAAGGAAGAGCAGTACTCGAACCATCTCAGTATCTGTGGGTCAGCCAACCAGTGCATATGTCTCTAAACCTGAAGAAGACGGCAGATCCAGCCGTCGAAATATTGTGTTTCCACAACACTATCCGGCGGTACACCCGTGAAGACTACATTGCTGAAATAATATGCTGGTTGTAAGGGGGTATGCTGACATGAAGAAGTTAGAGCAAGATAGGAAGAGATGGAGGATTGCATCAAACCAGTCGAGAGACTGATGACCGAAAAAAATCAATAAATGAGAGCCTTAATTCAAATTTAACATCACATTTCGGTAATAATATATTATTTTTCAATCAAATTATTTATAGCGAGTAACAGAACATTAAGGAAAAATCGATGATATCTGAGATAAAATTGTAATTGTTTTGAATTGAGCGGCTTTTATGGTCTACCAGTCGATATTCACTGGATCTTTGCCTCAGATGTTTCAGTCAGAGAAACAGTTCAAATGTTCAGACCCTTCTCGTGAATATTTTGGTGTAACTTTGTCAAGGCTGACCACTTTCTAAATACTGCCTGCCCGAGCATTGATCCTCGAGGTACGCTCTCATTTATAGCCCCGTGACCGGCGGCCGTAAAGTGGAGAGGGGCCAGAGATGCAAATGTGTCTGTTCGGGAAGCCTACGCTCGCGTGACCAGCAAGGTGGACTGAGTCGAGCCTTGAACCAGCAGGCAAAATGGGGTCGAACGGAGAAGACAGTATCGAAAGCACTGCAGTAACTCTACCACCGGCGTCCACACGGCGTGAAAATACTGTGCAGCGAGCTTCAGCTTTAACGGTAATAGCTTCTCTTCTAAAGCACGTGCTCAGGACAAATCTGTGATCGAGCACTCAAAGTGTTTCTGCAAGTTCTACACAGTCGAGAGTGTGGGCGTGTTTGAGGGACTGGCTGGAGTAACAATCTAGAGGAGGTCAGGTGAGTCTACTAGTGTCGCAAAGCACTTTACAGGAAGGCGTTTTTTCTTTGCCTTTTCATAGCTTTGTTGAAATTTCACCATTCGTTATGATTCGCGTCTGACTGAGTTGTGACTTTTTCCCACCAATTCTGAATAAGTCATCTTCCCGCTTTGTTGGTGTCTTTCTTTGTCATGGTGGCGACTCGGATGAAAATATCTCATTTTCTTGAAATGCCGCTATTAAAAATTTGCTTACCATTTGAAACATAAATCTTTTCCCGTGTAAAACTCTATTACACGGCCGGCCATACAGATCTGGGTTTTAGATGGTTTCCCTAAATCACTCCAGGTAGGGTGATCACAACGAAACAAACTTAACCCTGTTATTCGCTTAGGCTTACTTCAGTGTTATTGCAAAAGTGATGATTTTGAGAAATTACTGAATGGCAAGACCAAAGACTGCAAGAAAAGTTTGGACTAAACATAAACAAAACGAAGATCATCATCAATCATCCTCAACAGTTTCCAGCCTCTGGCTGGGTCTGCTTCATGCACAAGCCTCTCCATTGCCTTCTTTCTTCCCACCACCTCTCTGTCACCACTTTGTTCCAGTCCTCTCCTCTCTTCCGAACACACTCCTCCACTCCTTTCAGCCATTCATCTCTTGGTCTTCGTCTGGGTTGTTTACCATGCACCTAAATTTCGTGGATTTGTCTTGGGATTCTCTGAACCTCCATGTCCATACCATCTCAGTCTGGTCCTCTCTACCCTTTCCTGTAGGGGTAGAAAGATAAAAGTCATAGTTTCAAAAAGGACTTTACAACTTTGAAAATTCATATAAATTTTATGAAACAAGGTACAGAGCTGGTTTTGGTGTTGTTTTAAAGGAAAACACTTCAAGTTTTGACTCGCGTAGTCCGCTAGTGCCTAATCGCGCTGCACAAGCGCTAGCGGCAGTTACGTTAAAGATGGCTGCCTTCACTGGACCCGAGCGTGCTAGCCGTGTGTTTTGGTTTGAAGAATCGAAGTCTGCGACAACAGTTCAGTGTAATTTTCGTATCAAGTACGCTAAAGATCCTCCTAGAAGGCCTACAATTTATGAGTGGCATAGATGTTTTGTAGAAACAGGGTGCTCAGTAAAACATAAAAAATTCTCAGGTCGTCCAAGCACATCTGACGAGGTCGTTGAGCAAGTGAGAAAAAGTTTTGTCAACAGCCCTACGAAATCGATCCGGCGCGGCGTGCATCTCGTGAGCTGCAAGTCCCACATACGACGGTTTGGCGTGTGTTGAGAAAACGTTTGCATTTGAAACCATACCGATATTCGCTTTTACAAGCAATTAAAGACACTGATAAGATTGCACGTAGGAACTTCTGTGTGGATATGTTAAATCGAGTGGATGATGATGAACATTTCTTGGACAACATAATCTTTTTTGACGAGTCAACTTTTCACTTAAGTGGCAAGGTTAACACACATAACTGTAGGATTTGGGGCAGTGAAAATCCACATGAAACATTGCAACATGTACGTGGTAGCCCTAAAGTGAACTTTTTTGTGCGTTGAGCAAGAGAAAAATGTACGGCCCGTTTTTTTTTCCAAGAGAGAACCATCAACGGGATAGTGTACCTTGATATGTTGCAACAATTTTTGATCGATGAGGATGACCGAGAACGAAATGTTTTCTTTATGCAAGATGGCGCACCACCACACTATCTGACTGACGTCCGGGATTTTCTCAATGATCGCTTTCCAGGTCAATGGATTGGCCGTGATGCGCCAATTGCATGCCCCCCCCCCCCCCGTTCCCCTGACCTGACACCGCTAGATTTTTTCTTCTGGGGTTTCATAAAAGATATGGTGTACGTACCTCCTTTGCCGGCCACTCTACCTGTACTTAGAGCAAGAATTTACGCTGCTGCTGAGCAAGTTACACCTGAAATGCTAGTGCGAGTCTGGGAAGAAATCGACTACCGATGGGATGTCTGCAAAATAACCAACGGAAGCCACATAGAACATCTTTAGTTTAAGATAAAAAAAACTTGAAGTGTTTTCCTTTAAAACAACACCAAAACCAGCTCTGTACCTTGTTTCATAAAATTTATATGAATTTTCAAAGTTGTAAAGTCCTTTTTTTTAACTGCTTTACGTCTCTCAACAGCGAGGTCTTTAGAGACGGGAAAGGATGGGGGTCAAGGATGGGGGCAAGGAATGGGAAGGAATTCGGCCATGGCCTTTTGAAGGAAGCATCCCGGCATTTGCCTGGAGTGATTTGGGAAACCATGGAAAACCCAAATCTGGATGCCCGGTCGGGGATTCGAACCGCCGTCCTCCCGAATGCGAGGCGAGAACGCTAACCGTTACACCGCCAGGGTCGGTAAAGTCCTTTTTGAAACACCCTGTATAGCATAAGTGATAACAATAGTTCATTAAATATAAAATAGGGGAAGTTAGTGGATTCCGTTATTTAGAATTAGGAATGGTCTTGGCAGCAGAATATCACGGGCGAAAGATCTTTCTTCAAAAACAGAAAGCTTTTATTTTCTAATATTGATATAGGGTTGAGAAAGAACATTCTTAAACCGTACCTGTGAAGAACAGAAACTTTACAGTATTCAAGCAATGACAGAATATCAGAAAGAATGAAAATTGAAAGATTTAAAATAGGATGCTAGAGAAGAAACCTCAAAATAAAGAAGTAAATGAACGTGTTTTGGAAGTAAGGAGTGGGGGGAAAAAATTACGGAAAGAAAGAAGATGCAGGATCGTGCGTCACATTTTAAGAGATGCGGAATTGTTTAATTTGTTAGTGGAGGGAATGGTGGTAGGAAAGGGCTCTAGAGGAAGAAAGAGATTGGAATATATGAGGCAGATAATTGAGGACATGGGTTGGAAGGGGTATGTAGAGATGAAGAGGTTAGCACAAGATAGGAAGGGATGGAGGATCGCTTCAAACCAGTCGAGAGGTTGACGCAAATACATAAGTTTGTACATAGCTATCGGATGATCCTGCAACAGTGATAATGGGCATTACTGAGAAACTCCTCCTGTAAGTCTGAAGACTGGAAGGTGTCTGCCTCTGTGTCAATCTTCTAATATTAAATCCTGTTCACTGCGGGGGGTGTATCCTACACAACTTTCAGTTAGCTGAGAAACTTTTCAGAATTTCGGAGTTGTGGAATCCAGTCATGACTGAAGGAGATGGCTAAGTCAAAAAATTCCGCTGAGACGGACCAAGTCAGAGCAGCTTGTGATATAATGCATAAACTCCAGTACTTAGCTTTTCAACCATTTCAAATAGTATTTACTGTGCAATGTCATTTTCTATTGATTTCTGTTTATTTTTCATATTAATGATTTTACACAGTGTACAAAACATTAATGATACGCTTTCTCGTTCGTTTTAACCAGGGGTCCCCAAAGTAGTCGATATCGACCCTTTGGGGGCGATGGTAGTTCTTCAGGAGTCGATTAATACGTGGGAGTCGATTAATAACTAAAAGAGAATAGATTAAACTGTGTAGGAAAAATCAGGTCAATAAATGATATTTAAGCTGATCCTCTCAATTCCCGTCTGTTTGTTAAGTTATGTGAAGTAAATAATGAAACTTTCAACCATTTACTTTTGGACACTGGTTGTGAAGAGGTGTTGCTATGTGACAAGTGAAAACAGTGCAAGAACCATCTGTTCTATTTGGCAGACCTCTACTCGAATTTCTGTCAGTAATTTTGTTATTATTTTCGAGATTATATCAACAGTGGAAAATATCTCATTTTTCTGCTAATGTTATTGGGTGGATTTTGTAACATATGGAAATTGTAAATTATTTCGTTGAGTTGTTATGCAGGCCTCCTTATTCTTTTCATTAGAAATGCCAAAAATGATTTAATGTTTTTATTGACAACTTAATCTGGGGTTCGATAAGAAGGCAAATATCCTGTGAAGAGGCCGACAGGATAAAAAGTTTGGAGACCCCTGGTTTAAACTTTCCATCTCACCAACATGGCGACTATACAGGGCGGAAGAAATGGAAATGTTCAGAAGAAAAATCGCGGAGGTAAAGGATGGGGCCGGAAAAAAAACCGGCCAAGAAAAGGAGGGTGTTCTCAGAAGAAAAAAAGGCAAGAGTGAGCCAGAGAATAAAGTTGTAGTGGCGTCGGCGTCGGCGGAAGGAAACTCGGAACGGGAAATGAAGTTGCGTTATCGTAGCCCACAAACGGCAGAAACTAAAAGGAAAAAAGAATATATTGAAGTCAAGTAACTTTGTATTTAAACCCAATTAGGTATAGCTGCAATAGTTTGTACCATCAAAAAACAAACATGTGCGTATGAACTTCTCAGTGTACGACCGGAAAAAAAATTCATTTAAATGCAGTGGGGAACAATAAAAATATCAGGACAACTTTTAACAGTATTTTTCTCTTCTTATTTCACAGAAAAAAAGTAGTACAAAGAAGACTTATTAACGCTTAGATGTTTAATGGCAATTAGCAAAATACATAAATACATCATATAAATTTAATTATTTAAAAATTAAAATTATAAGGCAAATCTTAGGGGGGGGAGGGGGGGAGTAGGAATGGAGGTCCCACCACATTTTTCAAAATGTCACCAAGCGAGAAATGTGAGAGGGAGTCCACATTTAAGAAAAAAAACACCTGTGATTACTGGTTGTCCCCTTACGGTATTACATTGGTCTGGAAACGCATACATCACCTGACTGAATTGGTAGTGCCACTTGCAACAGAATGACCATGCTTTACCTCAGGATGTGAAAGTCATGGAGCGGAATAAAGTCTGCGAAAATGTAGAGGTTCACTGCCGCTTAACGTATGGACATCCATTAATTACGTGTGGTAAAATAGGTGGTGGTGGTGGAGGACGGGGGGGGGGGGGGTCGACGTAAATCTTTAGGAAACAGGTGAGCTAAAAAAAAGGTCTAAAAAACAAGGTCTAAAAAAACTACTAAGTCGGTGAGCTGGGGGAACGGGCTTTAGGATCTCATAAAGGGGGGGGGGGATCCAGTCAGATCAGATGTCTCCTCGCCACGGGGGGGGGGGGGATTCCGGAATTCCGGAAAACACCTCACGTAATTAATGCCACAAGTATAACAGTGCACTGTTGGTAGTTAGTAGTCCTACTGTCACCGCGAAGTATAGCGAGAAATCTACAATCCACGAGCCATTGTATTCCTCCGCGCCACATAGTGGTGGGGGGGGGGGAGTCCTTGAGGGCGGAGGGATTAAAGCACTCAATGAGAGCTGCATATCTTAACGCGAGCTAGGGCCACGAACACGCGAGGCCACTGCCCCAGCACGAGAACAGCCAAACACTGTGCCGCATAGAACACCGAGACAAGCCACTGTACTAAGGCATACAAGGTGGATAGTGGTTATAAATCCTAACAAGCTGGAATCTCAGTTTCACTATAATTTTTCACGAAAGTATTTTTATGTTGAATTTTGCAAATTAAAGAGAACGGAATCACTTTAGTAACTAATCCATGCGATAAATAATAATATGTTGTGTAAGCATCGTGTCATGCCCAGTATTACCAGAAAGCAGCGGTTCATAAGGAGATATCCTGCATTATAAGTCCCCGCAGAAATATTAACTGTGGAGCTGTCTCTTTGGCTTCCCCGTTAGAGATTTTTCTTAATTTCATTTAATTGCAATGCAGCACAGGCTCCGGTGGCAA
Source organism: Vandiemenella viatica (assembly GCA_031002005.1). Lineage (NCBI taxonomy): Eukaryota > Metazoa > Arthropoda > Insecta > Orthoptera > Morabidae > Vandiemenella > Vandiemenella viatica. The sequence continues at coordinate 176,259,969 of CM061914.1, read as the reverse complement.
TTTTCCTACACACCCATCTTCCCCCTTTTCTGCATCCACCTACAATTGCCCTCTACAAATTTCAACTTTAAATTCTTTCAATGTGTTTGGTAAATTATTCATCATTTCTCTTGGTAACTTATTCCAATCCGTAACAGCCTTACCTAAAAAAAAAGAATCTTCCTACACTCTTGTGCCTGAAATCGAGTGCCAGCTTGTGGTCATGGTCAACTTTTCCCTTCCATGCACTACTTTTCATACCTACTGCAATATCTTTCCATGCCTCATCGCCAGTATACGCCCTGTACACTCCCATGACCCTCCTCATCCTCCCCCTGTCTTGCAATGAATCCCATTCCAGCTCTTTTATCATATCCGTCACTGATTGCATTCTGCGATAATTTCCAGAAACAAATCTAGCAGCCCTTTTTTGCATCCTCTCCAACTCGTGTATTTGATACGCAAAATGTGGGTCCCATACTACACTACCATATTCGAGCAATGGTCTCACCAAAGTTTTGTCACCCAATCCTTTACTTCTTTCGTACATCCCCTCATCACTCTCTCCATCAAGTGCAGAATTTTGAAACCTTTTCTTACCACCTGTCTAATGTGTCCTGCCCAGTTAAGCTTGTTATCAAATGTAATGTCAAGATATTTACATTTCAAGTCTTCAGCAAGTAATTCTTTCCCCACCTTATATTGATAATTAACCTTTTGTTTTTTATTCGTATATCTAATAACCTGACTCTTCTTTGCATTTATCTTCATCCCATGTTTACCAACCCAACTACATATCCTGTCCAGATCACCCTGCAACTGTTTACAGTCCTCTATCGTTTTTATCCTTTTATACAGCATTATGTCATCTACAAACAATCTAACCTCATATAGTAGACAAGCAATACAATTATTTATTAGACTAATGAATAGCAATGGTCCCAATACGCTACCCTGCGGCACTCCCATTTTTACTTCCCACTTCTTTTGATGCTGCATTTCCTACCCTATCTTTTAGATCAGGGGTGGCCAACCCGCGGCCTGCATTGAACATTTTTCTGGCCCGCGAGATTGATCACGGTTTTACAAAATATTTTTTATGTTTCATTTTTAGTGTTATATATTTCTTTACAGTGTGCGTTTAGTATAATTATTACTATATTATCTATGTATAATAGTAAACACAATAATAACTCATGTTTCACCTCAAAAAAAGTCTCCAGTGGGGACATACAATTTTATATGCGGCCCGCGGAGTTATGAAGCACTTCCAAAGTGGCCCGCGAGATCATTTCGGTTGGCCACCCCTGTTTTAGATGATACGACTATGTATTTTTAGAAGCTGTCGAAATCTGTATATCGGATAGCCTAAATAGAGATGCTGGTTTTCAATTAAGTGAAGCCTGGAGACCACTGGTCCAGAAAATGAGATTACATCGGAACTGCGAATAGACTCTCTCTGCCCTCAACAATCGAGGCCAACAGTCCCGCCAATATTTAACGGTTCCGTGAGATATATAAACAACCCCACTACCCACAGGCAGCAGTCACTTGACGATGGCGGCAGAGGATATGACCGCCGACGCACACAGGGGCATTTGACACAAAAAGTCGATCAAAATTATTTCTACGTAATTTGGCTTTTTGTTTCGCTTCTTTTGTGTATTAGAACTTATAACTGTGAAGTAGGAGTAATAACATAGAACACTTGCTGTGTTGATACACTTTATAACATATTATGCGAATATTTACAAAATACCTAAACAATAATCATACATGTACACTAAAATATCATTCTGACGAACCGTCCCATCCTTCGTCGTTGGAACCTTCACCTTGTGGCTCGTTTTCTTGAGTACTCGGGTCCCATTAAAGTAATATTTTAGTAGATTCTGGATTGAATTATTTAGATGTTTTGGGGATTTTGTGCCTGATGAAGCTCAAATACGGATCCTAAGTTAATGAAAGCCTATTAATCACATCTGTGTTGCACTAAACCCAAATAAGTTTTCTGGAATGTGTCTCCCTAAATCGTCGAAATATTTGTTTCTACCTTGTGCTGCTGCTTCTGACAGAGTGCCTATAGGCAAAAGTGCATACTCTATTATAAGTGGGCCCTCAATCAATTCTTCTTGTGTAGGTGACATTGGATGTCACGAGTACAGTTCAATATACAGTACATCTTAAATTTTTCTTGGCAGTGGGGATTAATTTTTTTAAATATCTATCTTGTGCCCACTATATATCATTCACATAATAGTATAAAACTTGTCAATCAATGTTTTGTTAATACCTATTATCTCTGCGGACATCATTTGCTAAAATCAGTCAAATCATCGAAAGATTTTCTAGGCCAATCCACATTGGTCGAATTAGATTTTATGGGGATTTCGACAGATCTTTTGAACCAATCATGGTATTTCTTTAAAACTACACTCTCAGTTCTCTTAGCAGCCTGCCATTTTCTTTTAATTTCCAATTTAAGCCTTGAAAACTTTTGTTCGAACTATTGCGTTTGTTCGACCGTGAATGTCGGATGATTTAAAATATTTTCCTCAACTAATTGCAACTTTTGCACGAAATAATTTCCTTTCTAGTGTTTAATCATATCTTAAATAACTTTTCGGGTCATGAGCATGATACCAGAAGAGCCCATAACAAAGAAAATCTTACATGAAAAAAATGTGACCGAAAAAAGTAAGTTTGTTTCATTGTAAATAATCTAATTTTCGAATAAATAGACGTTTGGCACTTTTTTGCACCTAATTTTCAATGGAACATCAAGATAGTACACTAAACTAATACCATATAAGAAATCAGACTCGGGAAAGGTCCGGAAATATAACAAAATCATTCTTTAATACTTTTCGTAATAAAAAAATCAGTACAAAATGAGCCAGCTTACAAAAAATGTACAGAAAAAAAGTTGTGCGATACTTTTCGATGTATGTTACTATTATTTCAATTCTAGGCACCTCGCTGAACAATATCCATGATTAAAATCACCACTACTCACTTAACATCACTAACAAATTAAAATGGTACAACACACAATTTTCTCGTATTTGCTTCAGAACAGTACGTGGGTCTTGCAATGTGCTCAGAAGATGACTGTTCACGGGGTGGGGAATGGAGCTTATCTAAAAAACATAGCTGATTGTTATTCTATAGACATTTGCCTCGAGTCAGGTAGATACGGGTTCTTAGAATTTGCTAAAAAAAAAAAAAAAAAAAAAAAAAAAAAAAAAAAAAAAAAAAAAAAAAAAAAAATTGACTTTTGATCGGCTTTTTGTGTCAAATACCCCTGTGTGCGACGCTTCGTACTATATTCTCACTCTGCATAGTTTCACGAGAACATTTCATCTCACTCAGTTTTCGTTGACCACATGAAACATACTGTTGTATGTAATGTGTGTTGGCAGATCCTGGACCGTCCCCCAGAGGCGGACGCCTGTTGCCAGACAGACCTGTTCATCGACCGGCCCGACACCCCGAGGTACGTCCCGGCCAAGACGGGCATCGACAAGGAGACGCAGATCTACCCCGGAGAGGTGAGTAAGAGGCACATGTGCAGTGTCGCTTGGAAGCGGCAGAGTTGTGGTAGGACGCGCCTGACCTCTGTCGAAGTTGTAGGAACGTCAGACGTGCAGACATTTACTAATCATTACCCTGTCAGTACCGTTCACTTGGAGCTTATGGAACCCGACTACATTACAGTCGATTCGTAACCCTTCTACATCTTCAGCCTTCCCACTTTCAAGTTATGACACGATTTTGATGAACTTCTTCAAGATCTCAGTTTCCTCATTAGAGTCCTGTTAACTTGGCTCATGGTACGAGTTTCGATTATCATTATTATTATTTGCGGATAAGCCCATTACGACTACGCAAAGTACTCAGAAGCGTTTGTTCGCTTTCCTTTGTGCCTATATTTCCTCCATACGCTTGCTGTGGGCTTCTTTTCTCTCATCTGACCATGTTGTTCCTGGCCTTTTCTTAAATCTTTCCTCCCGGTCAACTTGCCACTTGTGAATTTTGGATTTCAATATCTTCTGGAACAATTCCTGCTAATTTGAGGTCTTTCTTGATTTCTCCAACCCATTTCATTGTATCCGATATTCATTTACTTCGGTTTTAATAGGATTCAACTATTTGTCTTGTCAGTCTGTTAGGGTTCATTCTTTTGATATGTCCATAAAATTTTAGTCGGCGTTTTCTAATATCACTGAGTGTGTCTGCGTATTGTAAAATTTCATATTACTTTTGAGTGTGTACTGGTCTCCTATGAGTCTTGGGCCCAAAATTTTCCTTATAATTTTGCGTTCATTTTTCTCAATGTTTTCAATATCTTTTTTTCTGTTCAAAATAAGTGTTTCTGATCCATAAAGACCTTCTGGTATAATAAGTGTAATGTCTAAGTTTCTACAGGGTGTTACAAAAAGGTACGGCCAAACTTTCAGGAAACATTCCTCACACACAAACAAAGAAAATATGTTACGGTATGTGGACATGTGTCCGGAAACGCTTACTTTCCATGTTAGAGCTCATTTTAGTTACGTTAGTCTTCGTGCTCGTCTTGTGGACGGCTGTGATACAATACGCCATTCTCCAGGGCTGCATCAGCGCATCAGGGATTCCATGCGACGGAGGGTGGATGCATGTATCCTCGCTAACGGAGGACATTTTGAACATTTCCTGTAACAAAGGGTTTGAAGTAACGCTGGTACGTTCTGTTGCTGTGTGTTTCCATTCCATGTTTAATGTGATTTGAAGAGAAGTAATAAAATGAGCTCTAACATGGAAAGTAAGCGTTTCCGGACACATGTCCACATGACATAATTTCTTTGTTTGTGTGTGAGGAATGTTTCCTGAAAGTTTGGCCGTACCTTTTTGTAACACCCTGTATATTATTGTTGTTATTATTACTATTTTGGGACTTCCTTCTTTCTTTTCCGTTGAATATTAATTTCACTAAATGTTCCTTTTTCTCATCGCATTCGCTACTCTTGACTCAGTCTCTTGTATTGCCTTAGTTTCTATCGCTGTATTTTCTAGACGTACCACTTACTCTGAATCCTTATGCATGTCTCGTCTCTCAACCACTGTGTACACGTCTTCCTTTCATTTTGTTACGAGTGAAAGGTACGAAGATGTTACTGCAATCCTTTCACAGATGACGCTATATATTTTATATTGTTCAACAAGTTTAATTTTTTAATTTCCTTTCGCTTGGATTACCGAGGACCACAGTTTGATGTTGTGCCCTTTTGTTTTATACCAGTCTCTTCACTGGTTTCATGCTGTCCTCCATCTCTTCCTGTCTCGCGCTAACATCTTCATCTCAACAAACCCCTTTCAACCTGCGTCCTAGATTATTTGCTTCATCTACACTACAGTATAAATGCAAAAGTAACTCTGTCTGTCTGTTACGTTTTCACGACTAAAGCAATCTTGCTGAGATTTGACAAATACTATGTATCATTGGGAAAGATATCGGTCACTTTTTTGTGATAAATAACATGTTTTGTCGTGAAATTTTAAAAACTAACCAAACAGTGATAGACAGACGGGTAGCGTGTGATAGTCTCTGTAATTTTATATCGGTCACTCAGGCTTTGTTTCTCTCGCAGTCAGTTTGTGGGACACCTTTTACGTTTTCTATATCCAATAATAGCAATAAAATAATGAGTTCATGCATACAAATTCGCGTGTAAGTGCTATTATATTCTAATCTCGTTTTGCAGTTCTTACCTTCGACTTTTTCCTCGATTAACAAATTAAGCAATCCCTCATGTTCTAAAATGTACTCCATCATCCTGTTTTTTCTTTCTGTGAGATTCTTGCACAAACTTATTTCCTTTCCCATCAATTCCAAATTAGTCAACAAATGTTAAACAAAATGTCTGCCCTATATATCTTGATATCGCCTTAGGCCGTTCTTTAATGTTCAGAAAAAAACCTGTAAAAGATAAGTAAGAAACTTAAGACACGGAGCAACATGATGAAGAAGTTAGCTGGAACTTCGTGGAGAGCTGATGCGGACTCGCTACGAACAACACTAGAAAAATCGACATTAATCTGAACGAGAGTATGTGACTTATAAATGGCACACTAAAATCCATCTCTGTTTACTGAATTTCACATCATTAGTAACATACCACCTCCAGAGGTAAGACGCCAAGAAGCAACGGCACCTGACCATCCACAGGATCTCCCAATCCACGAGGTCCTTCCTCCAACTCGTCTTAAATCTAGTGATTACGGCATGATGTATCTGATTTCAATGACAAAAAAAGGAGAGAAAGCTCAACCACTGCATCTGTGATTGAAGACTATACAACTAGTCTTTCGAGATTCCATACTGAGATAATTAAATGTCATAAATAAATATTCAGATGCTGTTGTGTGTTCTGTATCTCATTTTAAATGTGAAAAATGATATGAATGGAAAGCTACGTCTTCTGGCTCGGGAACCCTACCCCTAGACCGAGACATACAGTTTATGAACGCTTCCTTAAGGCCCATTCACATTAGCGGTCAGATAAGTTCAGCTCAGCTCAGGTCAAAAATCGCTCTACACGTAATCCAATGGGAGCGTTCACACTACCCGGTCCGCTCAGGTCAGGGCAAGGCAGGTCAAACTGAAGATCAACAACGGTCAAGACCTGAGCTGAGCTGAGCTGAGCTGACCGCTAGTGTGAACGAGCAACGGTCAGGTCAGGTCAGATCAAATGGGCGATGAACGTTTGAAAACTATGCTCGTAAGCAATAAAAAAGAGTAATAAATAAAAAATAAATATTTTAAGTGTTTTTTCTGATTATTATAAAGTCGGCAAACTTTAATATAAATTCAAATATAATTACACATTTTAGTACTGCCAATATACAAATCCAGTATCCGAATTAAAAAAATATTGTAAATTTATTTTTTGAATCAAAGGCTTCTTTCTGTACCTGCATTAGCACACAAACAAAGAATATTTGTAAAACACGGTTTCTCTCGCTCATCATGAAATTCACTTTCTACATGGCATGAAATTTTACCCTTCCATAAATAATTGTCCGAAATACATGTTGCTAAAATTATGTTATCAGTTAATCCTGGAACAGAATTAATTTTTCTAAAATAAATTCGAAATCTTTGAGACCTAAAATATCAAAAGCATTTCCCACCACTCGTCTCGCACGGCATAGCCGGTAGTTAACATTCTTTATTTCCTCCTGATCTGTTTGCGCTTGAAACTCTGGATGCACCCAGAACCATCATTTTTTTTATCATGACGTATTTTTAGGCTCTTGGTCCAAAATCGTTGTGATTTAATGGACGTTGGGGTAGAAAACGGCATTGTTCACTATGAGCAACTGAAATGAAATGGCCTCGTCTACGACTTGATCTGACCTGAGCTGAGCTGAGCTGACCTGAGTTGAGCTGACTGCTAGTGTGAATGCCATCTTGGATCGTGAGCTGAGCTGACCTGACCTGACCTGACCTGAGCTGAGCTGACCGCTAGTGTGAATGCCATCCTGGATCGTGAGCTGACCTGACCTGACCTGACCTGAGCTGATCTCACCTGACCTGAGCTGAGCTGACTGCTAGTGTGAATGCCATCCTGGATCGTGAGCTGACCTGACCTGACCTGACCTGAGCTGAGCTGAGCTGACCTGAGCTGAGCTGAGCTGAGCTGAGCTGACCTGACATTCTGAATCGTGAGCTGAGCTGAGCTGACCTGACCTGAGCTGACCTGACCTGACCTGACCTGACCTGAGTTGAGCTGACTGCTAGTGTGAATGCCATCCTGGATCGTGAGCTGAGCTGTCCTGCCCTGACCTGACCTGAGCTGACCGCTAGTGTGAATGCCAGCCTGGATCGTGAGCTGAACTGATCTGGCCTGACCACTAGTGTGAATGGGCCTTTATAACTGATGCAAGAAGTGGACGTCTATTTGTGAATGCTACCAAGGTTCTTGCCGCATGTCGAGAGTAGTTGACGAGCACTGTTGTGTGTGTTGGCAGCTGTTCGACTTTGACGTGGAGGTGGAACCCATTCTGGAGGTGCTGGTGGGGAAGACTGTGGAGCAGGCGATGATGGAGGTGCTGGCGGACGAGGAATTCGCAGCCATGCGCGAGCAGCAGAGGCGCATGGAGGAGCGGCGCGCGGGCGAGGAGGCGGAGGTGAGTGCGCGCGCGCGCGAGGCGCCGAGGCGTGCGGCGAGGCGTGCGGGGCGGCGCTGACACGTGCGTGCTGTCCACAGATCCGGCGCCTGGAGGAGCGCGAGCTGCGGTTCCGCCAGGAGAAGGACCGGCGCGTGTCTCAGCTGACGCGCGCGCTCAAGGAGCAGCAGGAGGCGGAGGAACGCGTCGCCGCGGCGCTGCTCACGAGGGGATACCTGCAGGACGCGCTGCCCGCCGTGCTCAAGGGGCTCAAGGAGGACGGCTACCGCGTCGACTGCATCAGGGACGGTCAGTCAGCCACTGCGTCGCCTAAGCTGGGCTACAATGGGCTACACAGGACTACGCTGGGTACTCTGGGCTACACTGGGCTATGCTGGGCTACACAGTCGTTCATTGGGATACACTAGGCTACTCCGGGATACACTGGACTACTCTGGACTACACTGGGCTATTCTGGGCTACACTGGACTACACTGGACTACACTGGACTACACTGGACTACACTGGACTACTCTGGGCTACTCTGGGCTACTCTGGGCTACACTGGACTACACTGGACTACACTGGACTACACTGGACTACTCTGGACTACTCTGGACTACTCTGGGCTACACTGGACTACTCTGGACTACTCTGGACTACTCTGGGCTACACTGGACTACACTGGACTACTCTGGGCTACACTGGGCTACTCTGGGCTACACTGGACTACTCTGGGCTACACTGGGCTACACTGGGCTACACTGGGCTACACTGGACTACTCTGGGCTACACTGGACTACTCTGGGCTACACTGGACTACTCTGGGCTACACCGGACTACTCTGGACTACACCGGGCTACACTGGACTACTCTGGACTATACTGGGCTACTTTGGGTACTCTGGGCTACACTGGACTACTCTGAGCTACACTGGACTACTCTGGACTATACTTGGCTACACTGGGCTGGACTGGGCTACCCTGGGCTACGCTGGGTACTCTGTGCTATACTGGGCTACACTTTGCTACTCTGGGCTACACTAGGCTACTCTGGGCTATACTGGACTACGCTGGAGTACCCTGGTCTACTCTGGGATACGCTGGACAACACTGGGCTACACTTGGCTACTCTGGGATACACTGGGGTACTCTGGGTACTCTGTAGTGCTCTGGGCTATGCTGGGCTACTCTGGGTACTCTGGGCTTCACAGAGCTACACTGGACTACACTAGGCTACTCGGGGCTATGCTGGGTACTGTGGGCTACACAGGGCTACGCTGGGCTACCGTGGGAAACGCTTTGCTACACTGGACTACACTGGACTTCGCTGATCTACACTGGGCTACGCTATGATACACTGGGATACTCATGGCTATGCTGGACTACACAGGACTGCAAAGGGGTTTACTGGGCTATACTGCGCTACACCGGGCTATACTATATTAGGGAACTAACGAGTACCCACACTGCTAATGTCTCCAACAAGCGACGTTCCGACAGTTGGTTCTTGAGCCTCATGAAGTGAGATCGGAGGTCGAAGTAAATACTGCAGTACACGACGACAGTTCTGTGATCAGGAATGAAAGAATAATCACATCATTTCCTAATATACGACAAAATTTTATTTTAGTAAAAATCTCGCCATTTTCGAGATTTGATTTTTTTCCATATTTTTTTGAAACATGTGCATTTCTTCAGTTTATTCCATTAGAATCCTGATTTTTTTTTTAAATTACTCAAAGATATTTAAGTCATCTAAAAAATTAATCAAATGGTATAATTATGATATACTTCTTTTAAAATATTTGTTTTATGGTATTTATATCTACTAAAGAGACCTTTGTGCATTTTAAACACTTAGTAAAAAAAATGATGATAATGATATTAAAAAATATTTTTGTAGGTTTTTTTAACGTTTTAGGAAAAAAGTAATATTCTTTTAGATGACTCAAACATCCTTGAGTAAAAAAAAAAAGAAAAAAAAAGAGGATTCGAAAAGTCTTAATTTGTAGAAATTGCATGAAATAAAGTGAACAAAGACACATGTTTCGAAAAAAAATTAAGTATTCAGTATATCGACAATGGTGACAATGGTGACTTGTACTGAAATAAAATTTCATCGTTTAGTAGGACATGATGCGACCTATTTGGGAATCTTAAGTTGGTTGAGTCTTGTGCCATTGATTCTAATACCCTTTTCTGCCCATATGCAAGATGGCTGAAAATAATTTCGGGGGAATCGGATCGCGACTTATTTTGAAGTTGAAATCTGACAAAGGCTGATGAGGTGGCACATTAGCCTCTCGAAAACAAAAGTTATGTCTAGCAAATGGGCCACAAAGGGGAAAGTACAATTAAACATTGTATCTTTATAAGAGTCCAACACAGTACCCGGTATAATCTGTATTGATTTACCCGTACAATGTTTTTATACTTCCAATGTGAATCATGTATACCAAGTTTTATTCATTTGCCTCCAGCCATATCCAGAAGTAAACTAAACATCGATAAACCTGAACAGTTCCCAGCACGGGGTGAATTGGGTGCTGCCATGTCAGTTTACATTTTGGTCCAGGCTGCATTTCAACCTAATCACAACATCTGTTAAAGTTGCTGCTACATAATCAACACATATACCACTCACGCATTAATACATACCACATACATAAATCTCCATCTGCAATACAGATTTTTGATGGGTCTTGGGGTCCAAGTTGAAATCTAACGAACATGTTGTGACATTAGCACACATTTATTTTATGACTATTCCAGCATATCTTACAAACAGCTGTATTGTATTTTACGGGATTTAAAGCTTCTATAAAGAACACTGGAAATTAAAAGGGGTGAGGGTAACGGGTTAAAGGGGTTTGGCTTTTATAAACCAAATGTAGAGAGTTTTCTTTCTGTTTTAAAGTATACATGTCTAAGGTTCCATAGAAATCATACAAAAACTGTAGGTAGGTATAAAGAACAAGGAAGAAAATTAATGGCGAGTAAAGTGGGAGAGTGGTTTTGTAAAAATAATGTGGACCTTATTTTTCTCTTTGCTTATATACAAAGTTCCATAAAAATCGGATAGAAACTGCAGGTTTGTATAAATAACAGGACAAAAATTAGAGTGAGGAAAGGGGGAGTGTGGTTTGGCTTCTATAAACAAAAAATAGACAGTATTTTTCTGTTTGTTTTAAAGTATACTTGTATAAACTTCGTTCAGAATAAGGATAGCTTTATACGAAGAACATTGACAGTAATTAAGGGGGTGAAAAGAGGCAAAGAGATCGATTTTTGTAAAACTAACGTGGACACTATTTTTCTCTTTGTTTTAATGTACGTATACATGTGCAAAGTTCCATCGAAATCTAATGAAAAAGTTTGGTTTGTTTAAAAATTAGGAGGTGTAAAGAGGGCAAGAGGTGGTTTTGGATTTTTGTTTAGTTATAAACCTTCTCCATGATATATATATATATATATATATATATATATATATATATATATATGTGTGTATATATATGTGTGAACTTTCATGATGATCGGTTAAACGGTGACGACTGCAGCTTTGTGTAAATAACATTGACAAAAATTAAAGGGGTTAAAAGGGGAGAGGGATTTTTGCAAAGCAATTGTCGATAGTATTTTTCTCTTTAATTTAAATTATACGTGTGCAAAGTGCCACAGAAATAAGATTAAAAAATGCGGTTTTGTATAAAAATTAAGGGTTGTAAAGGGGGAATAGGGGACGGTTTCTGGATTTTTTTTTTTTTTTTTTTGTCATAAACCTTCTCCATGATAACATTCATGTGTGAGCCAACGTTCATGGTGATCAGCCAAACGGTGTAGACGTCTGTTAATCTCGGATATATATATATATAAACTTTAGCATCAAGCTGGAATAACAAACGTTTTGGAGGCACGCTACTGTCCTCAAATGTAATATCCCCACAATTAAATAGTTTACGACCAATAAATTCTTCCTTTGCTGACTTACAACTGTGGAACATGGACACTAAACCAATTTGTGAAAGAAAAACTTAGAACAGTATAGCCAGCAATGGAAAATTCGATGCTAGATTTAACTAGAAAACACAGGAAGACAGCACCCAACAGATCTACCTTTACTCGTAACTGTAAGAGGCCAAATCGTTTGTTGACTATATTAGCTGATTGATGATGATAATTCATATACACATACAGAAAAGCACAGTAAAAAAAATGAAGTGTACACTTTGTTGAAGAAACACTGTCCACTAAATATGGCCTATTTATTTTCATTACAAATTCTTCAGAATGGCCGTAAGTAAATAAAAAAAAAAAATCTGTTAGTATCTGAAGAAATGCAAGTTCGAAAAGGATGAAGCACGTTGAGTGCTCCTAGACAAGGAAAAAGAAACACACATCTTCTACTTAGCTCGATCACAACAGCACAGCCAACTGTTCGAACGTCGTGTGTTGAAGAAATTAACAGCATCGACACTCGTCAAGGTTATGCACTAAAAGTGACTGGTACTGATATTAATAGCTTTCACTTTGTAATCCATTTTATTCACATTTATATAGCAGCACTCAAATTTATGCAACGTGTATGCTACTCCATTTCTCGACGACACTACACGTGTGCATCTTCCACCAACTACTGCTCACACTGGTGTAGTCGAGGATCACTTCTCGTTGTCGAGCGGGGACCGGCCACCGACCCAACTGACCACGCCTGAATGTTACTTCCTGCTGCCTCCCCACACAGCTGACTGGATCTGGCACTGAACAAAATACTCCGCTCATAAAACCTCAGATAGAAAATTATAAACAGTTTTGTATAGCTCACTAACTTTTTTCTCCAGCTTCACAACAATTTAATGCTTGTGGTTTGCTCTCAATGCAGCTCAGACATTTGCAAGACATACAAGCACGACTAAAATTCAGTCATGGTAGATTTTCCAAACATCTCTACAGAATGCATTTACCATCATTCTCCTTGTGGGGATGCGATGAGACCTATAGATTGCATTTACCATGTGTGGCTGCGATGAGATTAGCGAGGGAGATGTAACACACATGCCATTCTCTTGTACAAAGCATTGGTAACAGTCTTCCAGGCTGCTGGAAGATCTGCAGCAATCAGCCATATAGTTACCAACAAGTGTTGCGAACTTTCGCCACGGAAGACCAACGCGTTTACACAGTCATAATAAAATTTCTGCCAGACAATCAAATAAAAATGTAAAGCAGCCATTCATATCGAGGATGATAGTTCATAAGTATCTCCTGTAGCAATAATAATAAAGCTGATTGAATTTATCAATGTTAAGTCTTTTCTGTATGTCAGAGGAGATGAGTTGCTACATAGTGATTGACGTGTGTTGCAGACGTCATCGAGAACTTCATGCCTTGGCTGATGTCGGAGGTGCGCCAGCAGATGGACCAGGTGGTGGCCTCTCGCCAGGTGCTCACCGAGCTGGTCAAGGACATCGTCATCAGCCGCCGCCAGCTGGCCGAGGCCATGATCAAGAAGGAGGAAGAGGAGGAACAGCTACGCCTGCTCAAGGAACAGATGGAGGTACGCACAGACAGCGATCCACCAGAGACTGCTGAAGAAGTAAACAAGTGGTCTTCTTCAGCTGATCCAGCCACTTGCACGCTGCAGGTCATCTGCCCTCTACTTTGTCTTCCATGACCTTCAAACTGGCAGTCATCCTCGAACCTGAGTTTCTCGTAACATGTTGCTACCATCAGAGACTGCTGGAGATGTAAACAAGTGGTCTTCTTCAGATGATCCAGTCACCTGCACGCTGCAGATCATCTGCCCTCTACTTTGTCTTCCATGACCTTCAAACTGGCAGTCATCCTCGAACCTGAGTTTCTCGTAACGTGTTACTACCATCAGAGACTGCTGAAGATGTAAACAAGTGGTCTTCTTCAGCTGATCCAGCCACTTGCACGCTGCAGGTCATCTGCCCTCTACTTTGTCTTCCATGACCTTCAAACTGGCAGTCATCCTCGAACCTGAGTTTCTCGTAACGTGTTGCTACCATCAGAGACTGCTGAAGATGTAAACAAGTGGTCTTCTTCAGATGATCCAGTCACCTGCACGCTGCAGATCATCTGCCCTCTACTTTGTCTTCCATGACCTTCAAACTGGCAGTCATCCTCGAACCTGAGTTTCTCGTAACGTGTTACTACCATCAGAGACTGCTGAAGATGTAAACAAGTGGTCTTCTTCAGCTGATCCAGCCACTTGCACGCTGCAGGTCATCTGCCCTCTACTTTGTCTTCCATGACCTTCAAACTGGCAGTCATCCTCGAACCTGAGTTTCTCGTAACATGTTGCTACCATCAGAGACTGCTGAAGATGTAAACAAGTGGTCTTCTTCAGCTGATCCAGCCACTTGCACGCTGCAGGTCATCTGCCCTCTACTTTGTCTTCCATGACCTTCAAACTGGCAGTCATCCTCGAACCTGAGTTTCTCGTAACATGTTGCTACCATCAGAGACTGCTGAAGATGTAAACAAGTGGTCTTCTTCAGATGATCCAGTCACCTGCACGCTGCATATCATCTGCCCTCTACTTTGTCTTCCATGACCTTCAAACTGGCAGTCATCCTCGAACCTGAGTTTCTCGTAACGTGTTACTACCATCAGAGACTGCTGAAGATGTAAACAAGTGGTCTTCTTCAGCTGATCCAGCCACTTGCACGCTGCAGGTCATCTGCCCTCTACTTTGTCTTCCATGACCTTCAAACTGGCAGTCATCCTCGAACCTGAGTTTCTCGTAACATGTTGCTACCATCAGAGACTGCTGAAGATGTAAACAAGTGGTCTTCTTCAGCTGATCCAGCCACTTGCACGCTGCAGGTCATCTGCCCTCTACTTTGTCTTCCATGACCTTCAAACTGGCAGTCATCCTCGAACCTGAGTTTCTCGTAACATGTTGCTACCATCAGAGACTGCTGAAGATGTAAACAAGTGGTCTTCTTCAGATGATCCAGTCACCTGCACGCTGCAGATCATCTGCCCTCTACTTTGTCTTCCATGACCTTCAAACTGGCAGTCATCCTCGAACCTGAGTTTCTCGTAACGTGTTACTACCATCAGAGACTGCTGTAGATGTAAACAAGTGGTCTTCTTCAGATGATCCAGTCACCTGCACGCTGCAGATCATCTGCCCTCTACTTTGTCTTCCATGACCTTCAAACTGGCAGTCATCCTCGAACCTGAGTTTCTCGTAACGTGTTACTACCATCAGAGACTGCTGAAGATGTAAACAAGTGGTCTTCTTCAGATGATCCAGTCACCTGCACGCTGCAGATCATCTGCCCTCTACTTTGTCTTCCATGACCTTCAAACTGGCAGTCATCCTCGAACCTGAGTTTCTCGTAACATGTTGCTACCATCAGAGACTGCTGAAGATGTAAACAAGTGGTCTTCTTCAGATGATCCAGTCACCTGCACGCTGCAGATCATCTGCCCTCTACTTTGTCTTCCATGACCTTCAAACTGGCAGTCATCCTCGAACCTGAGTTTCTCGTAACGTGTTACTACCATCAGAGACTGCTGAAGATGTAAACAAGTGGTCTTCTTCAGATGATCCAGTCACCTGCACGCTGCAGATCATCTGCCCTCTACTTTGTCTTCCATGACCTTCAAACTGGCAGTCATCCTCGAACCTGAGTTTCTCGTAACGTGTTACTACCATCAGAGACTGCTGAAGATGTAAACAAGTGGTCTTCTTCAGATGATCCAGTCACCTGCACGCTGCAGATCATCTGCCCTCTACTTTGTCTTCCATGACCTTCAAACTGGCAGTCATCCTCGAACCTGAGTTTCTCGTAACATGTTGCTACCATCAGAGACTGCTGAAGATGTAAATAAGTGATCTTCTTCAGATGATCCAGTCATCTGCCCTCGACTTTGTCTTCCACGACCTTCAAACTGGCAGTAGTGGTGAAATAATCGTCAAGGCGTTGCCGAAGCAGACATTTCCACCTTCTCCAGTCAAAACGCTATGTCGTCTAAAATCATCATCAACTCGAGCAACAATCAACCTCTACCCGAGTCTGCGTGGAACAAATGTCTCTCCAGCGTTTCCTGTCCATCCACCATCTCTCTTCCTCTACCACCAGTCAATTTCCTCTTCCGTCCCCGACACACTTCTTAATCCCTTTCAGCCATTTGTCCCTCGATCTTCGTCTGGGCCTCAACCCTTTCAGTTCCATGTCCAGCATCTTCCCTGTTATCTTCTCCACTCCCAGTCTCTTCACATGTTCATACCACTATTCTTTGTTGTAACAATTCCTCCCTGACGATCTCCGTGATTTTCTCATTCCACATTATTTCTCTTCTCGTTACTCCAACTCTACTCCTCTGAACTGAAACTTCCATACCTTCTCCTTTCCTCCCTCTCACTCGTCGCCCATGTTTCCGATCCATATGCCAAAATCGGAGCAAAGTAGTTTTTATAGATTGCCTCCTTGCTCCTTTACGGCACGTCAATACTCCATACCAGACCTTTAATACTCTTAAAAAAATCTATGTATACATCTTCCTCTTTCATTTTTTCTGTTTCCTCCATTTACTTGAATCCAGTTTCCCAAATATTTGAAACATTCAATTTTCTTCAGTTGCCCTTCTCCAGGTGATGTTTCTGTGTTTGTTCTGTTCTCGTTTCTTGTTGTATTTGCCGCCTCAGTCTTTCTTGCAGAGTACCCTCTGCCAGACGTCCAGGTCATCCTGCACTCCTCTTTCATCTTCAGGTCATCAGGAAACAACGTCACTTGCGTTCCCTGCACCACTTTCCTCGATATTTCGTCCATGACCACCACAAGTAACACTCCCTTGTTTTAGACCATTTTTCAGTTGAAACCATCCGCTCATATCCAATATGCTATCATCATCCTCATTAGCGAGTTGAGTCATTAAATGATTTTGGCCTCTTCAGGAAGAACCAGAGCAGTCTTCTCCAGGACTGATGATCTTGGGCGATCCTCTGCCAGTTAACTCCGACAACCCTGCGTGTGTCCTGGTCCCTTCGGTCTGGTGGTCTTCCCTTTGGTCTCTGGCGTTCTTTTGGGCTCCACTCGAAAACTGTTTTTGTCCATCTTTCGTTTTTCCTGCGAGAAGACTGTCTTCTACAAGATGTCATTGACCCCTGTGACTGATCTAAAGTCGGTTTGCTCTCTTCTTGTCTTTTCTGGTTAAACCTAGCATTGAGCTTTCCAAACTCGTTGCAAGACTCTTGGAGATGTTAATTTCTTGTATAACAGACAGATTTTTTTGATTTTTTTCGCCTTAGGTACACGCTACACCTAAGACACATCTCAAGGCCATTAACATGGTTGGGATCTCTGGACTTGAGGATCCTTAGCTCACAGCCTCCGATCCTTGTGGCAGTTGGTGTTGCCTAATTCTGCCAGATCGTGGAAGTCTCCCCGCTAGTTGATTAATCCTCTTATCTCTTTCCTCCAACTTAACTCGTCTCCTGTTTTCGTTTTAGTTCCGCACTTGAGTTGATGGCATTGCGATCAAGTTAACTGAGAACCTAACGATGACGACATCGTAGATTTTATCTATCGTCCTTTGCCACTTCCTACCTCCACCCCCCTTTCAACTCGTGTTTTTGATATTCAAGATGCGATGCCCTGGCAAACTCAAGCAACTGTTGACCAATATTTTACATCCCATTTTCCTGAGACATAACCACGATAATTTCCATTCTATTACTTTTTGGCAGACAGTGTACTTCCCCAACTTTCTCGATCTGGTGCAACTTGATTCAAGTAGCGCGATTCTTCCAGTATACAGGGCGAGTCAAATGTCCTTAGACACCTTGCGAGTCAAAAGTCCTTGGACACCTTCATAAGTTGGAAGAGTGAAGGGAAAACTGAAAAGTGATGATGGGAACAGAGGTTTGATGTGGGACCGCAACTTTTGGAGTGAATGTCATTCATGACCGCCATCTTGAAATCCGCCATCTTTAAATCCGCCATCTTGAAATCCGCCATCTTGAAATCCGCCATTTTGAATTCAAGTCATTTTTTAAAAAATGGGAAGGGGGGTGTATAACACATCAAATAACACTCGCTTGAGCTCATGAATTTAGTGGTGTATTTTTTTTTTTTTTGCCTATCTTGTATCGCTTAGAAGTTGCTACAACACATGTTCTACACTTTGTCCATCCCGTGCAATGCACACCTGTAGTCGCCGCAACCACTCTGACTGCACACGTAGGAGAGTGTCTCCACAGGCGTGTTGTATGCGTTCCTCCAGGTGTCTCAAATCACGGATGCTCTCAGCATATGAGTCAGTATCAAGGTAACTTTGAACATTAATGACTTCTAAACGGTACAAGATAGACAAAAACAAATTACACCACTAAATTCCTGAGCTCAAGCGAGTGTTATTTGATGTGTCATACACCCCCCTTCCCATTAAAAAAAATGAGTTCAATCCAAAATGGCGGATTTCAAGATGGCGGCCATGAACGACATTAACTGCAAAAGTTGTGGCCCCACTTCAAACCTCTGTTCCCATCATCACTTTTCCCTTCACTCTTCCAACTTATGAAGGTGTCCAAGGGCCTTTGACTCGCCCTGTACATCTCTGGAGCAATAGTTTTCCCTTTCGACATATGTAGACATTGCACCACGCGCTAAATACACCAAAACTGACTCAGAACTCGTCAAATAGTCATAAGATGAGCTCAAGAGACCTGGGACGAATGCGACCGTTAATTTGAGCGTGTTAACTTTCACTCCAATCTCCTGGCTAGAGATCCCACTGAAATTGCAATCCACAAAATCGCCCTTATCGAAGTCCGATAACTCTGTACCTCGTGTTATCTCCTTGTCAACTGGTTTTACACCGGGCTACATCATATGGCAGCCACACAAGTCAACTGGCGTACATAATTACCCGTCTTCGCAGGTGTCCAATCACTTTTTGGTAGGCAGTGTACTTCCCAACTTCCCCGATCTTGTGCAACTTGGCTCAAGTAGCGCGATTCTTCAAGTATACATCTGTGGAGCAATAATTTATCCTCTGACATGTGTAGACATTGCGCCGCGCGCTAAATACACCAAAACTGACTGAGAAGTCGTGAGACGAGCTGGAGTGACGTGTCGTGTCGTGTCCGCAGGCCGACGTGGAAGCAGCCGCCGACATAGCCATGGCCGCCGTCGACGTGATGTACGGCGCGAACGTCTTCGGGGACTTGGACGAGTCGGGGAAGCAGCCGGAGGGAGCGCCCTAGTGCGCGCTGCTGTTGTAACGCCCTCTGTCGTCCGAATAAAGTGGTCCGCAACAATGACTTCCTGTGTCACGTGACTTCCCTCAGCCGTATCAGGGAGCGTCCACTAATTACGTCGGGTGTTTTCTCCTCCCCCCTACCCCCACGTGGTGAGATTTTGTGAGATCTGGTGGGACCCCCCCCTCCCCCAGTAAAAAGACGCACCCCCTTATATAGGCGAACGGCTCTCTCCGACGCCCACGTCCGTCAGTGAGTGGGCGGGGCTACAGGTATTCGTTGCGGGCCAATATTAACTTCATTTCATGACGCGAGAGTGCCGTCGACCCCCTCCCCCTTTCCACCCTATTTCACCATACGTAGTTGATGGACGCCCCCTTAGCTTACACGCACATCCGTTTCCTTCTGTTGTTAACCATCCTTCTCCCCATGGTAGTTCGCTAAGTTTAAAGATGGGGTTACACGCTCAAGCCATTTGCACAAACTAGTTTGCGCAAGCCAGTTTGTGCAAGTAAATCGTCGGGTGTGGATGCAGACGTGAAGTTTGTGCAAGCCAAAAAGTTTGGGTCGAGTAAAATCTGTCCCGACAGAAAATCGCCTTGGGGTTGGAGTGTTGGCATGAGCCTCTATACTAGACTCAAGCCTCAGCTCCAACCTCACGCATGCGCATAGGCGGTAGTGACGTTCCACCAGCTGTTCCCGCGACCTTATAAGGTGGCAGTTATCTATTCAATAATCTTATTCGCTGGAGAAAAACAAATCCCCAAAAAAGGGTTTTTTTAGTGCCGAAAATTAGTTTGAACCTTTGTCTACAAAGGAAACTTTGATTTAGCGTTATATTCGCCCTATAACTGGAGTCATTACTGTTTTTATACGCGCCATCCTATAGTGCGGAAATGTATCGACAAACTTTGCAAGCCGTTTCCCGTAAATTAGATTTTGTTTTACATTTAAGGAAGATTTTGTCAAAACGTACTCCAGATAAGGAGATAAAGTTTTTGTATGTTACTCTTTGTTGTCGAAATTACATTTTAACACAGGCTTATTCTAATAAGTCCACTAGTTAATATTAACTTAACTTAGTCCACAACCCGAAGGTTGGTTGGATCCTCCAGAAGGAGGCATACTAAGCCATTGTTTCAGAGGTAGGGCGGCCAGTTCCTTTCCTCTGGGACCTACAGTTTAACGTGGAATCCGAACCACGGAGCGTCCTGGCATAGCTCATATGATCGAACACAACTCTCAAAATTCCTGCGCCTGCCGGGAATCGTGCCCGAGGCAGTAGCAGCAAACGTTTTTGAAAGCAAGCGCTTAGGCACTGAGCTACCAGAACGCTTAGTTAATATTATTTTTTTTTTAAATGTCACATTTTTTAAAAAACAAATTATTGAAATAAACTAGAAGAGATAACAAAATATCCTTCCTTTCTAACTTTAAAAGTGAACCACTGCATATGTTTACAAAGTTTCAAATTGGTACATTGAATAGTTTATCATTCCATTTTTACATTGGGTGGCATAGGCAACTCCTGTTCCCCTTCAACTTGCCCAACACCTGCTGCAAAACGAATACTGATTGGTGAGTACTAAGAATGAGTGGCGGAAGGTGCATTGCACCTATCCTAATGTGTAACCATTTGTGCATAGGAAGGGATATACGGGATATGGCAGGAGGCGCCCATGAGCTATTTTCAGGAACCATCCCGACAGTTGACTATAGTGGTCATGGAAAACCTAGATTAGGACGTTTATCGAGAACTACTCCTGCTGGATTCAAAGTTTTCCTGCTCCATAAACCCTTTCTATTCTAATATTTTGTCCTTGATGGATTGGTGGAATTCAGCGATTGTGATATCAAATTTGGGATGATATTGAAGACAGCAACCAGTCATGCTGTCTTCAATATCAACCGACACACCTTCCTATTCTATTCCCTAATCGCTCGGGGAAAAAATGATAGTAGAAAAGAATTGGTTCAGGCCGTCATTTCTTTTATCCTATTTTCATGGTCGTTCCTAGAAGTGAATGGTGCTGGTAGTAATATCTGTTTGTTGTCATCCTGAAACAAGTCAGTTGTGAACTTTTCAATCAGCTTCTGCCGAGAGCAACGCCTTCGGAAAGGAGCTGTTTTATCCGTTTAGCGAATCAAAACAAAGT
This sequence comes from Vandiemenella viatica, assembly GCA_031002005.1. Classification (NCBI taxonomy): domain Eukaryota; kingdom Metazoa; phylum Arthropoda; class Insecta; order Orthoptera; family Morabidae; genus Vandiemenella; species Vandiemenella viatica. Next base: position 176,238,445 of record CM061914.1, on the reverse strand, counting down.
TCGAGGTTAATTCTCAGTAATTTAATTGTTGAGAACTATTTACAAATTGGTCTAAAGTATTTGAAAGGTAAGTAACATTTTCTTTAAAAAAAAAATTACTACCTGAAGCGTATGTATTAACCCGCGCTAAGCCCCCACCACCGGATCCAGGAGTTATAACCGTACCGGGTTCGATTCCCCGCGTACCGGACGTTCTGAATGAGGCTTCTCGCTGTCTCCGAGACGAATCACAGGACAGTCTCCAATCTCCGCCTCATAAACTACACAAACAAAAAACACACTTATCGAAGAGGACGTAAGTTACAGGAATCGCAGACAGGTGGCAACACTTAAGCTCCAGGAACTCACAATCCCTGGTTCTAACTAGGGGTGTCCACTTAGAAAGTACATCGATCTTTTTATTCGATGTAAAACGTCGGAACCCTGCATCGGTGTTTTTCGATGCATCGCTTAAAAACATCGATGTTTTCTCAACATCGAATACTTTTTTGTTTTTCTTAGCCCAACAAATACAAAAGAACAACATTCGTCAGCAAATATCATTTCATTTATCTCTTAATTGTTCCTTCAAAATCGCCAAAGGAAAATGTGAGAATAGTTTTTTGATATTCACCATAATTTCCCGTTGAACGCAGATAATTCATTTATATCTAAACATTGAGTAGTAACACTTAGTTGTTTTAGAGTAATTGTATCTTATTCCGATTCACAGCAGGAGTGAACCTAAGGAATTTATTTTATTCATTCACTCATACGGATATGACAGCCAACCGCAAGAGAAATTCATCTTCACCGTTGTTATGTCCCGCTAATTGCTCACATGTATAACCACTTGTTAATAACAGTTACTTTAAATTTACGTAATTAAATTTAATCTTGAATAAATTTAGTAATATTAACATTTATTTCTATTATTTTTGTCATTATGTACCAGTGTTAGCATTTTTTTTTTATTGATTCGATGATTTATTTTTAAAAAACGATGCATCGAATAGAAAAAGTCTTTGTCGAAACATCGAAACAACGGATGGATAGTATTGTAAATATCGAATGGATACGATGAATCGATGTTTAGTGAATATCCCTAGTTCTAATTACCCAGTGGAAACACTGTACAAATTCTTATTTACAAGACATAACGAGAATCCAGGTCTTGCGGGATCACATGCAGTCCATTAGTAGATAATAATAATACATATTAATGATAAATTACATTTAGTAATTGCAGTAGTTAATATTTTGACCATCCTTGAAAGCCATAATGCTGCGATTCTGCGACAATAGGTCAAAATACAATAATTACTAAATGATTATTCCTTGATCAGTAGCATAGATTTTGATGGAAAATAAATCATTGTAAACACGACACAAGACGAACGCAACACTAATTGAATCTACCCATGGATCGAACCGCGAACCGCTCCATCGCGAGCTTACTGTGCCTTCCACCAGACTTTAGAATGCTTCCTTGTTTTCAGCTTTTAAAGACACACAGAAATTGGTATAAACAGACAGTGAATATCTTTACTGCAGTAAAGCATTGAGTAGGGTTATCTTCATGCACCTAATGAATACGTCACTACACAAAGGTAAAACAATAACTGCTCCTTGACACTCGTATATCAAAAGTACAAGGCCGTTGCGACAAGTTCTCACCTCAACCATCAGTTATTCTGAATCTCCTAACCCCCACACCACACCAAAAAAAATCACTTCCCAGCACTAAGAGGTAAACAGATTATAACAGCAATAATTCTTATTTCGTACTTCTTGGTTAAATCTTCATAAGTTGAAACAGATTGCTCTCATCAAATCGCTAGATTGGATCAACAAACGTCGTCAGCTTTGTAAAAAAAAAAAAACATGAAACAAAACCTAGCACCTTTGTTTTTCTTCAGAAAACAGTATATTTGATAAATTATAGTTTTATTTACGGAACTTACATTTTACATGTATGTTTGAAATCTTACTGAATCATATAATGTCTTACATAATGATTCATAAATGTATCTATATAGGTAACATAATTTTATTCATCCTCTATGTCAGTACCACATTCACTAGTATCAGTACCAACACTAGTTCGGTAGGTGTTGAAATTTTCTGTTTCTTCTTCTGTCTCCTCTAGATCCATAACTTCAGAAATAGTTACATTTTCTTTTACTGGTTGATCTTGTATTGCACGCAAAAGATTTTGAGATTTCAATTTTAAACTGTGAGCAAAGAACACACTGTGCATAAAGACTGCGCCGATAGTTCTGTATTACGGTCTTTTAAGTTTGAATTTAAATCTATTATCACACAAAATAGGAGCTTTATTTCTTTTTCAATTGTGGGTTTACGCCAACGGTTGGAAGCAAACGATTCATAATTACTGACAACTTAATGACTCAGTATCATTATACACTGAGAGTTTTACAAGTATACGAATATAAGGAAAGCACAATAAGTAATAAAAAGAGGGAAAAAACCGTAGATAAATTTAAAATTCCTAATTTTTTGAAAAGATCCGTAAGTCTACAGATAAATTCGCAGGGCTGCCAGCACTAGTTCAAATAGCGAGTATCAATCCAAACAACGGGGATTCCTTCTCGCGCAACCTAGCGTCTTCGGGAAATCCCCTTACGTAAAAGAAAACATCAGTCAATGTTGCCAATATTTTCGTAATTTTCTTTTCTACTGATCCAGAAAAATATAGTAGATTTAAAAATTAAGATGAGCACTTAGTATAAACTCTAAAACAGTCATACTAAACGATAAATGCCTTAGAAATTTGAGATTTAGTAGTTACGAAAAAAACGTGTCCCAGAAAAAAAAAGGTGTTTTTTTTTTCATAGTTTTTTTCATGTTTTTTTTTTTTAAGTCAGAAAAAAAACAGTTTTTTTACAACACTAAGCTCAACTATTTGGAAATTTTACTGATACATGACTAATTAGTGATGTTAATCGCTACATGTGTCACACAATTCGTAAAGAACAGTTCACCATGCCTGCATTATCTACAACTACACATATCCTCTGCATGAAATAGGGTTCTTTGCGCCAAAACTAATCTCCATTCTGTGCACTCCAATTCTGAATGGCCCCAGGGAGATAGACTTCATATAAGCATCAGTGCGGCGCCACATTTCTCTATTCTTATCTCCCATGTCATGGCGACCCAGCTAGGTTGGTGGACGAAGTATTTCATCGCACTCGTAAATGAAAGTGGGTGTACCTGTACTAAACTGGTTCGAGCATGCAAGATAAAAATTGATGACTGCGTGGAGGCCGTGTTAAATGTTCTCGGGTTTTCCTGCGGGGGAAGCACGTCAATTTTATGTGATGTCTGCCATTCGCTATCCAGCTTACAAGATAAAAATTATTTTGAACACCAAAAATGAGGTCTGAAGTTGCAACCGCTTCAAGACAAGCTTCATTTCTGAAAATGTTTTAACGAAAATTCTATGCAGTGTGGAAAAATATTGCCTATAGTACCTGAGCATAATTTTTGTTTAGATTCACAAAAAATATTTTGTAAAAATATTAAAAATTCAGTAATAAGTTATTTCCAAATCTAATTAGTTACTCGTTTTGGGAAAAAAACTGTCTCTCAAATAATACAGATGGGTAAATATAATGCAAAAATAAAAATAATTTCACTTAAATTGCACGATGTATAAAATTCTGAAAAACTTTATAAAAAAAGAGTTTTAATGGCCCATTTATTACAAATTTCATGAAATTCTCTATCTAATCATACATATCGAAGTTGACGAAAATGCGAAGTGATTGCGTTCTAGCTTCAAATACTACCTGGAAGAGGTATTTGAATTTGTAAAAACATTCATATAAGTAAATTCTATTTTTTATATATGCTACCGTGAAACAAAAAAAAAAAAGTCGACTTTCTTTGGTGAATGTCAACCCATACCTAATACGTCGTTGGATGACTGAATATTTTGAATATTCTTATATATTCGGACCATCACCGGTGTAGGTCGACAAGTTTTGGTGTAGGTCGAAATACTTTGTTCTGCCGCGATTGAGGCCACGTGGTACCTGTTTGCTGTACTCCGGAACACTGGGTTTTGTCAAGGTTAAGGTAACCTTCACCACAGTAATAGCGACAGACAGGACATTGCAGATCGTGTGCTACTGTCACGTTCTATTGTGGTCCAGGATACATTCTCCTCACATGAGGATTCAGGTTTCTGTTTTATTTATTTTTTAAATTTTCCGGTGTAAGTCAGAAATGAAGAAATTCAGCAAATGTTTCGACATACACGAAGCGACTGTGTGAATCTTGACACTCTTCAATCACGTTCTTTCACGGTAAACATGTTCACTTCACCGAGTATTTAATTACAAAAACACAGCAAACGACTGAATCTTTTTTTTTATTTAGGTAAGGGGAGAAAGATTGGTCGAATGTGCGAAAGTTTCAGACGTGTCTTCTTGTTTTATCTTAATATCGACCCATTTTGTAACTGTCGTAGCTATATTGCCTCAGTTTAAGACGGGTATATCGAATTCAAATGAAATACTAAATATTTCAGAAATGAATTGTATGCAATAAAATTAATTTAAGGCCACGAAAAAAATCATTAAAGAATAGAGGAAATATCTGGTACGGTAGATATTTTTGAATGGTGATCTTACATCTCAGTCTAAGTCTGCATAACAGTCCGTCGACAAGTATCCATTAGTGGTGTGTGATTGAATCCTCCATGATTAATGTCCAGCCACTACGACACAATACGTTTGACGTGCCACATATGACTATTGCACGAGGCTTTCTTGATATAACAGAGATGTCTTTAAATTTTTCGTATCTATTTCAGCGATTCTAGAAAAAAGTTTCCCCGCCTTTTTTTTTTTTGGCCAATCGCCTCATTCACATCGAAGTCATTAGAGGCTGGAAAGGGCTGGGGAAGGATTTCGGCCATGGTCTTTTTAAGGAAGCATCCCGGCATTCGCCTGGAGTGATTTGGCGAAACCACGGAAAACCCATATCTGGATGCCCGGACGGGGATTCGAACCCGCGTCCTCCCGAATGCGAGGCCCGGGCGTTACGCTCACCCACCAAGACAACGATAGACGACAACGAAAGAGGAAAAATGTTCAGCGCTCGACAAACAATTTCATCAGAAAAGTGATTCGTCGAGCCTTAAGGAGGAAAACTGCGGGAAGTGGACTGGGATTTGCAGGGATCGCTAAGACGCTTATCTGTCACTCCTATCTCACCACACTATGTACTTAAACTGCGCACACTAACAACACGAGGCCGAGGGCCATTTCCTCGACTGCGAATTTCTATGAATAATTAATATCACGTCACTGCAATCGAATTTGTTTATCCCATGAAACACGAACCCGGCAGATGCAGTACCATACACAACAGCCAAATAAAATAAGAAAGACGACCAGGTTCAGATACAGCTATGAATGAAACACGCAGAATGCATCAGACTGATCAGAAACACGTATTCAAAAATCGCACCCCACCAAATAAAACATAAGACAAACACAAAACAAAACACTATCACGCAGCGCAACACATTCTAAAGTAAACAAAACGCCGGTTAATAAAATTCGGAGCTAGGGACACGGTAAAGTATGGATACTTCTTTGTATCGAGTACTTTCCTGGCAAGCAGTTGTCTTTAACATTGAAATAAAAATTAAAATAAAATCTCAATGTCAATTAATTATTTGAAAAATTCCATGTTATCGATACTTTCCTTTCAGTACCTCGAGGTATCGATACTTTTTTCAATACTTTAGTGAATACGATACTTTCTTCCGATAATTAATTTTAATTTCCCATGAGAACAGTACCGACACACTTTATTCGATACTGTGTCCTTAATATGAACACTATAGCTATCGTAGTTCCAGTGCAGTGAAAATTAAAAAGAATTAGGGAAAATGATCGGTGCAAAAAAAAACTGCAGCTATAAAACCTCCGACGACGGGAATAGTGTTTAAATAGAAGCAAACGTTAAACAATGAAAATTTAAATACATATTTATACGTTAATTTCGGTGTGTAAAACAAAATAACTACGTGTATATTTTCTGTAGAGAGTGTGGAAGCGCCAGCTGCTAACCACATGACCTTCATAGCCTCAGTTGTAAATTTCATTCAGTAAGTAATTTTTTCTAAATTATCTTACGTGTTTTCTGTACCACATGGGTCGGCTTAACTTGTGTAGTACATTTCAATCATTGAAGTAAGAGCTATGTTTCACATGGTTAAAATATTCATTGCCAGTATGGTAGTAGTTACAACTGCCATCTCTGTTATAAAAACCTGTTTGATGTTGCCGGGCACATAGCCATAAGTGGGGAAAAAGAAGAAATTAAGTGCAAAGAGCAAAATGATTTCAAGTGAGGAGGAGAGCCTAACTGTTAATTACGCTGTCAGAGGCGATAGCTTTGATGAAAGTCTACTTTAACATGACAGCAACACGAGTGAACCAGACGCCAAATATCATGTGGTTGGGAGGTAGGGCTGTCCAGCCCAGTTAACATCTATACAGAAGACGATAATGGTGAGGTCGAAAGCCGAACAGCTAACGTAGCCTCAGCTCAAGAATAAGTGGCAGTGGTCACCAACGATGGTGTACAGTATACTGGAATCGTAGCATCATTGGATGAAACTGATGTTCTACTTTTAAAAAAATATGGTAAGGCGTCGTATGTTTTGGATTTCGTCTAAAAAATTAGATGAAGTTTGGTGCAAATATGAAAATGTGAGAAAAGCTTGTGAGCCGTAACTAATGATTCAAGTTCAACAAATCTACCTCGGGGGACGACGTGATGCCTATTTGATTTAATTCCAATATTTATGGTGTCTTGTTTCTTTTAGTTTCTCCCAGGCCTGATTTCTGAGTTATATTATCTGTTTGTTGTTTTTTTTAATTAAAATATATGCAAATGAGTCACCATTGCCTACTTATATCATTCTTATATTGCCGAACCACAAGTGAAGATACATGATCGTTATTTCATCATGAAACTTCATTCTGTGAATTACAATCAATTTGCTGCACCTTCGTATAAGCCTAAGTTTCAATATGCTTGGCGAAAGACAGGTTATCATTTTGACATACCAACATCATCATTTCAAAATGCAATTAGTGTGGCTTTTGATGTTGGACTGAGTGATTGCGAAAGTGATTTGGAATGTGATAACGTGGCTTTAGTGAGGTGTGCACTTGTTCTCTTCCACTTTGTTTTAATCACTTCACCAAAATCCCGCATCTGCACTTTGAGGACTAATATAAGAACTATCAGGTGTGTGGTACTGCTGTATATGTCTGTTTTGCGCTATATTAAGTACTTCAACCAGAGAATTTTTGGCACTGTTGATTGAAAATTTAATGATACATTGACGTCATTGAATTACGTATAATTTCCTTCATATGGTATTGATTTCTTGTAACTTTATTTCTCTCTATTAAAATGTTACTTGAGGTAGAATGCAGCGTGTTGCATGGAAATGACACACACCACTGTTTTGTTTATGATCGCTTGTTATTCTATGCATTTTTTCGCGCGGTTCAGAGAGTTCGAGGTCAAAGGTATCCCTTGTGGGAGAAAAAGAAAATATTGGGTGAAGAAATGGATTTTATTAATAAAAATGTTATATGGACATTTTGAGAAGCCTAGAGCCAGAAGATTTAGTAACTTTCCGAGAGTTGAGTCCGAAATTTTTTCAGAGATGTTCCGCTTAGTGACGCGTTTCATATACATAAATCCTAAAGCGTGGAAGTATAAGCGCCAGTGAACGATTAGTCGTTGCTTTTGAATTTTTGCCAAGTAGACAAAGCTATGAAGATATGAAATTTAGTTCGGCGATTACTCCATAAAATGATTTCACACATCATTCCTGAAACATGCTGGCCTATCTAAAAACGTCTAAAACACTACATTAAGGATGAAAATAGACTGCAGGTGTTATTTCCTGGTCCAATTCCTTGTAAATTTCGAGCTAAACTCGAAAAATGTCTTTCCGCATTTTGCTGTTTACGTAGTTTTTGTTGTGTTTGTCCCACAATTGGGGCAAATTCTTATAAATTTCGAAAATATCCGTCCGCACCTCTTTCTCTTCAGACATTTTTAACGACGCACACGACTAATGGCGCGAAACGCACTCGCTCCCTGCTCCAATCCGACTCAGCCGAAATTGTCTCAATCGCACTATTCACGTCACAATTTGCTCCCAGTCTGCAAGGACAATCTGTAAATTGTTTGCCGGCCTCTGCCAATCTCCCGATATCAGGAGTTGCACACGCAATTTGCCTACTTACTGGCAATCCGGCAGGGGCCCTGCCGGATTGCCCCAGCAGATTGGGACAGAAATTGGGTCGTCGGTAGCCACTTTAAGTCATGTGCCTTTTTCGTGTATGTATTTGTTAGTGTTTCGGCGGAGTAAAAATAGTTAAATGATACATATATGGACAGTGTTGTTCTTACAGCAACGATTTTATCATTGAAAAGTTAAAGTTTTATACTTTGGCGGAAGTTATAAATTTGATCTGATCTGACCAAAAAAAAAACGTAAATCCACGAACGTACAGCATAGAGTACCAACGTTCTTCTTTCTACCTATAAACACCAAGTTCTGTGTGGTTTCATAGCGCGGTGAAAATGTTAGATCACGCACTGTCCGATTACATGAACATGTCGGATATGTTGTTATATTAACAGGATCTACTCAGCCACGAGGGGATACAGCTCTTGTTCAATATATTTCCCTCCTTAAACCGACCCCAAATAAAAGAGAATAGAGAGATTGCAGTTTCTTTCTTGTTCTCGAACAAGATAACTTTAATATTTCACTTTTTTTACTTTCGACACAGACCTACACCACGAGAAGCAATTTCTTGGTATTCGAAGAAAACAATTTATTTTTTTGGTAGTGATCGGACAGCTAAATTGATGATGTTTAATGTTTATTTGAGACGCTCTATGTGAGTTTGAAGAATAACTAGCTTACGTTCCCTGGAAGGAAACAGTGTTTTCAACTCCAGTTTGTTTTTATTTGTTTATATTTTTTGTTAGTAGTTGTTCTATGTGTAGTCGATGTGAAAATGTAGTTGTAACAGTTGGTACACTGACTGCATGGACCAGAGGTGGAGCATTTTTGGATATTGAAAGAGAGACAAGCAGAAGTAATATGCCGAGCAGGAAAAAAGCCTCAAGGCCGTGAAAATTGTGTGACGGGACGTCATTTATTATAATATTTTAGTATCGAAATCGTGTAAGTTTTCTAAGTTTCATTGCAGCCAGACGTCGAGTAAGCACGTCCTGTTGTTCGACTTTCTGCCGATCGACAGTTCGGATTGCAAGCTACACGTGCGGTGCTGAGCATGCAAGCCAATACTTTACCAGAAAGACAAAATACATTGATCACTCTCACTTCTTCACTGACGAGCAACAAGTTAACATCTAGGCCTCGGAGATAGATATTCGCTGCACCAACCTTGTTTTGAACTGTAGGGCTAAGTTTCATCCCTAGGATCAGTATTACGGGTTACGGAATACCTCCAAATCTTGTACAACATCGACTGTAGATGATTTACGGTTCAGTGCAGATTAAATGGGGTTCCCAGAAACATTGTTTCATTTCAAGTAGCTCGTAGTTGCCCGTTCCCTTTCCTAATTACAAGTTACCCCCGATGCTCATGTTTATTTACTAGCGCAAGAGAAGAAGAGGATAATAGGCTCAAGAGAGAAGAAGTCAAGAGCAGAAGATACGAAGAAAGTCGGCGCAAGTCTTAGGGCATCGTAGGTTAACCATTTAGAACCGACGTGTCAGTCATCCTGGCACACCATTCAATAGTCATAGCACGATCCTATATATATATATATACATGTAGGGACAGCGATAATTGTATTGAGAATATTAGAAAGTTTAAAGATTTCTATAAAGAACAAACTACATGAATCGGTAACTCGCGCAGATATATGTGTTATTGTGAGAATAAAGTACAAAGGGAAGTATTCTGTGTGTGTATGTGTGTGTAATTTCATACAATGTGGGTTTACGCTTCCCAAATTAATGTGAAGTAAACGATAAAATAAGAAGTGCTAATAGTTGTATTTGAGCCTTTCCAGGATATCTACCCTCAAACTCAGTTTTAAAAATACTGCTGACGGAGAGAAACCAATCTACGAAGTAAAGCAGGACTACATAAATAATAACCATTACACCCTGTACATAACAACTCCTGGGAGACCTACACAAACGCTCGCGATATTCCGTTTATATCAGTGTACATAATCACAACAACCAAAACACTTCCTAAGATCAATGTTCATTTAGGTTTATGACAGAGAATACAAAAAAAAAATGATATAATTAAGCATGAACAAATATTAATATGATTTTATGTATTAACTAGCTATTACCCACTACTCCGTTCGTATTTGTCACGAATTTTGTGGGTTTTTATGTTTTTACACGGAACCTATGTTACTCGATGCCAAATCAGCAATAAATATGTTGTATATAAATGATTTACAATTGTAAAAATAGCTGAAAAATTTGAAAATGTGTCGTGCTCTAGAATATTACTCAAGAATATTCTCGAACATTTTAATACATTCAAGAACACTGTAGTACGCTCTAGAACAGCCGTTCCCGACCTTTATTGGTACACGACCCACTTTTGAGTAAAAAAAAAATTTTCGCGACCCACCTAATATGAGAATCTATCTAATATCAGAATGGGAAATGTTGTATAATCTCGATACACTATCGACTATCCTATCCTGCGAAAAGGCACATTTTAGTACAAAGGATATAATATAAACAAAAACAACAAACATATTATAGAACGGGAGGCGGCTGCACAGACCATCACCTCATCAAGTTGACTGCTGAAATTCCACGATTAGAAGTAACGCGATCAGCATATTAAAATGCAACTTGTCTTCCAAGTCGCTTTTTGGTGGAAACCACCTGCAGATCTGATTTTCGTGGTTGAGTGGAAACTTTATAATTGTGTTTTACTGCAACCAAATGTATGAAAATATAGAAGACTGGGAGCAGGAAAACACAACGGTAAACTTACCAGTCAACCACTAAAATGGGTTTCATAGGTGTTTCCCACCAATACATGACTTGGCACATCACAGCCATTTTAATTTGCAAATCGAGTTTTAACTAATCCTGGAATTTCAGCCGTCAGCTCGATGAGGCGATGCTTTGTACAGACGCCTCCCGCTTTTTTTTTTTACAAAGATAATGAGAAATACGTTTAATTACTATAGAAACACAACTTTACAATAAGTGAGATTTCTGGCACTGGTATTTACTGATGAGGGCGTCGATATCAGTGCTAACACTGGTTAATTTTAACCTTAAGTCACTTTCTACACATAGTTTATTTCTGTATTTTGTTTTTCAAAAACATTAAGATATATTTTGGTGGCAAAAACCTCGATTTTTCCGCGACCCACCAAAACACACGCCGCGACCCATAAGCGGGTCGCGACCCATAGGTTGGGAACCGCTGTTCTAGACGATTCCAAAGATTTATAGAACACTTTGGTCGAAATTCCCCAGGTCGACCACTTTCGACCACGATATCTCCCACACCCCCGCATCTGCGACATGCAGTCACCATAGTGCATCGCGGGAGACTATAGGCTGCTGTCACACACAAGCACCACTTGTATGTGTACACACTCATATATATATATATATATATATATATACTAGCTTGACCCGGCATGCGTTGCAATGCCTCTTCTTCTTTCTTAATTGGTTATGCGTAAACAAAACAGACATATTCACATGTACTAAATAAATTAAAGAAATCGCAAAAAAAACTGAATGGTTTCATGTATAAATTTTGTTTAAGAAGGGTGATGGGTGAGATTGGGTGGGTTTTTGTAAACTTAATGTAGACAATACATTTATCTTTGTTTTAAAGTATACCTGTGCAGTGTTCCATCAAAAATCTGATAAAAAGTGCGAGTTTCCATAAACAACTTTTATAAATTAGAGGGATGAGAGTAAACGGGAAGCGGAGTTGGACTTTTGTAAACCAAATGCAGACAGTACTCTCCTGTTTCTTTATGTGTACGTGTGTAAAGTTCCTTCAAAATCGGATAGAAACTGTAGCTTTGTATTAAGAACATCAGCAAAAATTTATAGGGTGGAAAGAGTGAGAGGGGTTGAGTTTCGGAAAATCAAATTTTGACTATTTTTCTGTTTGTTTCAATGTATACATGTGCAAAGGACCATTGAAATCGGATGAAATCTGTGGGTATGTCTAAAGAACCTACCCACGTTCACAAAATTAAGGAGGTGGAAAGCGGGAGAGGGATGGGTTTTTTTTTCGCAAATCAAATGTATACAGTATTTTTCTGTTTGTTTTAAAGTATACGTGTGAAAAGTTCTGTCGATATCGGATAAAATTGTGGGTGTGTATAAAAAACATTGGCAAAAATTATAGGCGTGGAAAGGGGGAGAGGGGTTGGGTTTCTGAAAACCAAATGTTGACAGTGTTTTTCAGTTTACTTTAAAGTATACATGTGCAAAGTTCCATCGAAATCGGATGAAAAAATGTGGGTTCGTATAAAATTAAGGTTTTTAAAGGGGGAGAGGGGGTGATTTTTTTAGTATTATTATTATTTTTGACATAAAGCTTCGCAGGCATCCACACAGTAACTAGCCAAAGTTTCTCCGTAATCGGATAAATTGTATAGTAAGGCATAGAAGGTGAACAGAAAAACAAACAAACATTCATTTTTATATATAAGACTAGCTGACCCGGCAATGCTTCACTATTGCTAGACTTAAGTGCACATATAGATTAAATTTATACATTTGAAAGTTTGTATTTAGTAAAAATTAGATATTTATGTATGAATTTTAATTACTGTTTCATACAATTTCAAGTTTATTGTAATGGTCTTGGATATGCAATGTTTTTGGTGATTCCAATCAGCATATATACAAAAGAAATCTGAGTTTGTTCTGGAGATATATTCTAAACACGGCAAATTTGCACGTGTAAATCAGTCTTAAGAGGGATGAAACGGGAGAGCGTGTGCAGTTTTGTAAACTAAATACAAACATCATTTTCACTTATTTTAAAGCACATGTGTGCAAACTTCAAAATCTTTAGATTTGTGTGTTTAAAATAATTTTTAAAATTCAAGTCCGATCGTAACCTATCTAGTGCTGTTTAACAGGAAATAATGTTGCTATCTACTCTGTCTAATTTCCCCACCGTTTTCGAGGAATTTCCAAAAAACTGAATGGTTTCAAGTGTAAATTTTGCTTAATTTGGGTGATAGTGATAGTGGGTGGGTTTTGTAAACTAAAAATTGACAGCATTTTTCTCTTTGCTTTAATTTATACATGTGCAAAGTTCCATCCACATAGAATAAAGTTAGTGCTAGGAACATGGGTACTTAATAGAGGAGGGAATAAAGGGGATGAGGGGCTGGCATTTAGGAACCATATGAAGGCAGTATTTTTCTCCTTGTTTTAAAGTATGCGTGTGCAAAATTCCTCCAAAATCGGATAAAAACTGTAGCTTTGTATAAAGAACATTGACAATAATAAAGGTGTGGAAAAGGGTAGAGGGATTGGGTTTTTGCAAAAATAATGTCTACAGTATTTTTATATTTTTTTAAAAGTATACGTGTGCAAATTTCCTTCGAAATCGGATAAAAAGTGTGGGTTTGTGTAGAAATTAAGGGGTGGGAAGGGGGAAAGGGGATGCGTTTTTGGAAACCAAATTTAGGTAGTATTTTTCTGTTTGTTTTACAGTTTACATGTACAAATTTCCGTAGAAATCGGATAAAATCTGATGGGTTGTTTAAATTATGGTGTGTTATGGGGAAGGAGGGGGTGGTTTTCTGGAAATTTTATTTCTTTGGAACCATCTCCGACGCGCACTCGAGAACTCACAAAAATTTCACTATAATCGGATGAGCGGTTTTAGGAGCGAATGGAAGACATACAAACGTACATTGATTTTTATATATGACTAATTCTAGCGAAATATCGAAATTACAGTGTTTCTAAAATTATAGCGGACTTTTATTTCACTGTGAAGTCTTCTACTGTGGCTACTATGGTCAGTTATAACTTTGACTCTATTGTGTAATTTAATTATAAAAAAATACAACCGATTACCTCCAAAATCATTCCCTCTCTATGTCCCAAACTACAGATTAGAATACTTTCGGAAGATTATATAAACACCTTTCCCTAAGATATTAATTTAAATTTGATTAAAACTTATGAAAATATACAGTTTTTCGGAATATATGCTTATTTTGAAAGTATAAGAAAGAAATAAGTCTAAAAAACGACTTTCATATGTGTCCCAAGAAAAAAAAAATCATTCCCTCAAACATTTACTGACAGTCTTTTTACGAACACATTTTAAACAGTATATGAACGCAACCTTTGATTTTTGATAGTTGGCAGTAATGTCAGCTGTGGAACATGGTGAATTCTATTGTGAATGACAAAGTTGACACGTGAGAAAAAAGTTTATTTTAAGTTTCTGAAAGTGACATTTTTGATCGTCATTACCTCACATCACATAAAGATAAGATACCCAAATTTAATTATATACTAGCGGAGTTCCCGGCGTTGCCCGGTATAGTTGGCGTAGATTTAACCGTGCCCTATTTTTATTCCCGCAAAACATTTGTACAAAGTTTCATAAAATACGCGCCAACTTTTTCGGAATTAAAGCAAACTTACATTCACTCGCCCCCTACCAAGAAACTGGTTGGCTGAAGTTTATTTGCACGTATACTATTTTCATTCGTCCGAAAGATTCACGTATATCAAGCTTCGATAATTTGGTTAAGAAATTTCACTACTACATTACTGAACAACCCTAGATTATGTTAAAAACTCACGTTTGATTCAATTGCGAAGTGAATGGATATACTTGTGGCTCGAAACGCCAGATCCTTTAACTCTGCAGATAAAATATCAAAAGTGAATCCGGAATAATATTATCGTAAACAGAAGACTAATGCTGAAGGCCAGAGATATTGTCCAGACATTGTGCTTAAAGAAAATCTCTGTTGTTTTTACGGCTATCTATTTCGTTTAAAAATTGATATCCCGAATTAAAGGAAAGAATACTTCAAGCTATGGCTTTTAAAAATTAAATGTACCGAATTAAAAGAAAGAATACTTAAAGTTTTGTTTAGTGTGCAAAATAGTTATTACTATAACTTATTATTGCTTTAATTAAGGCTATGGTCAGAGACATTGTGTTGTGTGTTTAGTGCGGAGTATGCGGCATCTAGTGATTCCTCCTGTGGAATTTCTCACTATATGTTCAAAATTTCATTTAATGTTCGTACATTATTTAACGTTGAAACATAAGACATGCCAGACAAGTGAATTAAGGTTCTAAGCTTTAAAACGGCGAAAACTCCATCGAAATCTGCCCGGTAGTTTTCGAGTTTTTATACGACCAATATATCCGGTTTTCGTTTTATAGATATAGATAGATAAGAAGATTAGATTTGGTGGAACGTTTCAGTGTTTTAGCTATGCTGCATCACAACAAAAACATTCACCAATAGCTTGTACACTTCAGTTTCAACAGGAGTGACTGAGAAATGAAAAGAAATATGTGATTGGTGAGAGAAGGGATAGTTTATTTTTCACAGCATGGCATTACATTTCGTTGTGAGAGAAGCCAAGCTGGGTGGTACGGAGGCTCGACTCAGTTGGCTGCGAGGCGAACCCACGCGGCCGGCAAGGACCCCAGCAGCAGAGCCCAGACGGGGCTCGAAGGCAGGGCCCCCGGCGACAAAACCACCTCGTAGTCTGAGCCGCCACCAGAGGACTCCCCGGCTGACTCGCTACCAGAAGACGCTCCGGGTGATGCAGCATCAGGAGACGCGCTGTCTGAGGGGGCGGCGGCTGAGCCAGTGTCTGAGGAGGCCGCGTCCTCAGAACCACCAGCTGGAGACGGCTTCCTGCGCACAAACCAGAACTCGTCTCAGGCAAGCAGAGGGAAAAAGACAGAGTCCACTAAACGTGGTGCAGTGCCCATATGTGGCAGGTATATGTGCTAAAAGGTGTTATTATGGCCTCGGAGTCCACTAGTGGGCGCCTAGATTGATTTGGGAGGTGATCTTAGAAGCATCTTACGATTTTAGATTATCTTCCAAGCTATGACAGATAGTCTACTTATGGGCTCTAAGATGTTACTTGTCAGGATAAGGATATTTGACACCAGGATGACTCTATTGATAACGCAGGAGTCCCGTGACTGCTTTAATTGTGATATATATATTATAGTTCTCACCTTGCCGATATATCACGAACTCTTCCACATAATTATCTGAAATAACTTGGGTTCTAACCTAACGACTGTAAACGACTGAGGCGACACAACTGATAATTTAAACAAGTACTTTAATTATAAAAACCTAATCATATATTTATCCGCAAATCTATCTACCATTATGCTGGAAGGGAATCGACACGCACGCATGTTTACAATGTTACCAACCCACTAAATGAATTACTAGCTTCTTCATACGAATATAATTGAAACAAGGCTTTACTGAATTTATACACGAATGACTGAATATTTAAATAATGCCAAGGTATTTACATTCCAATTCTCCAACAATTAATTATTTCCCCAACTTATAATCGTACTCAATCTTTAGTTTTTTATCTGTGCTCCTAGTAAGTTGACTCTTCTTTAGTATTCATCTTCATACCATGTTAACCTACCCAGCTATATACTGTCCAGAACTCCCTGCAGTTGTTCACAGTCTTCTACCACTTGTATAGCATTATGCAAACAACCTAACTTCTGATACAAAACCAAACAAGACAATCATTCATTTAACGCATAGTTGCTCTATGCCAGGGATGGGCATTTGTTTTGGTTCGGGGGCCACCATGTGGAAGCCGAGGTTAGCGGAGGGCCGTAGCTTTTAAAATCTTTTCAATCATTAGCTAAACTTGCTTTTCAGATAAGGTATAAATTGTACCAAAAAATCAATAAATATAAATTAGATAAAGTAGTGGCAGTTTTATTGAATTTGTTTACTGTGTTAATGCCATATCACATACAGCTGTAAGCACATTCAATTTTAGAATCAGTTTAATAAGACAAATGTATCCTACCACTCATTTTTTCTATATATATATATATATATAAAAAAAAACTTAATGTGATATTGTTTGTTTAGATTCTAATCACACCATGTAAGAGCATTTATATTTATTTTCGTTGACCTTCAAGCAAGAGAAACTTTGCTCACAAATATATATAGACCCAAATATATAAGGATTCCTTCAAACATAGAAATTTTCAGCATCCAAAGATTTGTAAAAGTCAACTAATATCACAGCATTTATGGCTTCTTTTGACAATGCGAGCTGACTGTATGTCACTAAGTTCAAGTTGCAGTTCCTCAGGTGCTGTGTCAGTATCAACAGTGATGGGCTAACAGAACAAATTGAATTTAGGCCCAATCTCCTGAAAGTCCTAAAATCTTCTTGTGACGTCGACACGCTGCAGGTGATCCGTAATCTTTCAGGCATTTCCTAACAGAAGGAAATGACGAAAATTGCCATGAACTGTTTGTCTTGAAAATAGACCTAGTTTTTTTTTATTTCTTGGAATGATTTTACATGCTTCCATATTTCTTGTGAAAACAGTCCCTTTCTTGCAATGACACCTTGAGTTCATTCAAACCGAGCGTCGTTGTTGAGCGGTTAACGCTCTGGCCTCGCATTCGGGAGGACGCCGGTTCGAATCTCCGTCCGGGCATCCAGATTTGCATTTTCCATTCCCCAAATCACTCCGGGCGAATGCCGGAATTCTTCCTTCAAAAGACCATGGTCCAATTCCTTCCCGTTCCTTGTCCCCAGTCGCATCCCGCCTCTAATGACCTCGACGTCGACGGGGCTTAAAGCCATAAGTTAAAAAAAAAAGTTCATTCAAATGCAGTCAGCTGCAAACAAGGCAGATTTTTGTGAATGTGTTGACCCTGGTCACTTGTATCGATTCCTTTGCTTATCGTGGTGTAGACTTACTGTGTTTGCGAGTCCTGGGCGCACACCAGCGCCAGCATCGTGATGAGGAATGCGAGAGCCAGTCTGGTCGACATCCTGCGCACTGTGTCTGCAGGCTGCGTCCGCGCTGCTTATATGCCGCACCCGCCGGCTTATCAGACCTCGCGTCACATCAGCTGACATCATCCACCAGTCCTTCCACGGCTCATCCCACTGCTCACCTGACACTCTCTTCATTTCTTACTTACCTTCAAAGTATCCTTCTCTCTTACCTTCGTAGTTCGCTGGGTGGAGGAATTCTTAAGAGGCTGAAAGCAAAGTGTTGCAGTGAGAAATGAAGCTACTTTTTTTTATGATAATAGAGACTTTCCCGGCGTATTGATGCAGTGAATTCGTCACGGGAGTACAGCCGGATAGTGTCGAAACTTTCGTGAAGGATTCACTACATCAATACGCCGGTAAAGTCTCAATTCTCACAGTTGATACCTTTACGGGGAGGATATTACTATTACTATTACTCCGCGATTCACTAAAAGTGTGTGGCGGAGGGTGCATTGCACCTATCCGGAAAGGTAATGGTTTGGAAGGGATATGCGGGATATGGCAGGAGGCGCCCATGGGCTATTGTGAGGAACCATCCCAACATTCACCTGGAGCGATCTGGGAAAACCATGGAAAACCCAGATCAGGATGGCAGGATATGTTTCAACATGTCAGGCAGTATGAGAGACTGCGAGAGACTGCTTAGACCTGATGAAGACAACCGAGCAGGTTGTCGAAACGTCGTCATGTGAAGAATTCACTAACTTTTTTTTTTTTTTTTTACTTGTGGCTTTATGACTTGTCGACGTCGAGGTCATTACAGGCGGAATAAGATCCGGATAAGGAACGGGAAGGATTTCGGCTATGGCCTTCTGAAGAAAGCATCCCGCTTTCGCCTGGAGGTATTTGGGGACACCCAAATCTGGATATCCGGATGAGGATTCAAACCAGCGTCCTCCAGAAAGCGAGACCAGAGCGTCAACCGCTCACCCACCACGCTCGGTATGAAATTTCAAAGGAGGTGGCACTGGTTATGGGAGTGCCACGGGGTAGCGTATCAGGAACATTGCTATTTATCATTCTAATGAATGTGTGGATATGTTATCTTGGTCCTCCGGGTGTAGCCGCGTCGATTTAATTAAACCTGTCGTTTCTACCATCGTGCTGTGGCTGTCATGAGATGACTGCTATGTCAGTTGTCGCTATCGCCTTATGAGTGGATAGTTCAGTCAGAATTTAGGTCGTTTGCAGATGACATAATGGCATATAAAAGGATCAAGACGGAACAAGACCGTGAATATCTACAATGTGGCCTACATAAAATATCTAACGGGGTAGGTCGACATGGAATGGAGATAAATGCCTAGAATAATCGGCTTATTAGCTACACAGGCAAAAAGCTTAAGGTTGTTGATGATTATGGGGTGAGGACAGAATTGCTTGTTGAAAGCTTGAAGTGTAAATATCTCGTCATAATATTTGATAATAAACTAAACTGGACAGATCACATTGGGCAGGTGGTAGGAACAGGTTACAAAATCATTCATTTACTAGAGAGGGTAATGAGAGGATGTACCAGAGAAGTTAGGGAATTGGGTTACAAAACTTCGGTCAGACGGTCAGACCACTGGTTGAATATGCAGGAGTACCAAATACAGAACTTGGAGGACTTGTATAGGAGGGCAGATAGATTTATTTGTGGAAATTACCACAGGGCCCAGTCAGTAATTGATGTGGTAAAGGAGCTGGATTTGAGTCATTAGAAGATAGGAGGAGGGTGAAGAGAGTACTGGGAGTGCACAACGCATATGTTGGTGAGGATATTGGTCAAATAATTACTGCTTATGAGTTGTTGGTAATATAATTGATATTGCTAATAGGTGTGTGTACTGTTCCACATAAATAGCAACTAACATAATATAATACGTAGTCACAAATTACAGTGAAACTTATCATGGTAACTGGTTGGTAAGAAAATAACTGGTTATTAGATGCTGGTAACAAGTGTATATACTGTTCCACATAATAAGTATTAATTAACTCGGGATTGTATTTGTAGATTACAGGAGATATTGGTTATACTAATGGGTTGTAGCTAACTTGTTGTCAATATATAATAATATTATCAATTATATAGCAATATTGACATTACAAATAAGTGTATGTACTGTTCCACATCCCCGAGATTATTCTCACATGGGATCAAAGTGAACATATCTATCTATCTATGAGTAGGAGGCTCTACATGGAAAACTAAGGGAATCGAAAAATTTTCTTTTGTCGTTAAGGAAGTCAGGGTTTGTAATAAATTACCAAAGGAAGAGACGAGTAATTTATTAAAAACGCACAACAAATTTAAAATTAAAATTTTGTAAATGGCAATAGTAGATGGGTGGAGAAACTTAACACTTTAAGTATACGAGGAGGAACCCAAAAAACTGGAATTATTTTTAAAAGCTATATATCTTTAAAAAATTTACAAAACAACCTTATTCCCTTCAAAATACTCTCCATTACAACTAATACATTTATCCCACCGGTGCTTCCAGTGTTCGAAACATTTTCTGTAGTCATCTTTAGAAATGGCTGACAGCTCCTCCCTCGTTTTTTTCTGGACCTCTTCGGTGTTATCAAATCGGTTTCTTTTCATGCCCCTTTTCATGCGTAGAAATAAGAAAAGTCGCTGGGCATTCGAGTAAGGTGCCAAAAACTGCCTAACAGAGACAGCTGTGAAGCAGGTGCATTGTCGTGGTGGAAGAACCAGTCTCCAGTCTGCCAAAAATCGAGTCTTTTTTGACGAACACTGTCGCGTAATCTTCTTAAAACTTCCAAATAAAAAGTTTGATTTTCGGTCTGATGTGGGGTAACAAACTCTGAATGAACTACGCCCTTGGCATAAAAATAAAGGAAATGAGCACTGTTTTGATGTTTGATTTGACTTGACGACATATTTTGGACGGAGTGACAATGACGTCTTCCTTTGGCTTGACTGTTGCTTTGTTTCTGGGTCGTAACCATAGCACCATGACACAAAATCTGGATCAATTTCAAGCTGTTGTTTCAAAGCATGACATGTTTCTACCCAACGTTCTTTTGATTGTCAGTCAGAGCCAGAGGAACAAACTTGGCAGCAAGCCTTTTCATTCCTACATCTTAGGTTAAAATTCGCTGAACCGAGCTCCAAGATAACCTACTAATCTCTGACAGTTGATCAATTGTCTGTCGACGGTCTGAGAGCACAACATTTTCGTCGATTCTGGCAGTTGATGGACGTCCAGAACGAGATTTGTCATCAATCGCTATTTTTAAACCGAGCAAACCACAAGTACATTTGAGTTTTTTCCCATAACGTCATCTTTGTAAGCTGTTTTCAGCATTAAAACAGTTTTTACAGAGTAGAAAACAAAATTTCACAGCTGCACGTTGTGCGCTTAAATTTTCCATCATCAAAAACGATAACAACAACGATAACTAAACAGCGCAATCACTGCAGATTAATAGAACAAGCCAGTTTGACAACATAGGCGGCACTGAACTGACAATGAGTTGCGCTGTAAACGCCTAGCGGCGGAAAGTCGTACTACACAAGCTCCGCCCACGGTAATGATATTCCGGTTATTTTTGTGTAACCCTTCGTGTATGATAATAGTAAGAAATTATAGGAAGGGATAGTTAGCATGATCTACATTGCAATTAAATGCAATTCAGTTAAATACTTTCTTAATTTATTCAGCAAATTATTCTCCTGTTTCTTTTGCTATCATTTTCGCAGCTGTCCTTATCCTCCCCCTACTTTCTTCTTAAGCCGAGTTCTCATTGTTATTCCTATCCCATAGCCCTTGAATCACTTGTTTCGGCATCAACCAGTTTTTATTCCCGTTTGCGTCTTATTCAGATTATTTCCGTTTTCCCGTTTCTTACTTCCACTTCTTCTGTTCTCCAAGTATTCCCCTATTTCTTCCCTATTTGTCTTTAATTTTTTGTTTTCTGTTCGTTTATGTTTTTTTATTTATTTTTTCTCACCCCAGCCAATTTCTTTCTGCGTACAACCTTTGTTTACATCGGGGGCGTCCATAAATTACGTGAGGTGTTTTTCCGGAATTCCGGACCCCCCTCCCCCCCTGGTGAGACTTCGTGAGATCTGGATGTACCCTCCCTCCCTCTAAATGACATGAGATTTTGACGGAGATCCCCCTTCCCCCCCCCCCCTACTAATCGACCTCGTAACTTTTTCAGACCTTTGTTTTTTTTTTAGGTCTCATGCTTCCAAGGGCGGTTTTACCCCTAAGGTCGGTTTTTGAACCAATTACCCCCCTCCCCCCAAAGTCGACTTTCGCGTTATTTGTAGACTTTTTTTAGCTCTATACTAGAATTTAAAAAAACTCACGTTAGATTTCCCCCTCCCCTCCCCCTCCCCCTTGGTGAGGTTTCGTGAAATTTCGCCGGAACCTCCCCCCTCTCCTATTTCACCTCACGTAATTAGTGGACGCTCCCTTCTTTCTTTCCACTTTTTCCATTCCCCTTCCTAACTTATTTCCTTTCGTTATCTATCATATCTCGATTGCTGACCACAACCGCGTACTTGTGGTTTATTCTGGAGCTCTTGAACGTACGACACTGTCGACCATATTCCAAATTCATCGCGGAACTTCTCATTGTCCAGTCCATACAGGGCTGAGCACCGTCATCTTCTGTCACAGAGAAGTTCATTTTGAACAGAGGATACAATTAATGGCAGGCAGAGCTGCCACACACCAGTATGTAACCACTCCTGGCTTCTATAACGTCTTGCTGACAAGTTCGATCAATGTTGTCAAGCTACCTTCTTCCAGTCGTCTGGAATCCAGGTAAGCCGCTGAGGGCGATGCTGTGCTGTGAGTGAAGACACGCGAGTCGGTCTTCTGCTGCCATGTCCCATCAACGCCAAGCATCTCTGCACTGGTAACACAGATACTTCATTCACTGTGGCAGTCACTTCGTCTGTAGAGGTCTCCGTGCAGAAGGTAATACCGTCAAGGAGATACTCTCATGTTACTGTGGAACGTGGTATCCTAAATGTTGTTCCAAAATTCTGTTCTCCTCTATGCGTGGGACTCCAGCTAAGATTCCTAGTTCAGACTCTGTTAATTCTCGTCAGGTAGTCTTTATTTCAGTAGTAAACATTTTACTGGACACTAAAGAGTCCAGATGACAATAACCTGCATGCATACACTGATCAACCAAAAAATTATGACCACCTACTTACTAGCATATTGGTTCACCTTTCGAACGCAATAGAGCAGCGATTAGGCGTAGCATGGGTTCTACAAGTCCTTGGTAGGCTTCCAGAGGTATCTGACACCAGATTTCTACGCACAGGTCACAAAATTCCCTTAAATTACGGGCCAGCATTTTGTGGGCGCGGCGTCTGGGAACGAGCATCTTGGAGAGGCTGGTCGGCTCTTCGCGTGCTACTGTAGTGAGCATCTATGGAAAGTGTTTGAAGGACGGTGAAACCACGAGTAGGTGACAATATGGAAGACACCCACGCCACATCACAGAACGTGGAGGTCTGTAAAGCAGGATAGGCAGTTATCTGTGGCGTGCTCTGAAACACTTCTGGAAGCACCAGAATTGTACTCTTCCGTCAGATCTGAAGAGATCTGAGAAGTTAGGGAAAATAACTTCGTATTTCTTTGCTGTTTGCTCCAAATATTTCTTTACCCTTTTAGTGTGTTGTATCCTTTTTTCTTCTGTCCATACCGTTTTCTTTGTTCCCGTACTTACTCTTGGAAATCGGCGAAACTTGTAATTCCCCTCCCCTTCCCCTGCGATATACAACACTGTCAAAGATTACATCTTCCTTAAGATTCGTTTCTGCTATAACCCCTTTTATTTCAGTGGACCAACAAATTTATGCTTTGTACTGTTACCAAAATAATCAAAAAATTCTTTTGTCGGCTTTCCTGAACTCATTCACTACTGGTGTCGATAAAAAGTTATATATGCTTCCACTTCATCGACGTCATTAAAAGCAGAAAGGACTGCGGCAAGGAAAAGGAAGGAATTCGATAACGGCCTTTTTGAAGGAACCATCCCAACATTTCCTGAAGTGATTCGGCAAACAATGGAAAACCAAAATCTGGATGACTGAACGGGAATTCGAGCCTGCGTCCTCCCGAATGCGAGGCCATAATTCTTCCTTTTCTAATAGTATCCCATTTTTTCAGTTCTTTTCTTCCGTTTTTCCTTGGAGCGAGAATTTTTTTAATATCATAAACACATTCTGAGCAATAGCCATATCCAGGCTCCCGATTCTGACGTATTGTGATTTACAACATGACAGTTGTACCGAGAGGAAGTGTATACCGCGTAGATGTTTTGTGTTGTTGGACGCCACTATTTCCTCGTAGCCGGATTTCGGAGGATAAACTTCGCAAATAAAGGTAAAGGAGAGGAGTTCTGAGAAAGCCCCTGATAACAAGGATTAACAATGTTTAAAGACGCCTGTTTCAGTTTTCCTTGTTTGTGCGCAGTATGCACGTAACAACGAACAATTTATAACTACGAGATCCGCTTGTACCCCTGCATCAACGACACGTCACTCTTCACAAAGATAGTCATCTAATTTCCCTCCATTTCGAAGACTAATTAAAGCAGAATCATGTACCAATAACGAATTACATACATAGGCTACATATCGAGCCACTGAGCAATAAAAGTTATTGTAACCTGTATTAAATCCAAATTTATGTCGTTACCGATATATCTATAATTTGTATCACATCCTAATTTTTTGATATTAATTACTACTGTATAAAAGTCGGACTTAGTTGCATAAAAGGCAAATGGTCTAATGTTAAAACTTAAAAACGCATACTGGTACAAAACTTTTACATAAAAAATATTACCTGTAACTTGAAAAATCTTCTGATTACACCAAATAAGCCCTGATATAAATTAAAGTGTAAGTAAATTTAAACTTTTGTCTACTAATAAGCAACATACGTTAGTTTTACACAACCGATAAACGCTCCATTGTTAGCTGCTTGTGGGAAGTTCGTTAATCGTGTAACTCAAAAGTACCAAGATGGCTGCGGAATTCGCGCGTAGGGTAGGTGGGGGTAAGTGTACGCACTGGGGTAAGTGTACGCAGTGTAAAATTTCGGCTCCACACAGCTAGGTTGGCAGCTATGTAGCATCATTAACTCGACAACAATGCCAAATGGGGAAGCACGGACTCTGAGCGCCATTCAGCAAGTGTTCTTGGCAAGATGAGGTAAGTTCTGTTTTCAACATTCTCACTGTAGTTTTTGGGTAACTTCGTTCCCGTTTTTCTGTGTGTTTATTAAATTTCTTGCTCTGTGTTAATCTAATGTTAAGACCCTATTAAGTTATTGTTTAGTAGCAAGTGTGAATACCCCACTGTGAATAATCGTAACTTTGTAGAAAATAACATCTAGGAAATCGTAAAAATGGGGCAAGTGTACGCTGCTCTCAAGGGGCAACTGTACGCAATTCAAGTAAGTGCGTACACTTGCCCCTTGGCGAGCAGAAAAATACTGCCATTCTTTACTCTCCACTACTCCAAGGCCCTTCATGGCTTGTAACGAAATTGCTTTACCTCGTATTTGCCTTTAATTGCAAGTAGAGTTATCTCCTAATGTTTATACCATTTTCTTTTTTTCCCAATAGGAATTACATAAGGAAAACCGAAAAGAAACCCCTGACGGATGAAATTCTACAAACTGTACGACAGCTACTGAGCAAAAATTATTCTATTAGAAAAGCAGCAAGAACAGTCGGTTTTCATGAATCGACTTTGCGAAAACGGCTTAAAATGGGTAAAGGTTCTCAAACATTGGGGAGGTTTACGAAAGTTTTCACCCCTGAGCAGGAAAGAGAAATTGTGGAACACTGCAAAGAATTGGATCGTCGTTTTTATGGGCTAACTTTGAAATCTCTTCGCCATTTATTGTTCAATTATGCAGAGTTGAACCAAATCAAAACACCCCTTTCCACAAGAAAGAAGATGGCCGGCAGGGATATGACAAGGGATTTTATGAAGAGACAGAAACTTTCTTTGAGAGTGCACTCGCAACACAAGTATAGCAAGGACTATGGGTTTTAAACAGAATCCAAATAAATCATTTCTTTGATAATTTGGAAAAATTGTACCAAAAATACAAATTCACACCAGATTGCATATTTAACATGGATGAAACTGGCATCCAGACTGTTCCACATAAGTTGCCCCTATCAGTAGCTCCTGTTGGGAAGAAGATGTTGCAAAAGTGGTGACTGCTGAACAAGGGAAATCCATCACTGTTATCTGTTGTATGAGTGCATCAGGCAACCACATCCCACCTTTTTTTATTTTTGGACGCAAGAGAATGAACCGCCTTCTTATCAAAGATGGACCACCGAGGCTGTGATCTCGCTCTTACTGATAGTGGATACATAAATGTTCCCACTTTTATCAAGTGGCTTTCCCACTTTCAAAAATTTACAAAACCATCTGAACAACAACCAGTTCTTCTCATCCTGGATAATCATGTCTCTCACATTAGTCTTGAAGCAATAAACTTTGCCAAAGGCAATCATATTCACCTTCTTACTCTTCCACCTCACAGTAGCCACAAGGCACAGCCACTCGATAAAGTTTTTTTCAAGCCTCTTAAAACAAGATTTGCTGCTGTTGCTGATGATTGGGTAACATCTCATCCTGGGGAATCCATCACAGTTTTTCATCTCGCTGGGCTTTTCAATACTGCTTTCTCCAGAACAGCCAATGTTGAAGTAGCTGTTACAGGATTCAAGTCTACTGGCATCTTCCCACTGAACAGACACATTTTCACCGATGAACATTTCATGCCAGCAGAAGTAACTGACCAACAGTTTGAGGGCGAAGGAGACCTAGAGAGTGAGGACATGATGTTGATTCAATTTGATGAAGGTACCATCGAGGAAATGCCATCGGAAGCTCAGAGAAACCAGTCTGCACTGTCTAACAATGTATTGGAACCACCTGCTTCTTCCTCACAGACAACACCAGACCTACCAGAGAGTCCTCAACCCGGACCATCATTTTCTGCTGGTAGGCCTTGTCACACATCACCATCTGATATAATTCCAATTCCTCGGATCCAAAAAGCAAGGAAACGATCAAGGAAAAGTTTGAAATCAACCCATCTGACATCAACTCCACACAAAGAAAAGTTACAGCATCTAGTTCAAAAGAAGGAGGATGCAGCTAATGAAAAGAAACAAAAAACAGATGAAAGGTCCAAGGCTAAAGAGCAAAAATCTAAAACTGCAGGGAAAAGAAGACTAGTTTTTTCTGTTAGTTCTTCCAGTGAGTCTGATACAATTTCCCTTCATAATAGTGAAGACTCAAGCAACTGGGAATTTTCTTCAGAGTCTGAGATTGATGAAAGGGACCTATCCACATACACAAGACCAATACAAAAAGGTGATTTTGTTATTTCTAAAGTGTTTGGGAAGGCTTCTTCATACAGAATTTATGTGGTCAAAATTACAGAAGTTAATAATGCTGGTTTTGAAGGATTCTTTTATAAGAGGATTCCACAAACATTTAAATTTACTGAGACAGCAGAACAAGCATTTTTGCAAAAGGATGACATTGTGAAGAAACTATCACACGCTGTGCAATCTAGCTCTATTAGATTCAAAGATGCAGTTGGATTTCAGGATGACCTGAGCAGCTACAGTGCCTTATTAGACTGATGATGATGTAAGATGATCTGTATCATTTGTTCAAGTTTTGCTACCAAAGTTTCAATTTTTCCTGGTGTGTTATTTCATATTTGGTTATAAATGGTGTAATTTGATTGCTTGTTATGTAATAAAAGATGATATCTGTCAAAAAATATATTACAGCATCAATTTTACAAAATTAGACATATTTTTCATACTTTTCCTCTCACAGGGGCAAGTGTACTCACACACGTACACTTGCCCCACTCAATGGGGCAAGTGTACTCACTGACATTTCCTTGAAAACTCTCAATTTATTGATAAACTAAAAACATAAAATCACTTTGAGAAATGCATATAGTTACCAAGAGCATGCTTTACCTACAGTAAAATTTTCATATCTCTGGCTTCCTTCAGATTCTGTCCACACACCCTAATGCAAAATTTGCGTACACTTACCCCCACCTACCCTATATCATTACACAATTTTGGACGAAACATCTTATTTCTATCTTTAATGTGGGAAAAATAAGTAGAATGTATTCTGCAGTCACTTCTGGTTGCTCAGTGGTTACGACGTGTGATTGGAGAGCGGAAGGTCCCCGGTTCGAATCCAGCTTTCGGCTTGGATATTCAAAGGCCGTTAGCGCGTCCTTCGTTTCCAGTACAGTTTGATGTGAAGTATACCAGAACGCTTCCGTGATTCGAATTCCATCGTTCCCCTTTACCCGGCAGGATTACCAGGTTAGGTTAAGTTAGATACGATAGAGCGGAACTGCGCAGCCAATAAAAACCCTTTCACCAGTTCATTACGACCACACGGCACCACCTGTAGCCTAATGAGTGCTTACCTCTACAAAGCAATGGAACATTATAAAAGCAAGGCGCAGAAACCTCACAATGCGTGACATATATATATATATATCATTATTGGCGAATTCTCCCAATGGAAGACGTTAAACAGATGACTCAATCAAGTTTTCTTTAAGTTCTTCTTGTTGTTCTATTATACTTTCATTCTTTCCGAGAAAGCTTGTTTACGTTCGTCTGACCACTTTGCTCAGTTATAATTTCCCATTCTTCTACTTTTTGTTTGCAGGTGTTTCTTTCTAAGATGCCTGTTGCTCCTATGTTTGCACTTTTAAGATCCTTCCGAATTTCATTCAGCCAAGGTGTTGGATTTTTAAGTGAAGTTATAAAATATATTATCTTTTTTGTCAATCGATTTTCTAGTGATCTCTTAAGGTGACCAAAGAATTTCATTTGCCTTTTCTTGATGTCAATTTCGATGTTTGAAATTTTTGTTGTTGTTTTGATTGATTGTAGATATACTTGTACCTACCATATTCTGTTCCCCTCTCAATAATTTATCCCAGTACCTTATTCCATTACCTAAAAATGAAAAATTACCCATTCTTTTAGGCTTCAAATTAAGTAATAACTTGGGGTCATGGCCATCTCTTTCGACATCATCAATCTGTAGCTACTGTGCAGGTCTGCTTAGTGCAAAAGCCTCTCAATTTTATTTATTTTTCTGTTTCTCCTCACCACCTTGGTCCACTCCTCTTCTCCGTTGTAGACACACCCCTCCAATTCTCTCAACCATCTATCCCTTTATATTCCTCTGGTTCACTTACCTAGTTCTTTCTTCATTACATCAATTTTCGTCAGTATTCTCCGATCATCCATTCTCTTAACATGCTCATACAATCTTAATCTGCACTTTTCTATCATTCCCTGTGAGTGTTCCTCTTTTAGTGTGTCTGTAATCATTTCATTCCTTATCCTGTCCATTCTTGTAACACCTAATTTCATTTCGCTTCCCTGCAATGTATTAATATCCTGTGCGTAAATAGTCCATGGTTCAGCACCGCATGCTAGGATATGAACATAGTCCGTGGGATAGATTACACCTTCCTTCTCTGTGCACATACTGAGCCTAATTTGGGTCGAGACGGGTTCAAAGCCCCGTTCGGTCATCCAAATTTGGGTTAGCCTTTTTCAACCCTGTTGTGTATTCTGTCCAGATTGATAGTGCAGAACTAGACCTTTTGACAGAGTGAGGCATAATATGGCAATAAATAAGGTAAAAACTATTGGAGTAGATGAGAAAGTGATTTGCTTGTGTAGGAGAATTTTTAAAAGATAGAAAACAAAACACTAGGGTAGGAATTTCATTACCAAAAGAAGTGGAAGTAAAAGTGGGAGTGCCACAGGGTAGCATATTGAGACCATTGCTATTCATTATTCTAATGAATAATTGTGTTGATTGTTTACTATCTGAAATTAGATTGTTTGCAGATGAAATAATGCTATACAAAAGGATCAAAACGATGTAAACAGCTGCAGGGTGATCTGGATGAGATATCTATTTGGGTTGGTAAACATGGGATGAAGATAAATGAGGAGAAGAGTCAGTTTATTAGATGTGCAAATAAAAAACTAAAGGTTGATTATAATTATAAGGTGGGGAAAGAATTGCTTATTGAAAACTTGAAATGAAATGTCTTGGCATTACATATGATAACAAGCTTAACTGGGCAGGACACATTGGACAGGTGGTAGGAAAAGGTTTCAAAATTCTGCACTTGTTGGAGAGAGTGATAAGATGTACGAGAGAAGTAAAGGAATTGGGTTACAAAACTTTGGTCAGACCATTGCTTGAATAAGGTAGTGTAGTATGGGACCTACATTTTGAGTATTAAATACAGGAGTTGGAGAGGGTGCAAAAAAGGGCTGCTAGATTTGTTTCTGGAAATTACCAGAGAATGTAATCAGTAACAGATATGATAAAAGAGGTGGAATGGGATTCATTGGAAGCCATGAGGAGGGTGAAGAGGATCATGGGAGTGTACAAGGTGTATATTGGTGATGAGGCATGGAAAGATATTGGTGTAAGAATTAAAAGTAATGCATGGAAGGGAAAGATGACCATGATCACAAGCTGGCACTCGATTTCAGGCACAAGGATGTAGGAAGATTCTCGTTTTTAGGTAAGTGGGTCGGGATTGGAATAAGTTACCAAGAAAAATGATTAATAATTTACCAAAACGTTGAAAGAATTTAACGTTAAAATTTGTAGTGGGTAAATGTAGGGGGGTGCAGGAAAGGAGGAATGGTGTGCAGGGAAATTGCCACTGGAGCATGCACTCCATTGCAATTAAATTAAATT
This sequence comes from Vandiemenella viatica, assembly GCA_031002005.1. Taxonomy (NCBI): domain Eukaryota; kingdom Metazoa; phylum Arthropoda; class Insecta; order Orthoptera; family Morabidae; genus Vandiemenella; species Vandiemenella viatica. The sequence goes on along the minus strand of CM061914.1, from coordinate 176,207,507 downwards.
TAATTCTTTTTTTCAAGGATCTTCCTATTTGCTTTCTCAAAGCAGCACTTCATTGTGATTCTTTTATAATTCTTCCTTCTTTCATTTTTGAAGATATTTATAATTATTCGTTTCTTCCAGTCTGGCAGGATTGTCCTCATTCTATATCTTTTTCATAACATGTTATAACTACTGCTCTTATCATTTTAACTCACTTCATCAATGTGTGGTTCCTTTCCACCCTTCATCTTACCTGGAGCTGTTTCCACTCATTCCCAAGTTATACATTTTTCTATCTCTCCTACATGAATGTCGTCCTCCTACTGAGTGTGGTGGGTGAGCGGTTAACGCTCTAGCCTCACATTCGGGAGGACACCGGTTCGAATCCCCGTCCGGGCATCCAGATTTGGGGTTTCCATGGTTTCCCCAAATCACTCCAGGTGAATTCCAGGATGTATCCTTCAAAAGGCCATGGCCGAATTCCTTCCCGTTCCTTGTCCCATCCTGCCTCTAATGACCTTGACAATGTGTAAAGCCATAATTAGATAAAAAAAATAGTTGTCCTCCTCCTTCTCCTGTAGTAATCTAATGCTGTGTTCAATCTGGGTTCAGCAAAATTTAAAAATACTCCTTCCATATCTCTTTCCACATACTACTCCTAAAACTTCCATCTGACTCATGAGAAATGTTTGTTTTGATCGTAGCAACTGCTCTAGTGTTTCCAAGACTTCCAATGCAGTGTTTTTATTATATTATTTGGTTACTGTTTTCTACAGTAATCTTAACTACAAACTCTAAACTGCACATACTTATACCTCTTGCATTTGATACCCATAATGAGGATTCCATACCATCCTATCATACTGAAGCAAGCCTTAAACTAAGATTTCGCACACCCTTTTGCTCACTTTCCTATATATATATCTTCTCATAAACCTCTCAAATAGATTCACGACTTTAAAACCTTTCCCTATCACTTCCACAAAGGATCCTGAGTTAAATAGCATTTATAGAATTTCAGCAACCCCAATTACCTCTTAACCATATAATAAATATAAAAAAAACTTTGTTTTTCTCCTTGTGTAACTGATAATATTACTTTTTTGGCATTTCTCTTCAGCTCATGGTTACGTGTTCATCTCGATAGCCCATCTAAATCACACTTGCTTTGTCTGTTCTGAAGTCAAGCAATACTTAACATTAGCCATTTCTCTTTCATAATAATTGTGACAATAATGTAAGAACTGTGTAACAGTAATGAACAAGGGTTTTTTTCGATTGATCAAATGCTCTTGTGGCAATTTCCCTTAAATTCATTTGGTGTTATTTCCCCCCCCCCCCCCTTTTACCCTTTAAAAAATTTAATTTTCCTTGTGCCTGAACTTGAGTGTGAGCTATAGTCAGGGTCATCTTTTCCATTCCATACACCATTGTTAATTGTTCCACAACTATCTTTTCAAGCCTCGTGTGGCACTTCACTTCGATGAGTCTACGGCTTCATCAGGGGATATGCAATAATGGATGTGGTTATGTGATAACTGATTGTTATACTTGCAGGTTCTACTAGGTCCAGAAATTATATCATGGTTCGCTTTAAAGTTCACTAGAGTTTATTCACACAACACTTACGAGTTATCCCTCACCACCACTAGTTAGAATATTTAGTTTGACCGAGGATAAGGCTTATCGTACTCCTTCTCTTCCGATTTCAGATTCTGACTAAGCTTCAGTCCTGCTAAGTTACACACTGCGTTCAGACCTCTAAATTCCACCGGCTCCATGAAACACTTGTCAAAACTACTTAAAGGACAGCATCATATTGCTTTTGTGTCCACTCTCTACTTAATTAAAGGGAAGCCGGGCTCACGACTACATACGCCCACTATAACTTTGCAACTGCTGGCTTTAGACCACTTGCAACAATCACTTTACTACACTGGGCATTTCCGAGCTCAACAATGCTTCCTGGAAACACTGAGCCTTTACAAATAATTAATTCTATTTATATTATCTTATACATCCCAAATATTTAATCAATCCTCCATATCATCTAAATACATCATACTTTTACGACTGCTTATCCACTCTCTCTACACTTAGCTTACCTAAATAATGTCTCGCCACTCTCGTCACCAACATACATCTTGTAAACTCCCGTGACTCTCTTCACCATCCTCCTTCCTGTCTTCCAATAATCTCATTCCAGCTCCTTTATTATATCATTTACAGATTGTGTTCTGTGGTAATTTCCAGAGACAAATTGTGGCGAGACAGTATAAAAAACCATGTGTGTGTTCGTGTTGAGCGGTAGAATCAGGACGATCCGATTGTTGAAAGTGTGACATGAGATGCGAGTTGGATTGTTGAAGGCAGTCTGTGACTCACTGTCTTGGAGGTCGGTCACGGTTGGTTGCGCGGGGCAGTGATTGTTTGGCGGTGCGTTCTGGCACTATCGTGTGGACCTAATGAAACATTATAAGTACGCCGTCGTCATGCAGATAAACTGCAGTGTTTCGTAAATAGCAGTGAACTTGTGGGCGTTGAACTAAAGCATCCAAACCAAGTGATAATAGTGTAGCTCAGAACTTGCAGTTTGTAGGAGAAGTAGTCCTGATTAGCCTTTACATACAGTCAAATTATAATCGTTGGTGGTGGTGGCTTAGTAATTGTACGTTCGGTGAATAAAGTAAATGATTATCTATATGGCGACTTTGTGAATTATTAGTAGAAGAACCTGCAATCCATTGATACTAGATGAACAACAATTACCCCACACCAAGTTGCTAGTGCATTATAACCCCTAGCAGACGCCACGTTATCGTTACAAAATCTACCTGTTCTCCTTTACATCCCCTCCAACCTCTGTATTTGATATATTCGAACAATGGACTGACCAAAGTTTTGAAAGCCAATTCCCTGACTACTCTGGTATATCCTCTTATCACACTGTTCAACAAATGAAGGATTTTGAAACCATTTCCTATGTGTCCTATCCAACTAAGTTTATTAGAAACTGTTTCCTACCATAAAAGAACAGAAACCTTTAATTTTTTTTTACCCATGTACTTAAAAAGCTGACACTTCTTGGGCATTTTTCTTCACTCCACTTTGACCTACTCAGCTAGATATCTTGTCTAGGTCGCTCTGCAACTTTTCACAGTCTCTCCCATTTCAATCTGATTATAAAACAAAATATCAGATCACAGCATAAACTTATTTTTTTGTTCTTTAGAAAATATTTAAAGATATAAGTTGTGATGTAGTTTAAAAATGATTAAATTTTTATAAGGAAAAATATTATGAAACACTAGTTAAGTTCGAAAAGATAAAGTGTATCCTTTTATGTTGTAGTAAAATATGATGTAACAGGCCCATTTCCATCAACTCTTTCCTCTTTTTTTGTACATAAACTCTCAATACCATTAAATCAATCAATACTGAAGAGAGCCTGGTTGTTAACGGTAATGTGCAGACCTTGTGTTTGAGGGTCTATTCGATTCCTGGTCAGGCTATCCAAATTTTGGTTTTCCTTAGTTACCCAGTGTCACTGCTGGTGAATTTCAGAATGTTTCTTCTACAAGACGATAGCTAACCATTGTGCCTCAGTGGCAATTTCCCAACATATCTACTAAAGATTCATACACACGTTTACCTTGGGGGTGTCCATTTATTCAGTGGTTCCCAAATGGTGGTTCGCAGAACCCTGGGGTTCTGTGGAAGGGTCACAAGGGTTCTGGGTTCCGTTCGAGAATTAAATGAAATGTTCATTGAAAAGAGCCTTGAGAAGGCTATCATGGTTCTGATTCCGTTTGTGACGACTTACCGATGCGAGAATGGTTTTTCAGCTTACGCTTATAAAAATGGGGATCCGCCAAAAAATGTATGATCAATTAGGGTTCCGTGGCCAAAAGGAAATTGGGAACCGTTGCATTAATTACAGAGCTGAAATGGGGGGGGGGGGGGAGGTTCCGGCAGTGACAGGGTTGGTGAAAGTGGTAGAGGCATGGTGAGTGTCACACATCTCACAATGGGATCTATTACATGGGAAGGATCCTTGGGGCTGTCTGATGATACGAGGAAGACTGTGTTTGTGGACTAGTAGCTGGCTGAGGTTGGGAGGCCTGCTGAAACAAGTTCTGGGAGGACCAGGGAGGACTTTTGGAAGAATGGATCTCATTTCTGGGCAGCTTAGTAGGAAATCATAACCCTCCAAAAGGATTTTATTGATGGATTCAAGGACAGGGAAGTATTGTGTAACCAGGACTGTACTATGGCTGGATATACAAACAACATCTCACAAGCATTGGTATCCCACAATTATCCCCCAGCTTTGGTTCACAAGAAACTTTCACGAGCCACATTCCAACCTGCTCTACCCATTGATTGCTCCAAACCCCCTGAAACCAACCATAGTCCAGTCCTGGTTACACAATACTTCCCTGACCTTGAATCCACCAATAAAATCCTTTGGCAGGGTTATGATTTCCTACTAAGCTGCCCAGAAATGAGAGCCATTCTTCCTAAAATCCTTCCTGATCCTCCCAGAACCTGTTTCAGCAGGCCTTCCAACCTCAGCCAGCTACTAGTCCACAAACACAGTCTTCCTCGTCCCATCAGACAGCCCCAAGGATCCTTCCCATGCAATAGACCCCGCTGCAAGATGTGCGACATTCACTATGCCTCCACCACTTTCACCAACCCTGTCACTGGCGAGAACTTTCCTATCACAGGACACGCCACCTCTGAAACCTCCCACGTAATATATCAGATAACCAGCTAACCTGCAAAAACAGCCTGGCTACCTACATAGGTTTGACTACCAATCCGTTAGCCATTAGAATGAATGGCCACCATCAGACAGTTTGCACTTGGAATCCGAAACATCCAGTAGCTATCCGTGCCATCTCCCATGACACTAATAATTTTAATACTTGTTTCACAGTCTGTGTTATCAGAGTCCTCCCAAACAGCAGCAGCTCCTCTGAACTCATAAGGTGGGAGCTTGCCTACCAGTACAAACTAGGCACAAGGCAACCTCCTGGTCTCAATTTGAGATAATACCCAGTCAGTACTTTTCCTTCCCTCTATCCTCTACTTGCCTCCATGCCCACTGTCTACAGTATATTGAACCACCACATACCAGAGGTGATGTTTAACTACATAGATTCTTTTACTATTATTATCATTACATTTTTTCACTTTTAGTTTGTTTACTTATTACTTTTACTTTCTCAAATTTATGTTATGAACATTTTTCTACACTTTTTGCAACATTTTGCATGCTCAGATACTAGCTCCAATTCACTGTCCCCCTCTCCCTGTCCTCTGTTTGAATTTACCCCGTTCATGTTCCTGACTAACGGTCAATCTGTGAAACGGTCTCCTACACCACCCTCCCTCCTTGATTTTCTCCTGTTGATGAAGAGCAAAGTCCCAAATATTAATTGTTTTTCCTGTGTTTTGAGCTTATTTATGTGTTCACCCCATGATACCATCATCTAAGGTAAGTGGTGGCTCATTTCGCTATCCCTTTTTTATTATATATATATATAATATATATCATTTTCCTGCTCATTGTTGTTCTTATATATATATAGGATTTAATTAGGAGAGTGAAATGAGCCTACACTTACCTTTAGATGATGAATGTGGGGTGCAAACAAACAGAAAAGACAAAAACATACGATACAGAAATTTTCGGGATGAGCCCCGTGTTAATAGGAGAACATTACGGGAGGTCACCCACCTCCCATAATGTTCTACACACACCAACTTTGAATTTACACAACTTTCATACCTTGCTTTCTTTCCTACATTGCCCAAAAAGTACCACTTGTAATTGTATTAAAGATTAATTTTTGTTTCAGATTTTAAGGCTGGCAAGCTAACAGTCACTAGTATCACTTTGAAATTACTAATACCTCCAATTATTAAACACACTGTCGACAATATCAGAACCATTTATAGTACAGATTCAAAATTAATATATATGTACGAATTATTTCAGCTCACTGTGCACAGAAAAAAAATCACTACAATGTCAACTAGTGACTCAATCTCCACTCATGAGCAATTAATTCTCTCCTTCAATTTATTGAAATTAAAGTTTAAATCCCATATAAGCAATGAGATAGGTTTTGGAAATCTGTGGCATATTTCTGTCAAATGATTTCTTAAACTGAGATTCAGTTATTAGCATTCAGAGATAGCCAATAACAAAATTTCCTTTCAACTAGCTTTAATTTTACAAGCCCCTTGTGAAGAGAATGGGCTGCCGTTTCAATAAAATTTGTTTACAGAGCTGCCTGAGGCTGGAAACTGTCAATGATAACATTTAAAGTTACAGTAAACATCTCAGTTGTAATTTTTTTGCTTTCAGCAAACCCTTAATATAATTTAAGTTTAAATATCATGTAGAAAAATACAAAACACAGATCATAATGCCAAACAGCTCAACTAATACATGCTCTGTTAGTAACTACTTGAAATTCTTCCATTTATTTTAATGTTTTCTATTTAACTCTGGTACAGGTCACTACTTCAAATAAAGTAATAATAATAAAATACACTGTGAAATGCTGCTTTAAATGTTTCAGGAAATGCTTCTTTCTACCACTTCACATAATACATTTGTCAGTAAACTGATGTATCTTTACTAGAATAAATGATTCAGCTTCAGTTTCTTAAATGACTCTGGAACATCTGACAAAAATTTTCTGGCTGAACTGAAAACTCTATTATCTTGCAGTTTATAAGGTGACATTGTCATCGTTAAATAAATCAATACACAAACTCGCTCTGGAATTTCACCACTCTTAGACAGTTGCAATCTTGTAAGTTCTCTTTAATAAAGCCCAGCTTTAGTAGATAACAGTCCCCATTAAAATATGACTGATGGGAAGATATAATAACATAAACAAGATGTGCAGGACACACACATAAGTTCAAATAAATTATTTTCCACATTTAATTTATTAACACATCTGAACAGAATATTTTATTTCATAGCACCATCAGAAATAATGCACAACAAATTAAAAATCCCACTTTTTTATATGAAATTTCATTCAAACAAATATGTATGGAAACACAAACAGTGCAACAGAAACATCACAGTGTAAAGTAGATTGTAGTGTAAAGCACAAACAAAATGTGCAGGATAAGTCCAATGACAGAACAATCTGAAGGCTTGGAATGTTGTGCTAAATGCTTCAATTTGTTGAAACTTCCATCTTCTCCTCATCTGTAAATAACAATTTAAAAAGAACTGTAGTCAAGATACAACGAAAATTAATACACATTTTAATATCTTGGTTAATTTACAGTATGATAAAAGTCAGATGATAATAATAAAAATTGCAAGGAAAGGGAAACTGACTCATCACTCACCAAAGTTGAAGCCTGCAACGGGAGAAGGACACATATCACGAACACACAAATATACACAATATTTATGTTGGAGAAAATTAGTCATGAGGCTCGGGAGGTGTGCACACGCCGAAGGTTGCTACATGACTCATGTTCGTGATATACCAGGTGTGTAAATATGAAACCGGAATTTGCCGATAGATGGCTGTAGCGATCAAAGCAGTTACCGCCCGATTGCGCCATTGTCACCGGTTTCTTTTGTCGACAGCCGGCTGTGATTTTCCACTCCCGACAATACAAGTTTCATACGATAGTGCGGTTTTTAACACTGTTGAAGATGTCGACTTTTGTGCCCACAAACTACGATTTGCGGACATCGTTGATTTTCTGTTTTCATTTAAAGAAAACTGCTGCAGAATCGCATCGAATGCTTGTCGAAGCTTACGGCGAGCGTGCTCTCGGGAAAACACAGTGTTTCGAGTGGTTTAAAAAATTCAGAAGTGGAGATTTTGACATCAGCAATGAAGACCGTGGAAGACCTCCGAAGAAGTTTGAAGACAGTGAGTTGCAAGCATTGTTGGATGAGGATGATGCTCAAACGCAACAACAACTTGCAGATCAATTGAATGTGACACGGGAAGCTGTTTCCATACGTTTAAAAGCGATGGGAAAAATCCAGAAGATGGGAAAATGGCTTCCACATGAACTGACTGACAGACAGCAAGAAAACCGAAAAACCACTTGTGAAATGCTGCTCGCCAGATATAAAAGAAAATCATTTCTCCATAGAATTGTGACTGGTGATGAAAAGTGGATATATTTCGAGAACCCTAAGCGGAAAAAATCATGGGTATCTCCAGGTGAACCGTCAACGTCAGTTTCAAGGCCAAATCGCTATGGAAAGAAGACAATGCTCTGTGTTTGGTGGGATCAAAGTGGTGTGATCTACTACGAGCTTCTAAAACCTGGTGAAACTGTTAATAGTGAACAGTTATCAACAGCAAATACTCAGTTTGAACCAAGCATTGCGGGAAAAATGACCAGAATACCAGAAAAGACAATCACAAAGTGATCTTGCTTCACGACAACGCACCATCACACACATCAAAACCAGTCAAGGAAATGATCGAGTCGCTTAGTTGGGAGATACTGACGCATGCGGCTTACTCGCCTGACCTTGCGCCGTCGGATTACTATCTCTTCGCATCGATGGGACACGCACTCGCCGAGCAGCGCTTCAGTTCTTACGAAAATGTGCGGAAATGGCTTGATGACTGGTTTGCATCAAAAGAGAAAATTTTTTTTGGCGTGGCATTCATAAATTACCGGAGAGATGGGAAAAATGTATATCTTGCAATGGACAATATTTTGAATAAGGTATGTCGAACCATTTTTATGCAATGAACGTGTGTTTTTGATCAAAAAATTCCGGTTTCATATTTACACACCAGGTATGATGTTCTCTCGTCGCTGCCTTCAACTTTGGTGAGTGATGAGTCATTTTCCCTTTCCTTGCAATTTATATTGCATAAAGCAGTTTCCTTTTCCTTAGTTTAATTAGATGATAATAATAAGTTGATAAGAACTTAATATAATGTGCAAATGACATTTATGATATGCAAGAAACACAAAATATTAACAACTCACTTTAAGTTTTGAAAGAATTTAAAGATAAAATTTGTAGAGGGCAAATGTAGGTGGGTGCAGGATAGGGGGAAGATGGGTGTGTAGGTAAATTGCCATCAGGAGCCTGTGCTCCATTGCAATTAAATTAAATTAAATTAAAGTTTCTTGAGTGTGTTAAGCAAGACAATAAGTGAAGACAATAAACTTGTATTCAGGAACCAGAAGCAATAGAAAAGAAAAACTGCACTTTGCATTTTAACACCCTCCAGTCAGAAACTACACTTTCCTTCTTCATCTTATATAGTTACACATCACCTTTATTTGTCACTATATTCAATAACATGTCCTCAACCCATACATAAATTACAATACTATTTACAAAATTACATGTTTCAGCAATTGAGCTGGTCAAATTTAAGAGATAAAATACCATTAAAGGTAATTACTGAGATCTTTTTGCCATAGTATTAACACAAAAAAGTGTACTTCATTTTTTATGAACCTTGTGTAGATAGAAGAACATTTTAAGCAAGGTATTACCAAATATACCTCAAATTAAGAAAATATGTGCCGATTTATTTAAATTTGTCCATAAAAAAGCTAATTTGTGGGGAAAAATCACTGCTGCAGTAAAACTGGTAACAGCAATTATGTACCTTAGTTATGAAGAGTAATATCTAACACTTATGCTATTATTTTTTATTATCACAAGGAAGGTCTTCAGTGTGAAAATGGGGATCAGAGAATGAACAAAGATAAAACAGTACAGGTACAATTCATCCTGGTATACCCTCGTTTACAAGAAACCAATAGTTAAAAAACATGAATTTTTACATGTACGAGGGTGGTCTGAAAAGTTTCCGACCTAACAAAGAAACAAGACATTTTTCCAAATTTTTTATTTTTCAACATAGTCTCCTTGTAACTCTACACACTTCTCCCAGCGATGCCCCCATCTCTGTAACCCATCCAAATAGCACTCGGTGTTTTTCTCTGCAAAATAATTGTTCACGAAGGTGATTGCCTCTTCATTTGATTAAAATCTCTGCCCTCCGAGTGCAATTTTTACATCAGGGAACAAAAAGAAGACGCTTGGGGCTAGATCTGGTGTGTAAGGCGGATGGTCAAGCAGTTCAAACTGTAATTCGTGAATCTTCGCCATGGCAACCACTGAGGTCTTGGTGAACCAGGATTTTCTTTTTCTGCAAATGTGGCCTTTTTCTGCAAGTTCTGCCTTCAGCTTGTCAATTAATGATGCAAAATATGCTCCTGTAATGGTTCTTCCATTTCGAAGGTAATCGATTAAAATAACTCCATGACTATCCCAAAAAATAGTCGCCAGCACTTTCCCAGCCAAGAAAACAGTTTCTGCTTTTTTTTTTTTTTGGAGCCGGTTCCCCCTTTGCAGTCCACTGTTTCGACTGTATGTTTGTTTCGGGCGTATAATGGTGTATCCAAGTTTCATCTACAGTAATTAATCGGCGCCAAAACTCAGATTTATTGCGCCTAAACTGTGCCAACTGTTACATAACAACTGCGCGTCCAAAATGGCTGAAACTTTGGTGAGTAACTGTCAACAGGTAAACAACAAAATTCACTAGCTTTTATTTACGAGTGCTGCCATCTTCACATTGAGGTCGGAAACTTTTCAGACCACCGTCGTATACTGTAATAGCTGTAGAGAAGACACAGAAACTGAAGCAAATATAGCCGAGTAGTTTTATGGCATCTATCAGCGTTGTGGGGTTGCCAGAAAACGCCAGTATAGTTCCAGTTATCACAGAAGTAACAACAGTCCTGATGGTGGCGGCAGAGCTAGCCGCCGACAGCTTGTCTTTCGTCAATTCTATCCGGCGGAGAACCTGTGAAGACTACATTTCAGAGATCTTTGCTTTTATTAATAATAACGTCATTTACCACAAATTCCACATATTTGGATAGCTGAGCTTTCATTTGACATGCTGCAGCCTACTTCAAAGATACTACATTTGTTTACTTAGCATGAGTGCCATGCAACAGAGTATTAGCCTGCTATCTTGACTGAAATTTACTCTTCTTCAAAATCTTCAAAAATGTCAAATCCACCATAGTTTGCCATGCCATCAACACCAGGCAAGAGATAAAATTAGAGAACACAAAGCTACTATAGGGAGATGAGTGGGGGTCTCGGTGAGTAAAGGAGGCAGTGGAAATTTTGAAGAAAAACGGTAACTTCAACAAATATAGCAGCCTAGTACTCTATGATGCTCGGTACACATTGCAAAGTAAACAAATATAATAAATCTGATGAAGGTGGCAGCATTTCAGCCGAATGCTCAGCAATGCAAATGAGAATCCAGGTCCTCCTGGCAAAAGAAGTTTTTGTTGATGATAAAATATGTCTGGTATGGTTTGAAATTAACAAAGGATAAATGAGGATTTATTATTGCAAATTACATATGCTTCTGCTTGTCAATAATAATAAAAAAGTGTTTACAGCTATAGAAGGATAACTTTGATCAAATTATCCTGGTGTGGAAGCTATTTATTTTTCAGAAGTTTGTATGATGCTTTTCGTCCAAAAATTTGTGAATCTTTCAAAGGAAAAGTAATTAATATATTCATGAAGTTTTGAGAAAATGAATCTCTTATACTAAAAACAGGAAACAATAGTAAAAAATGCACATGGAAAAAAAAATCATCTCATCCAGAGATCAAACCAACTACCTCTCATATACTAATGTGATTGCTATTTGAGTGTCTTCTCTATCAGCATAGAAAAATTACACAGTTTCTAACTCGTAATTTCTCAAACACAAAGGGCCACCAGGGTGAATGGCATTAGTGTGCGAGACCTGAGGTGCCTTATCCATTCTCCAATCGACATTTCTGCATCTCTCCTCGTCATATGATTTTGATAATCATTGTAGAATCTACATTTCACACAAGTCTACTCCATAGAGTTGATCACTGTATTCAACTAAAAAGTTACGACAGACTTAATATGGAAAAATATAAAATCTATTTTGTTACATTATTTCATCAGAACCAGGAAGGGAACAATTTTCAATGGTTAAGAGCCATAATAATTGAAACAGATATAGATGCTACTACATTTATATGTAGTTTCCTTAAGTTTATAAACATACATCAATCATAATCATACAGAGTAATACATACCCATTTCATTGAACATGAATTCATCTTGATACTCTTTCAGAAACAAGGCAGATCTGTTTTCATCATAGAAAAGAGAGTAAACTCTCTTAACATCCTCAATGCCAACCTAAAATAAACAAGGAATTTACTTAATAACATTTAAAATGATCCTTATTCACTGGAGACAATAAGTGAGGCAAATGTCTATCTCATGCAGGTCCCATGGCAATGCCATTGGCAGACAAAGAAAATTAGAAAAATCCTTTTTGCAGAGAGATGTCAAACCAAGGAATAGATACAACCAGGGGCGTAGTGACACTGAAAAATAATCATTATCATCACCTTCATCAAGGTTTAATCCACTGATGGTTTTTTGCACCTTCGGACACTTTGCTGTGTTAACCTCCTTTTAGCTTGATCTAACCTCCACCTTCCCTGTTTTGGCTCATAATTTAGCAGCACCTTTGGTGGTCTAGTGTGCTCGATACATGTTACACACTCCTCCATTTCTTTCTATATCTAATTATTTCCTCATTCAGATTAAAATTTTTACTTTTTCCCTTAATTATTCACTTCTTTTCTTATCTAGTAAACTATATCCAGCCACGGCTCTCATAAATCTCATCTCTCCTGTTTCTATCCGTTTTATTTGTTCTTTAGTCAATGTCCACTATTTGCAACTATATAGTTACGTTGCTACAGCCGTTACTTTGTAAAATTACATCACTGTGTCTCGTCTGATGTTCTCAAAATTTTTTTTGATTGCTCGACACAGATTTCTGGAATTTGACACTGACATCAACATTTCTGGTAAAGTCACATCATAAATATACAATTTTGTTCTATTGTTCGGTCACCGACAACAATCTTAGCCCGTATTGGTTCATCCCCCTTGACTGCCATTTCTTTCATATTTTCTGAGGAGATTTTCAAACTGTACTCATTTGATATTTTTATCATTAAGTATAACCCTCATTGCAAGTCAACTTCTGTCTCAGCTAAAATCACCTGGTCATCAGCAAAATGCATTGTCTCTAATACAGTGTCCTTAACTTTAAAATGATTAGGCACATGTTCCAGCCATTTCCTAATGGCATCATCAATACAAATGTTACAGAAAAATTAATGAAGTTACATAAATAAACTAAAAAAGTTTAAACTATTACTTGTTTAAATGAAAAATAAAAGAATAGAGAAATAAGTAAAGAGGTGGAAGAAATTGAAGGAGAAGGGTATTACTGGAAACAGTGGCGGCCCTAGGGAGGTGCGAGCGGTGCGACCGCACCGGGCGCCCGCGCCGTCATATGGGGGGCGCCGAAACTGCAGCGATAGTGTGCGCGAAAAATGAATTCTGCAATAACCCAGCTTGCTGTTCACATATTATCTTAACACACTGTTCATCCAGAAGCGTTTATAAGCGTAAAAGCTTGAGATTGATGCATAGCCGTATGTGGTCATAGAATCACGTCACCTCGAGTTACTTGAATCAAGAAAATCACAACTCGTCCCATAACTAACACTCTCCGTTACCGCGCCTCCCACACCTGTTTCATACCTTTTCGGCTGTCGGTGTCACTGAGCGTGGTGGGTGAGCGGTTAACGCTCTGGCCTCGCATTCGGCAGGACGGCGGTTCGAATACCTGTCCGGGCATCCAGATTTGGATTTTCCATGGTTTCCCCAAATCACTCCAGGTGAATGCCGGGATACGTCCTTCAAAATACCTTCCTGTTCATTTTCCCAGGTCCCATCTCTCCTCTAATGATCTCGACGTCGACGAGGCGTAAAGCGATAAGAAAAGAAAAAAAATGGGCTGTAGTCTTGGAGTTTATTCGCATGCGGGTGCATGTTCATAGGGAGAGATACAACCTATTTATCTATTCCTCGTCCGCAGTTCAAAATATTTCAGAATGGGATATACCAAACATACCCTCGCCATCGGCTGTTCAAAGTACAATTTATGATGATATTTCAAAATGGTCTGTCTTTGACTCTGCAGCCAGAAATGAAATAATTATTTGAGCAACGGAAAAATCATTGATGTCATTTTTCGAATACGCATTTTCAAAGAGTAATACCAAATGAAGAAACTTATAAAAGAAGATGGTTTGTCTACTTTAAATCTACAGATAAATATATTGTTCTTCCTGTTGTTTATTCAACAGAAAGTCGCACTTTTATTTGGACAAAGAAGGATTTGATGACTGGAACTTCTCAAAACTTATGAAAATTCCGCAAATTACCAGTGCATCATGCTCCGTTGGATAGAAGCGTTGATACGGTTAAAGAACTTCAGTATAATAGACAAGCGTTTATAAATACAGATTGAGACGAAAAATCACGTTAGGTTACTATGCTCAAATAAATGTATTCGTTTTATATGCAATAATTTCTTGTTCAGAGGAAGCTTCGGATCTGAAACACTAATACTTCTAGCAATGGTAACTTTCTGGCAGGGCAGTATTTAGCCATAAGCTACCTAGGCTGCAGCCTAGCCCCCCCCCCCCCCACCACCATATGCGAAAATAAAAATAAGAAAACATAAAAGTATATTAGTCACTGTCTTCCTATTGATATCCGTGTGTTAATAATCACTATTGTGTCTTTGAATCTTTTTTTATTGCTTGCTTTGGTGATCTTAATCATCTTTGATCGTTTATTTTATTTTAATATGTAAGCCTACTGTTTCATATTGTTATTACAATTTTTGAATTTTTAATTCCGCAGGCTTTTACTGAGGGTGTTTGGTTGGTAAAACACAATAGGGAGCACATTACGTATCGACTATCAGGCAAAAAAATTGAACGTGCGAGCATCACTTGCTAATTTTGTTCACTTCAGTCTCGGAAACGATACAGAAAGCACGTTTCTAGGTTTCGATTCTTCAGTAAGTTATCCTCGTATACACAAGTATATATAAGGGCCCGCACTACAGTTATAGCCTAGGGGCATACAGATCCTAAAGGGCCCTTACCACATGTATAGCCTAGGAGCCTACAAATCCTAAATGCGGCCCTGCTTCGTGGGTACATTGCAACTGCTGGGAAAATATGACTCTGTGATGATGAGCATATCCGCCGTATTGTTAATAAGATGACTAATGTCTATTATTTTGGCAAACGTATTAAAAATGACAGAAGCTCGTTATAAAAATTTGACTATGGATAAGTCATCTAAATACTTTTCCATTAGACTGAATTGAGCTCCTGATGTCAGCTTTGTCGAACAATTGTCTTACCATTGTTTTTGCTGACACCAACGAAGACGAAGCCCATTTGCGTGAGTGTTTCGTTGCTTACAAGCCAGAAAGTGACTCTTCGGGAGCTGGACTCACTCGCCTGTGTATCGAGAATACTTTTCAAAAGTTCGATTTTGACATGAACGATTGTCGAGGCCACAGATGTGACAATAGATCCAGTACGATAGGAAGAAACAAAGGTGTCCAAAGCAGAGTTCTGAACCAATATCTTCGAACATTTTTTAATCTATGTAGCTGTCATTAAATTTGATAATCTCTGGAGCCGCCAGAACATCAGTTAAATCGGTTTTCTTTGTCCAGATTTCTTTTAAAAATATTTGTTCTATTCTCTCGATCAAAAAAGCGATGGGAAGCAGTATCCAAGCACTAAGAAGGACTATCGCTAAAAAAAATTGCGAAATTAGTTTTGAGAATTGAGTTTCTAACTTTGCTGCATTTCGTTATCACTACCCTTCAGTTCGCGACGCCCTTCTGGAAACGAATTATTCAGTTGCAGCAACAGAGACCTTGTCCCTGAGTCAGATCATGGAGCAATTTAAGTTCATAGTTTCAAGTAAATATTCTAAACAAGGCTGTGCAGTCTGAAAGTGTATTTATAAAACTCTTCACAATTGCTGGAAAACAGCTCGGAATTTGAGAAAGAATAGCAGGGTTATTCGTTTGCTCTGATAACGGCCAGAGAAATTGTTTCTCAAGGTGGGCCGTATCCTATTATTAAACCAGTCAGATATCGAAGAAACCAAAGAGTTTGTAGTATGAGGCCGTAGATGAAATAGCAACTGGGTCCAGATCAATGAACGTGTTTTGGCACATAATCGATACAATTGAAAATGCGTTGCTCATTCAACTTATACAATTATCCAGATTTAATGATACAGTGTTGTTCTTACACATTATCATAACAATTCCCGAAAAGTCAGAATCGGAATAATTCTGCGCACTTTTAGAAATAAGTTTAATTGATGAAGAAAAATGTGACACATTCGGTTGTGAATTGATTCATGAACTTTCTAACTGAAAACTTTGTTGATGGGGCTTGAATCAGCAGAACCAATCAAAGTTCAACTTATGAAACAAAATGGTTGGCAGGATATGTTTCCGAATGTGTGGACAACACTTCGAATTTTGCCAACCACACCTGTAATTGTCGTTAAAGGAGAACAAAGTTTCAGCAAATTAAAACTTATCAAAACTTATTTACGGTAAACGCAGACTCTAGATAGACTGACAGATCTTCCAGTTTCATCTATATAAAATAATATTGTCCAAGGTCAAAAGCGAGGAAGTGGCAATCTAGGCCTTTTAGTTATGATTTTATTTCCTCATTTGTTTGTTTAAAAAAATTATTAAAACTATGTGAATTTGACGGATATGTGTTGTGAGATTTGTGTACGCCATAGTGGCTTAAATAAACCTTTTCAAACATGTAGTGTTTCTTTTTACAGTTGTTTCTCATTCATATCGCTGCTCTCCTATAGTAATCTTTCTGAGGTTTCAGTTATTATTAATATACAAAGACTGTCTTCTGCCAACGGCTTTTCTCGAGTGGAATTCATATCGCATTCATACACTTATTTAAATCCCACGGAAACTACTTTTTCGATCGGGATCCAAATTTTATCCTAAGCTATTCAGCCGTTTCGACGTGAAACAGTAAAAACATCCAAGCATACAAACATTTACATGTATAATAGTAATAGGATGTAAAAAATGTATGTTATCTTCGGTCTGTCTATAGGACCACCTTAATCATTAATAAGCGACTGAACATTTGGGGCTCCAAACTGAGATCTCACACCACCTGATAAACTTGCTAGGGCCGCCCCTGACTGGAAATTGTTTTCTAGAGAATATGCTGGTAGGCAGAGTAGTGGCTTTGTGAAGCAATTGTTGCAGTTACAAGAATGAGCAGCAACCCTACCATCAAAAACGCCAGATTTCAATTCCCGTGACATGTTTACATATGCAACTTGGAAATTCAGACTACATGCAACAGGAAAATGCCATGTTTTGACTACATCAATATTGGGGGAGGTAGTAAATTTACTTTTAAAACAGTTGTTACGGCAAAATGTAGAAATGCATTAACACAAAATACCAGTAACCAGAAAAATGTAACCACATTTGTGATACAGTTAAACAATTGTGTATAACTGCCACAAATATTGAAAAAAAACGGGAACAGAATTTTTAAAATAAAAATCCTGGCCCAAATTAAAGCAGTTTATGAAAAGTGTGTAGATTATAACATAAGCTAGAACCTACATAGATTAACGAGAGATCTCAACTTGTCAATAATAAACAGCAAAGACAGATTTTTGGGAAGGCAAAATTTATTCTAAAAAGATAGTACACATGGGAGAAACATATATCCATAATGATTCCTGAATTTTGCAAAGGTTTTTTAGTTTCAACAACATTTGGGTCCCCCCCCCCCCCCCCAAGAGAAAGTAAAAAGATCGAGAACATCACAACTGACGATATTGAAATTATTATTGTCCATACATTCAATAAGAGTCGCGCAGTAAAAGCCTTGGGGTGCACAATGACTTTCTTGCCAGATGTTCCATTCCTCTCTGCATGAACTAGATTTTAACTGAAAATATTGTAAAATTGTGATTGTCACATGTTTTGCACACTTGTTGAAGCCCTCCTGCCTTCAACTTTGTTAAGTGGTGGGTTTTTTCTCACTATCTTTGTTGCTTACATTGCCTAAAAGCTGTTTCCTTTTCTATCCCTCTATTATGATTGGTGGGATTCATGCTAAAACCAGTGGTGGGATTTTCATGTGGTTTTGTATAATATATGGCACTTTGTCCTGGGAGTAAAATAGGGTATGTTTCATTCTAAGGGAGTGTCCATAAACCACATAGCTCCGTTTTGACCTTACCCCCCCCCTCCCCCACCACATAGCTTTTTTACCCCTTTTATTTCTAGAAGACATTTTGTACTGTTTTCTCCTGACATACTATTGTAAATTACATATGTAGATGATTAAATGAGGGAAATAAATATTCACATGCTGTTGTGAGTTCTGTTCCTCATTTTAACTGTGAAAAATGTTATGAAAGGAAAGCTACGTGGCCTGGCTCGGTGGGCGCCGCTGGAGACTGCCTCACAGAAATGTAGATTTAATTATATTTTGCTCTTCCCACTGACCAGAGATTAGTTTGGATATTTATCTATGCTCGGGTATTAACTCTGAATCACTGCCGCTACTTTTTCCTGTTTGAATTTACCCCCACCACTTTCCCGGCCAACAGTCTTTCTGTGAGGCAGTCTCCAACATCACCCACCTTCCATTATGGTCTCCTGTTGACAAAGGGCTAGTCCCGAAAATTTCTTTATCAGTTGTAATTTGTCTTTTCTGTGTGTTCGCGCCCCACATCCATCATCTAAAGGTAAGTGGTAGCTCATTTCCTTATCCTAATTTAATTCCTTTTCACTACTTAGCGCCTTTGATTTAATTGTTTACTATATATATTATACTTGCTATTCATCACCGTTTTCCAGCCTGTGCTCTTCTACCCCCACCCTCACTTCCTGCCATGTTGTTTTTCCCCCACCATGAGCCACCGACATTGTGACTCACGCAGTTGGCTGCCGGCAGTGTTTGCGTGCAGCCATCTCACTTCTACTGTGGAAGAGCCATGCTCGAAAATTCTATTCTTTGTGTATTCGTGTTTTTTTCGTGTACCAACACCGCAGGAATACCCTTCTTTGGTAAGGGTTGGTTTTTTATCCTATCCTAATGTTCAATATATATTTATTTCCCTATATTTCACTTTTCAGTCATCACTACCTACCTCAGATCACTGGTGTTTGTGTGTGGTAGTAACATGGTGTTTCATAATGTGCACAACGTTGGCCGAATGCCGATAGCTGTGGGGGTGTGGGAGATATGGTGGTTAAAGTTGATCGATGTAGTGAATTTTCATATTTCGACTATAGACTTGTGTGTCCGTATACATCTCTTTCCTGCCACAACTACATAGTGAAGACCATTGGTGTTTGTGGGTGATAGTAGTATCAAGTCTCCTATTGTGCACTATGGTGGTTGCATGTCAATAGCTATGGGGAGTAGGAGATACGGTGGTTGAAAGAGGTTGATCTGGGGCACTTTCGTATTTTGACCAATGACGTGTGTGTCCCTACGATTAACTTTTTAACCAAAACTATCTAGTGCAGATCACTGGTGTTTGTGTGTGGTAGTAGCATACGTTCACCAATCGTGCACAATGTTGACCAAATTTTGGTAGCTGTGAGGGTGTGGAAGATGTGGTTGAAAGTGGCCGATAAAGGATATTTTTTTATTTTGACCAAAGACATGTGTGTCCATATATTTCACTTTGCTGCCTCAATTACATAGCAAAGTGTGGGAGATATGGTGTTTCAAAGTGGTCGACGAAGGGCATTTCCCTATTTTTACCAAAGACGTGTGTGTCCCTATTTTTCAACTTGCAGCCAGACCTATCAAGTGAAGACCACAGGTGTTTGGGTGATAGTAGCCTGGAGTCTTTCGCCGTGCACTATGATGATTGCATGTCGGTAGCTGTGGGGGTGTCGTAGATATGCTGGTTGAAAGTAGTGGATTCGATTTAAAAATAGGCATGTTTGTTCCTATATTTCACTCCACAGCCAAAACTACTTAGTGCAGTCCACTTGTGTTTGTGTGTGGCACTAACCTCAAGCCTCCCAACATGCACCACGGTGGTGTGATGTCAGTAGCTATGAGGGTGTGGGAGATATGATGATTGAAATTGGTCAATGGAGGGCATTTACATATTTCAACAAAAGACATGTTTCCCTATATTTCACTTTGTAGCCATAAATACCCAGTGCAGACACAGCAAGCATAATCAAGGAATGGTTAAAAATATTCAATTATGACATAACAATCCTCCAAAGCAGATACAGAAGCTATTTATGGCTTTATACCTCATCAACATCGAGGTCATTAGAGGCGGGTAAGACTGGGGACAAGGAACAGGAAGGTATTTGGCCACAGCCTTTCCCGGCATTCCACACGAATGCGAAGACGAAGTGTTAACCACTCGCCCACCACACTCGGTAACACAGAAACAGAAATAATGTAAAATGTTAACACACAACCAGATAACACTTACCGCATTGAATCACTAAATGCTTGTAACATATCTTTCATCTTTTTTTTTATAAATGTTGGAAAACCCAGGCCTAACTGTACCATGAAATTTATTACTACATAGCCTCAAAGCCTGTCAAAAATGATAGGGTGGACAGTTTTTGCTGGCAAATAATTTCTTTGTAGTTGCTTGACTAAAAAAAAAATAATATAAAACAACACTCAATGCAATTACTCAAGTTTATACTGTAGCAAAATGTTTCATGTGTCATCCCGCTCTGGCTTTCATTTCGATTTGACCACAACTGCTGCTAGAATCGCAAGCAAATTAATACATTCACTGTATCGCATTGCAATATAAATTTGATACAAAATCTTCATGAGTTCTTACATCTTTCTTTTTCGTGATTCAAATCCATATTATAATGTTTAAATCACTGATACAATTGGAATTACTTACATTCACCTGAAATAAAGCCCTCAGTAATATGATGCCAGTGGAAGCAAAGGAAATTAAAAAATAGATCTTAACAATTTACATTGTGCCACATAATATTAGTTTTAATGATGGTCTTGCCTGTACAGATTGCGATCAAAGTAATGATTGCAGTAACATGGAGCTCATGGAAACAACCTTTTTTTGTTTTAATAAGCTTAAATTAATCATGCACTTTGCTGTAACATCAAATGCAAGATGTCATTCTGACCCAGGCTAAATTAAAATCTAATCAAAACTTTCACTAACATTGCTGCTCAAAAATTAAAGTACATATTTATTTCACACATCTGTGGGCAAGGAATTTAATGAAAACATCTACATAAAAAGCAATTAATATGTCAATTTAAACATGATATATAATTTTATACGTGTTTAGGCAATTCATTTCATTGCAGATGCTTAACTATATAGAACTGTTATTAAGTAACACTCATAACCTCTGGCCGTTGTTAATCCAGGAATGAAGGCTGGGTGCGTTACAGGCATGGCTACACAAGAACCAAGCTTAGTCTATTATGACATAGTAAATTAAATCCTTCAGCACTGTTTACATGTTACTTGTGACCGAATTTCTATATAGAAATCTTTTTGGAATGCATTATCCCTGAAAAGGTTATTTAGGGACACTTTAATCGAGTGGCAGATTTACAGATTTTCTGAGCCAGAGAAAAAACATGAGACTGAGACCCCTGCAAACACGAATTTGTCGCTCAGGGCAGTATAGAACTATTCTTCGATTTTGCTGCCCCCCTAATGGTTGCTGCTCGGAAAAGAAGAGCTTAAAATAGGCCACCCCCAAATGAATTTGCCATTTACCGTCCCTTCAAACATGATTTTGCCGCCCTCCTGAAGTTGCCATCCGGGGCAAGCATCCTGGTTTGAGCCCCCCTAGATATGGCACTGCTTTAATCCTACCTACATCAATCATACAAAAAATACTGTTCTATCAACAAATACAGTAATCATTAACTCTTGTTACCACAACTTCACTAAATAAAGTTCAATTTTACCTCAGCACTCTTGCGCCTGCGTGCCACTAGGCTAGCGGTGGTAATTAGCTGAATGGCATATCGCAACGACGTTTCCAGAGCGATCTTTGTCAAAATAGTCAGTGCATCATCTGACATTTCACAGTCTTCCTCTTCACACCTGATTAATAAATTTAAAAAAAAGTGTATTTGGTTAATTTCATATAATAGAAGGAATAACCTGTACATTAGAAAAAAGGAATCATGGAGCTATAAATATACAACTAAAAATAATTTTGCATGCAACTATCCACTAACAGTGCACATTACTCTCCATCACCAATTTTAAAATCTTATTATTTCGGGGTAAAACTTTTAAGTATGCAAAATTAGATCTTTCTACTAATACATTTTGATGATATTCATTGGGCGAGTAACAAAACCAGTAAAGTTTTCACATCAATAGCTTTCAAAATAAGGATATGAATGAAGCATGTTGGATAAGCTTGCTGATCTCTTTGCATTATAGAAATTTTAGGCATGTAGCATCACCCAACCCAAAGACATTAAGTTGCGAAAAATAGCCAGAATCTTTTTTAAAAATGGGTGTATAGTGCCACTTACAACTTGATGGCCACACTGCCATGCACCAAGATGTAAGTATTTTTAAGTGTTTCTATTTAAATACAGTAATGGTCAACAATGGAGACAAATTGCAAATCCCTAGAAAATAGCAATGTTCTAGAACTGAAAATTAGAAGGCAGCTCGTGTCTCTTATTTTCCATTAAAAACAGTATCTTACCCCTTCACTTCCAATCCAGTTAATTGTATCCCACAAAATATGATGGAAAAAATAGCTTTTCAGCACCTTCTGGAGGAACTGTAATCAATTTCCCATTAATTACCACTCCAATGAGTAACAAATTGTGTATGAGAAGAGAGTGAAGTATCTTGTTATGAATATGTAGCATTATTTTAAGAGTATGTGATATTTTGATTTATATATCATGGGAAATGGCTATAAATAAATTGATTAAATTACGTAAAAATTGTAAGTTTGTTCCAGTAACTAGAACACTAATTAAAAACATTAATTTATAATGTCATATTTAAGCATAATTTGACAGTTTGCAAAGTTTAAATTTGCAAGTTTTTCTTTGCATTGAGAATTAATACAAATTTCTCAGGTAACTAGTTGAGTGAACACGGTGTTTATACGGAATATTCCCAGTGATCAAGATCTCCATTGCCATCTTCTTCACCAGAAGATTCTTATTGCTGAAATATCATGTGTAAACACCTAGTTCACTCGACTAGTTATTGAGAAGATTATATCAAGGTTTTAATTGCTTTTAAGCAATTTCTATTATTTACACACTGTTTAGCAAAAGAGAAACTAATGTCGGTCCCTATCACCCAAAACTTTTGATATGATAAATGCAGCTGAGCAACCTGTTCTCACTCAGAATAATACTGAATGAGTCCACCTAAGTTTGGATGAAGTTAGATGTATTATTTTCTTATATGTTCTTCTGGTGAAATAAAAGTAAAGATACAAGTTCGTTTAAAAGCTACCTATAATGTTTATTGAGAAATTTTAAGTATTGTAGTGGTGAGTTTAACTCACTTGGCAAATGAGACTTGCAAAGTCCAAAGCATAATTATTAAAGTTAAATAACACACCCTTCTTTATGTGGACCAAACGGAATATAATTTTGATAATTTTTTAATATAATATTCAGTTGTGGGTCAACAAAACACATAACATGCACTTTATAGTCAGGATTTAGGTAGTTTTCACATAACATAATGGTATATAATAGGATCAAAACATGAGAAGACTGAACAGCTGCAGGGTGACCTGGATTGAATATCTAAATAGGTAGGTCAGCATGGAATAAAGGTAAATGCCAAGAAGAGGCAGCTTATTAATTACACAGATAAAAAAAAAAAAGGTTGTTTATGATTATAAGGTGACTTTGAAGACTTATAAGTGTAAATATCTTGGCATAACATTTGATAATAAACTCAACTGGGCAGGACACTTCGGGCAGGAAGTAGGAAAATGTTTCAAACTCCTACATTTACCAGAGAGGATAGTGAGAGGATGTACCAGGGAAGTCAGGGAATTGGGTTACAAAACTTTGGTCACATCATTGGTTGAATATGGTAGTATAGTTTGGGCCCACATTTTGGGTATCAAATACAAGAGTTGGAGGCCATGCAAAGAATAGCAGTTAGATTCATTTGTGTAAAATATCACAGGACACAATCAGTAACCAATATGACAGAGGAGCTGGATTGAGAGTCATTGGAGGAAAGGAGGAGGGTGAAGAAAGTGCTAGAAATGTACAAAGCATATGTTGGTGACGGGGCTTGAAAGGATATTTGTCAAAGAATTAGGAATAGTGCATAGAAGGGGAAAGGCGACCATGGCCACAAGCTGGCACTTGATTTCATGCTTAAGGGAGTAGAAAACTTTTCTTTTGTGGGTAAGAGTGTCAGGGATTGGAACAAATTACCAAGTGATGAATAATTTACCAAAAATGCTGAAGGAATTTAAATGACATATGTGCAACCCTTCCGCAAATTGCTGTGGATTTCAATGCTGGGCCATCAACAAGTGTCAGCGTGTGAACCATTCAATGAAACATAATCGATATTGGCTTTCAGAGTTGAAGGCCCACTCGTGTACCGTTGCTGAGTGCACGACACAAATCAGTTTTTTTTTTTTTTAGGAAGTTCAGTTATAGCTGTGGTAAAACTGTTTTTATTAGAATTTATATAAACAGATTGGTATTTCACAACAAGGGAAAAGCATCAAGATTGAAAGGGGTGTATGCAAAACGGAAATTATTAAACAATAAAAATGGGGAAATATATATAAAATCAGTATATACAACTATCACGGAGGCTTTAAGTCAGTATACGACTTCTTTCAAAAAAGTGCATAAATTTAGAAGTAAAACCTGAAAGTTTTTTTACACAGGGACAGCATTATGCTGGTTGCAGATACGCGTGCAAAGGCAGCAGCAGTAACTTGAGCATCTTTCAGACTAATAAAAAGGATTATGAAACAGGAGATTATCAAACAAGCATCGCATTCATATTTTTTTTTAAATCGCACACAAACAAATAAGAGAACTCTCATTGCATCTGAGGAAAATAACATCCCACAAAAATTACTAATTAGGAAGGCAAAATGAAGGAAAACTTAAATTAAGCAATAGCATATAAAAAAAGTAACGGCACCAATTGAACTGACTACTTTGGAAACAGTAAATACAACTGGAATGAAAAATTGCAGAGAAAGAAGGTGTACATGAACATATTGAAAATATAATTGAAATCTCTAATTTTGTAATGTATAAATGTCAGATAGTTTATCAGAAGATAGAAAATAATGGAAAATTGCATCAAACCAGCCATTCTATTTATACAATAAATTTCTGGAATAAGATGGCTATGCTCCAAGAAAACTGTTTATTGTCCTTTGATTTGGTCTCCAACATTTTTCAATCTTTTTAAAAGGGTAATTACTTTGAAATTAAGAAATAAAGTTATTTACCAAACTCCTTTATGGCTTTAAGGATTTTAAATCACTGATTAGATTAAAGTGGTATTGCCGTATGATCACTGACAGGACAAAAAAAAATGTGTAATCGTAAGTTTTCCTGGCGGATCTAATGTTTGAAGATCTCTCGGGCGTGCAGCCGGGTCATGACCCGGCTGCACGCCCAAGAGATCTTCAAACACAAAAAAAAAAAAAATGTTTTTTTTTTTTTTTTTTTTAGAAAGGGGGGGGGGGAATTAAAGCTAGATGGCTGGATGCGGATTTGAACCCAAATTCTCCTGAATTCCTAGCTAGAACATTACTGCTAACCTAGCACACTTGGTAAATAAAAAAATTGCTACACAGAAAAATACATACCTGATCTTCAGTATCTCCTTGAGTTCCTTCTCCTGATATGGTGTGGTTGATACAATAATCATACGATCCAGCAGATCAAGTGGGATGCCATGAGGTGAATGGTAGGTGGTTCCCCTTATCCGAGTGATACCACGATTTGTTGCCATTATTACTACTGGTGCCATTTCATTCTCCAATGCTCGGTTTAGGAACGAAAAGCATTCTATGTCCAACATGTGAACCTACAAAGAAAGTTATTGACAGAATTTACTTGCCGATGCAAATAATATTAAAATCGAATCCAATTTTTCTAGTTGTTTATTTATAAACCTTTCTCGGGAAACAAACCGAGTAATATTATTATTGATGCACAATATTTTGGCGACATAAATCTCCGTCGCCAAAATATTGCGCATCAATAATAATATTACTCAATTTGTTTCCCAAAATACGTTTATAAATATTAAAAACGTATCTACAAAATTTATAATGTAATATAATCAAACAGGAATTATAAATAATAATAATAATATGACTATATACTCTAAAATACATACTGGAAATAAACTAACATTGAACACTGAATGCAGTGCAGTTTAAAAATTATGGGGTTACTGAGCAATTTGGAGATTTTGTTTAACACTATGTCAATGGAATGGAAAACATAATGTGATGGTATACACAACACAGTGTTACTTCCAGTGGTTCATTTTTCCATTTTTAATTAAACTTAACAATCAGTTATTTTGTTTAAAGTTTTATTATTTGTTTTTTCCTTTCTAAAGAGTGATACTTATTTTGCTGAGTACCAATGTGCAGCTCACCTTTTATCTTATTTACTCTTTGACATGACTAAAGGGTCACCTCAAGTATTGTGTATTTGTGTTCATTTTGTGTTTTGTTTAGTAACAGCAACTTCGGTAAATAGGCTTACTCTTCCTATCCTACTGTGAATTTATATAACCCTAAGTCTTGATGCAATCAACAATCTTCAGCTGTCACATAACTCTCATTACACAACAACCGTAACTAATCGCCACTGTTCAATCAATCAAGCTAACATTACTGTCACCAATATAATATTCGCGGGTGTTCATATGGACGGCGTCGTAACACAATGCTTGGAATCGACCAATCCGTGCACAGCGAAGAGCAGACCCCATCTGCCAGCAGTTGCTGGGCCGCCCAATCAGTGTGTGGCAGAACTGGAATGCATGATCTGCAAACTGAGTAGTGCATCAATGTTACGCTGATTGGGCAGCCCAGCAGATGGGGTCTGTTTCTGCTGTGCAAGGATTGGTCAGTTCTACAAGCATCAGTAGACGGGACCTACTTTTTGCCGAGCTGCTATTTGTCAAAATAACTACTTCTGCTAAGCCAGTCTAGGCAGTGACATCCAGATAGCAGCGTCTGAAGCTGTACGACACTTGATGAAGGCAGCAGAGCCAGGTGTCGAAACATTGTGTTTGTACACACTTTGACAATAAATTTGGCCACCGCTGAAAAATTCTATCAATCTTATTTTGCACAATCTGACATCAATGTCATCCCAGGAAACAGTAATGCAATACTGGATTGCCAGATTGTGCAAAATAAGAGTGATAGAATTTTTCAGCGGCGGCCAAATTTATTGTCAAAGTGTGTACAGCACCGTCCGGCAGAACTCCCGTGAAAATTGCATTGCATCAGTACGCTGGGAAAGTCTCCCCTCACACATTACTGTCACCGACTAGAAGAGCGGTTAAATTAGAACTAAATTCACTAATATCACACGGTTCATTCGGCTTAAGTTCAGTTCTACTGACTAACTTCATTAATCATTAACTGCGATTGAGGATCACGAGCCTCCAACAGACGAATATGAAACAAATACAGTCTACAGCACAATTTACGCTACTGTAATTGAACTTTTTAACAAATTTTCTGTATCTGCCACCAGTCATCACATTTGAATACAGAACATAAAAACCTTAAGATGTTTCTAGTGACAATGTACAATAGTTTCCTACTATACAATTTATTTTTGGAAAAATCAAAAACATTAACTTAAATAAAAAGTAATGTAGTTTTTCAATCATATTCTTGGAAATTTTAATCTACAGTTCACATTTGAGAGAATACAGAAGTGATATGAATGTATTCAGGGTTATTACAGTCATATTCAGCACTTCGTAAATTTATTCCAAATGAAGTATTAAATTTAAGGCCATAATTGTTTGATGTGTGAATGGAGATATTCTTAAAGTTTAATTCTGTACTGTCCATTTTCCAGTAGTTATGCTTTTTGCCACCATGTTTGTGCGCTGGTATAATAGCAACTAATGGTCATGAAAACATTTTACATTCTCAAATTTCATTAATCTCGGTGTTACCACTGTACAATTTCACTTTTTGCCATGATCTGGGAAGGATCCAACCTCCTACAATTTCAACTGAGCTTTTATGTAAAGGAAAAAGTAATGGATGTCCTCCAAGCCAGAAGCGAAAATGGAACAGAGAAGCTTTCCAATGAAATAGACTACACACACTAGCAGGGAAATGGGCATATCACAACTCAGTTTTTGATAGTGCTGAACAATTAAATCTTACTGCGTAGGACTGTATAGCATAACAGAGAATGATAATTACTCTGAGAAAAAAATAGGTAACTATAGAGACCATAGGTAAACAAGAGAGCATAAGATCGGGCGAGCAAGAGGAAAAGTTTAACCAGCATTTTGAACTGAGTTGTAAAACTTAATGTAAGCAAAGGACAGTTGTATTCTTCGGATAATTACTAATGGAATGAAACAAGAATAAATGTTAATGAAATACATATTAAAGTTTATTATTATTTGAAATAGACAGTTAAAGTGGAATGTGGAAGTTAAAGCACCGAACATGACAAATCTTATAAAATACGACAAAGGCTATTTAACCCTTTGACTGCTGGTGACGAGTTTACTCGTCATGCTGCCTGCTGCCCCCGTGTGCTAATCACGAGTTTAGTCGCAGCCGCCGGTTCTCCCCTGAGCACTGTTGACGAGTTAAGTTGCACTCGTCTGCCGCTACCCGAGTGCTGATGACGAATATATACGTGCCGCTACCTGAGTCGTACAGCAGTCTTCACGCCCCATTTCTCAATAGCCTTTCGCAGTTCTGGTCGCTAGCTTATGGTCCGAATGTTTGTATGCTGGGAGTCTAGGCTTTGCTCTACAGTTCACTGTTCAATGGAAATTACGTCAGTGTTCTTTGTGTCCTGTATTTTATAAAGAAAATGGCAAGACGTCGTGGGTTTATTGAGGAAAAAATCATGCAGATTCTTACGAGGAGCGACACTGGGGATGAACTACTTGATTTTGATGAAAGTTATAGCTTTTTCACAGAATCGGAAAGCTGTAGTCCTAAACCATACTCGGCAGCAGGGTTGACAATGCAGTCTCATGTTTCAACAAAAGATGTTAGTTGTTCTGAATCTGAAGAATCAGAAAGTGATAGTGAAATGCCTACAAAGAAATTACGTCTTGGCGATAAATATGACTGGAAAGAAAATGATTTTCGTCCAGTTAGTCACGCATTTGATGATATGCTATCGGGACATGTGTGTCAAATAGGGAATGTGCCAAGTATTCTGTCAGTTTACATGTTATTTTTACAGAAGAACTGATGAAATATATAGCTGATGAAAAGAATCGGTTTTATATAACCACTATGGAGAATATTCCAGAATCAGTGTATTCTCTAATATCAAAGTGGAAAGATACTGGATATGATGAAATGTATTATTTCCTAGCTATTTGCCTTCTTATGCCTCGCGTGAATTTTTTTTTGAAAATTAGCGAATATTGGACCAGAGATGTTGTTCTGAATATTCCAATTTTTAGTGAACTTATGTCCAGATATCACTTTATGTTACTCTGGTGAGGTTTCTTGAGATTTCGCCGGAAACCCCCCCCCCCCCCCTTATTTCACCCCGCATAAATAATGGACACACACTTCACAGCTTTTAAATGTTGAAAAATCTGTTGAGTACTTTTTGTTTTTGTTTTTGCTGTCGTCAGTCTTTACACTGGTTTGATGAAATCCTCCATCCCTTCCTATCCTGTGCTACATACCCCTTACAACCCACCTCCTCATATATCTGCTTCATATATTCTAATCTCTGTCTACCTCTACAGTTCTTACCTTCGACTCCCCGACTTCCCTCCACTAACAAATTAACCAATCCAGCATGTCTCAAAATATGACCTAACAGCCTGTCTCTTCTTCCTGTAAGCTTCTTCCATAAACTACTTTTCTCGCCCATCATTTCCAAAACTCGTTCATTTCTTACTTTGTCTGTCCACCTAATTTTTATCATTCTTCTGTAGCACCACATTTCAAACGCTTCAAGTTTCTTTCTTTCCGGTATTCCTAAAGTCCATGTTTCGCTACCGTAAAGTGCTGTGATTCACACATAGAGTTTTAAAAAGTTTTTTTCTAATTCCTAGATCAATATTTGAAACTAAAAGGTTTCTCTTTTTCATGAAGGCTCTTTTTGCTAGAGCTATTCTGCTTTTAACATCATTCCTACTTCGGCCATCGGTTGTAATTTTGCTTCCCAAGTAACAGAACTCACTCACTTCTCCTATAGCATCCGATCCTATTTTTATATTTAATCTGCTACTATTGGTATCATTTCTGCTACATTTCATCACTTTTGTCTTACTTTGATTTATATTCAGTCCAAAATCTTCCTTCAGTACTTATGTGGAACAAATTTCATCAAAGAAACAAAATTACGTATAATTGGGTAATTACAAAGCGCAGCAAACATTCAGTCAACGTCGAGATATTTTGGGAATCTACAACTACAAAGATATTCCGCAAGCCAAATTTCGGTGTGTGGAGGAGGCTGCTTGTACAATTATTATTTTCAGGTGTCTTTTTATATTCGTGAATAGCGCGAGGAAAAATCGGATGCCTTTAACTCTCTGTATGAGTTCGAATATCTCTAATTTTACAGTCGTGGTCTGAATGCGGTATGTAAGTAAAATATTTCTAGCATCTTCTTCGAATCTACGCCTTTCAAATTTCAACAATAACACACTAATACAGTAAGGAACTTATATAAAATTGCAGTTGTTATAAACGGGTATGCAGGAAAAAACAGAAAACTATTGAGGTAAATTTAAGAATCATGACGCTTTTGACATAAGCTGCAAAAATCGAGTAAAAACTACAAGCAAGATATAATTATTAGTGATGAAAAATAGGGTTAATGATTCAGTTTGATACTGCAGCGATTTATTTCCAGATAAACTATGTAGTGAGAGCATTTATTGTGTATCAGACGTGAGAGGTCACAGTGATTCGCCAGAAATATTCAGCACTGGACAGGGGGGGACAGCGCGGGCCGCTCTGTCCCCAGGAACAATCACTTATGCAGGTAGCAGGCCTCAGTGTGGCAGGTAGACGATCCGCCGTCAGCAGTCAAAGGGTTAAAGATACGATAACTGCTTCAAGCTTTAACATCTCCCACCAATGTTGGAATTTTGCAAGGCACTGCAACAAAGAATGGAAGATAATGATTTCTGTGACAAAATAATTTTAGTGATGAAGCAATCCTTCATTGTCCAAAAAAGTTAACAAGAACAATGTTCACATTTCGAGGACAGAAAACTTTCACTCTTCTGCTGATCTATAAAGTGAGTGTCTCATGCAATTTCTAAAACGAAAGTGTACAGTCCACTTTTCATCACTTTAGAAACAATTACAGGATTGGCCCAACTGTATAAGAACTGTGAATGGCTGCTATCCAGCAAAATGAGGATAGAGGTGGTGATTGGTGATTTCATATTGCAACTAGATGGTGCTCCACCTCACTTCCATCTGAAGGTTGGGACATTTTTAAATGAAAACTTACAGCAGCAATGGGTCGAATAAAGTATCAGCAGTGATCAGATGCTCATCTTGGTACCTCATTCACTGGCCTAAACACTATTTGAATATTTTCTGTTGGTTATGTCAAGGATAAGTCCTTATCCCCGTCCCACCTACGACTATTCTGGGTATGCAGGTGTATCACAGCAAGCATCACTGCTGACACGGTGCATCATCAGTGGGGAGAAATGGACTACTGTGTAGATGTATACAAAGAAACAAAGGGAACACATGTCGAGCGTTTGTAATACTTTGTAATGCTTTGAGAGTTTTTCTACATGATAAACCAAGATTCCCTTTCTTTCTCAATTGTGCCACGTGTACTGATTTTCCAAAACCCAAACCAGCACTTGTAATAACTCTGTATATTGGCTCTGGAGGTAGTTAAGCTTTATTACTACTGTTTGTATAGTTCAATTTAGTGAATGTAAGTGTAATTATTGGGCATCTATAAAATATTGTACAAAAATATGATGATTAACAGATAAAACAACGTCAATCTTGTTTTTACACAAGTTGGATACCTCATCGATGAACAGCACACCAGGAACTATTTCCGCTTTGCCTTCTTCCCTCCATTCTGCGACTTTGGTATCAATCTGCTCTCGAACCTCAAATTTAATCTCCCCAGTGTCACCTATAAACAAAACATGTATGCCAATGATGCAATTAAGATGAAAGTGTACGTCAGTAAATGAATTGTACACCCAAATAATTGTACCAATAATAATTATTGTTTTCAGAGTATACATAAGAATAATAGTGAAATATCGGAGGATATTTTATGACTCAAAGGGAGTCAAACGATTCTTTCAATTGCTAACAAAAAAAAAACATTTCATACAGAGTTCACAGATTTTGTTTGGTTACAGGTAATAATAATAAATTTATACTAATGATGGTGAGTAATTTATTTCACACTACTTAACATTTGTTACAATGAACAGCCTCAAGGTTTACATAACTGATTCTTGTACATATTTTCACATGGCTTTATTATTCCATTTTCAACAGTACTCAAGACATAATTTGTTTAGTTATACCCAAAATAAAAATTCAGAAAATCAAACTTATATAGAAAATTTATCAACCTGTTTCTTGCTTTTAAACTTTTAATGGTTTTCACAGCTAGATTCATTCGTAGCATCAGGCGTTGACTTGTGTTACGTTGGTTGATTGCAGCAATGTTCCACCCCAAATTACCAGGCAACTTCTAGGCCAAGTTTATATTAACTCCTGGCCTGCTGCCAACATTAGCACATTAGTATTGACAATCTACTATAATGTAGTCAGGGATTAATCTACATTTGGTCTAGAAGATGCCTACAAACTTCAAGTGAAATGGCACATGAATTAACCAACACCCGATCCAATGAATAAGAATATTTCCCGTTACACTAGTTTAAATATACAGTAGGGATTTAGTTACAAACTGAGACATTACTTCCTGAACATCAACTGATACCTACTGACACATCATTAATTTGTTAAAGTGTCATCGATAAGAATATCAGCTTTTACTTTTTTGTGCTAACATTTTTTTTAAAAAAAGCGGTGCCAAGCAACAGTAGCAGAAGTTATAAAACATCGATTTAAAAATATCGGATGTGCAAAAATGTGCAACATTTTATACACCAGTGATTTAACATTATTGGCAGGATGATGATGCTATTGTTACTAGGACTTTAGGACGTTTAAATATTGGGAAGTTTAGTGTTGTAACAAAAATTGGTATGGCAACTTAGCTGAAAACTATGGTTGTAGGAGGTCTACTGTAGAGAAAGTAGAGAAGGTAAAAAATGTGTGTGGCTGTAAAGACAGCTCCAAAATATAAATTTCTCCAAACCAACAAACTGTCTGGATGGCTGCAAAGGAGCCAGCAGGATTTAAAATCACATTTATTAAAAAATATATATATATATAAACAGCAGAAACATAACACTTGGGTAGGTGGCTGTGAAAGCAACAAATCATTCATCTTAAAAACTGATCTGTCCAAGATTTTTGGGACAAGACTGGCCAACACATATTGCACGCTGCCATTGTTTAAAATAAAGGACAGGTCACCCACTAACTGACATCTGCCCTTAATCGTTGCAAAGAAATTCTCATCCTGACAGATCAGATAACTGAAAATTTGATTTTTCATGGCTTGGTGGTAAGGCTAAACTAAAAAAAGTTACTAACCAGACTGTAGATGAATAATACCTACTGCCTACTTATTCACCATATTTAAAAAGATTTGAAGAGATCAAATTTTCATACCCCAAGCCATCAAATATAGAGACAGACACTCGTCATAAACAATAACCAACCACAAACACTAACATTCCAAGAAAACTATCACATTCAGAAATTTCTGGCTGAAGAAGAGAATGCAATAAATGAATACAGGGACTTGATAAATCCAACGCTATACACAAGAAAACAAATGGATATTAGTGACAATGAAACTGTCGTTAAACACATGAAAATAAGATAGGATCTCATTTACAAAAGAAAATAAGAAATACAGCCATACACAAAAAGACACAGTTAACGCTGACACATGATTAATCAGAAACATGTTTTTAAAAGTCGCAACCCATTGAATGAAAACATAAGACAGGCAAGAAACTACTGAAGAAAACAAATATCACTCTCACAGATAGCCAAAAGCAACATATCACACAGACAAATCCTTCAGTTCCAATACTGAGAAGCCAACCAAAAATACACAAACCGCAAATTTCAACAAGACCAATAATTAATTTTAGAAAAGCCCCAACGTATCACTTAGCCAAACACATAAACAGCATTTTCAATCAACACTACACATTAAAGGAGAATAGAAGTATAAAAACACAACAGAACTCATTCAGAACATAAAAGACACACAGATCCCAAACACAGCAACACTTGTATCATTTGATATTGAAAATATGTACACTAACATCCCAATTAAAGAAACCATAGAACTAATCAGCATAATCTTAATACATACAAAATACTACCCAGATACCATATGTAAGAAATCAAAAGCACAATAGAAATACTGACCTCTCAGAATTATTTCACTTTTAATAATAAATATTAGTTACAACAGGAAGGACTGCCTATGGGGTCTCCAATTTAAGGCACTTTAGCTAATATATTCATAGACAACATAGAAATGGAAATATTGTAAAAACTAATACCCCAGAAAAGAAATAAGATTATATATTGGTGGAGATATGTTGATGTTTTAATTACACCAGGACATAAACAATATACAAACAAAAAATCACATTCACAATAGAAAAAGAAAACAAAGGATTTTTTTTTTATCTCACCATTACAAAACATGCAAACACTCATCCAAGTATACAGAAAACCTACAGCAACAGACCAGATAATACATTCCACATCAAATCACCCATACAATCACAAACAAGCTACAATACGTTTCATGCTAAACAGAATCCCACAAACGAAGAACAACTACCAAATATAACTCAACACAATAAAGGAAATAGCAACAAAAATGGACAAGTACCACAGACAACTGACACAATAAACAGGAAAAAAGACTAAATGATAAACAACACAACCAAACTGCAGCCACACAGATCCCACCAGAAAAACAGATCTGGTATTCAATGACATATTCCAAGAAATACACACACCGAATCTCAAATATTTTTTTTTAAAAAAATAAGGCATCAACATTGCACTGAGAACTCAGTACAAATACAAATTAAACCCCATTCCAACACAAACAAATACCACAACTCAGGCATTTACCAACTCATATGTCAAAAATGTGAAGCAACATACATAGGGCAGACATGAAGACAGTTCCAAATCAGATATAAAGAAAAAATGAGAGCATTAAAATACAGTAACCATTCCACATTTGCCGAAGACCTCATAGAAAATGACCATTCACCAATGAACATAAACACAGAAATGTGAATTCTCACTATCAACAACTACAGACACAACACACTCACAATACAGGAAAACTTCTATATTCAGAAAGCCAAAAATGAAGGCAGCTAAACCTCACGTGTGCAAAATACATAAAATTTTTAAAAAATAATCAAGGTTATCATTTGATTCTCCCTCGTGCATGGAACAGTTAAAAACAATATTACCTCCACCACCAGCTTACCTGAAAAGAGAGCGAGGAATCCGTGGGTGCGACTGTTGATGACGTCAACCTCGTGCAGTGTGACAGTGTGCACCACTTCCTTTCGCTTCTGCAGCTCCCCCTCGGGACACTGCACGAAGCGGGTTTGAGGACCCGTCGCGTCGTAGTCTCTCGCTCTAGTGAACGACCGACCCAGACGACTGATCTTGCCCGTCGCTTTGTCGATTGTTACCACATCGCCTGCCTGAACCTGAGATTGATACAAATTTGCAGTTGAAATTTATTCAACTTTCTTTTATTTAAAAAAATTTACAACTTGTTTACAACTATTACAATACAGGTTATCTGTAATGACTCAGTCTAATGTTGCTTTTCTGTATTGTCAGAAATAATCTCTTAATTTTGGATTTCGGTATCAAAAAGAAACTCATTGCAGAACCTGAGAGTTAACACCCATGACAGAAATATTAAGAAAATCTGAAAATCATTAAATGTACACAGCCTTAAAAATTGCATCCTTTCACACATACGTTTCTTGGTAAGATTCATGGATATCTTCAGGACCTACACAAATGGAGACTTTTACAGCTGGCACTCACTAAATATTATTTTCTCACCAAGCATTAATACTGCACAAGTACCCAACTGATCCCATATATAAGTGACTTTCTGATGCAACTTCCCAATCAATATAATCCAATAACCACAATACGCATCTTAAAACTGCATTTAAGTATTTTTCACACAGCTTGTAAATTAATTTAATTACTAAGGAGTGATGGAGTGCATATTTCAGTAGCAATTTCCTTACACACATACTTATGCCCGTACTTATTATTATTATTATATTTATATTAAATTCTCTACATAATTTCTTCACC
This sequence comes from Vandiemenella viatica, assembly GCA_031002005.1. Taxonomy (NCBI): domain Eukaryota; kingdom Metazoa; phylum Arthropoda; class Insecta; order Orthoptera; family Morabidae; genus Vandiemenella; species Vandiemenella viatica. Next base: position 176,170,764 of record CM061914.1, on the reverse strand, counting down.
CATCTCCCCTTAGCTAATTTTAAACTCTTTCAGTGTTTTTGATAAAACTATTCAGCATTTCTCTTTATGATTTATCCAAATACATATCCCGCCCCCCCCCCCCCAAAAAAAATTGCCTTATATCTCAAAATAGCAGTTACCGGCGATTTTGTCTGTTTCAATTTGTATTATGGTATAAAAAATTTTGTTACTATTCAGAGTAATACCAGCGGAAACATTTCTCCTTTAGGGTTGAAAATATTGACAACTGCTTCCTTGGCTTTTATTCTTCAATGAAAAGTGTACCTCAAAGCTGGGACATAGGTAACAAAAGTAATGCACGCTGAAAGATAACACATACATACATTACTCACTTAGCGGCAGTAGACATCTTGAGAAGATTCTGAGGTCATTATAGTCGGAATTTGGCATGGCAGCCACCTTCTGCACTCCAAATCCACTGTGCAACGTGGAATATTAGTAATCATTTTGGTTGAGCCCGCATTTCAACCTTAAGCTTCGTTAATACAGCACCTTGGAAATAGCCACTTTTTTCAATTTTGATTTTTCACATACATTGTGACACATATATTACAAACAGAATTACAGTGCAATACCTGAGATGTCACACTATTTCATGTCCACAGCTGAAGACATCTTCTTGCGAACTTACCGATAGTACGATTTAAAAAAAAATTAGGTTAACTACAGATTTACATTTCCTGAACTTGAACTATTATTATTGATCTTTTGATACAATTTAGGTACAATGTGATACACATTATTAAATTGACACTCATTAAAGCAGCTTAAATAACTAATAAAGTTTCAGTTGTCATTCTGGTTCAAGCTGTCTTTCAACCAAGCCACAAACTACGCCAATATTGTTGCTAGAAAATCAAGGGTTCTATCACCCAAACATTAATACATTCACTATATTGCATGTTAGTGACATCATGAATTGGCTATTTGACTATTTTTTGAAAATGGTTTTTAAATAGTTTATTGATCCACATTATTTACCAGGTACTATTTATTTTTTGACGAAAGTGCTTATTTTACGTAAAATTCAATGTTAAAATTTAGAGTATTTGAAAGCCTGCCAAAACGCTTCTTTGCTGCCTGGCGCAGGCCAACGACACTCGTGACATCCCATGCCAGCAGGTGCTCACTCTATGTAAGTAACGTTTGGTTTGTTTCTCTGAATTTTTGTATAAATTGTTGGAAATATTGTTTGTAAATAGTGTGTAGTACATCAATCTACAATCATAACAATAAAAACTCTCCAAATAAACATAAGTGTTCCCCCATTATTTGAAAAAGGAAAAAAAGTCGCTGCAACTTGCTCATAGAAACCCAGACGACATTGTGATTAAGTCTCATATCATTTACTGTAAATATAATTTGCACCATAATTTCTTTGAGATAGTGTAGTACGATGTTTAATGCAAGTATCAGCAAAGTTAGGGTTTTGTTATTTGTGAGCGTTTTCTTTAGATACTAGTTGCTGTTGGTAGCACCGCATATTCTTTTTCTAAAATCCACCGAAACATTAATTTTTTTCCGAATGTTTCACAAATTTTTGGATAGCAAGAGTATTTAATATCATAAATTCGAAAGTAACTCTACCTGTTTGTTACGTTTCTTGGGCTAAACGGCTAACCCGATTGTGATGAACTTTGACAAGGAGATGCTATTTGACATTAGGATGGACATAGGATACTATTTTCTGAATAGATAATACACAGTCATCGAATTATGAAAACTATCTGAACTGTGAAAACAGACGCATAATATGTATACGTCTTCTCTGTAATGCGTAACGACAGAGTGTGCTGGTAACGCAGTGGGTAAGGTGCTTGCTTCGTAAGAAATTTTGCGTTTAGCTTCGGGTTCAAACCCCGCAGGGACCAAAATTTTTTTAAGCATTGTTTTTCATAGTTTGAGCCAAGCCTGGGATTTTGTAGTAAGGATACCAAGTTGAAATGTGGGTCCCACAAATTCAGGGCTGGAATGCGTGGCAAATCGTAGGTGGTAGAACAGTGCCTGAAGCGTTTACTTTATTCACGGTATACTGGTTCCACAGGCAGTTTGTGTGTGATCTAAACTAATAATGTTATACATGCGAAAGTAAGTCTCCGTCTTTTTGTTACGTTTTAATGACTATATGTGTATGTGATGTCAAGGAAATACTTTGTATGTTTAGAAAGGAAATAGGATACTTATAACAGATTTACTCATGAGGCAGGTTCGATGGAAGAACGGTGTATCGTGGCGTTCCCATCATATTATGCAGACTCGGTGTCATTTAGGACATATCTTAAGTAACTTTCAGCTTTGTATATCCAATTCTAGGAATCAAAGTCCAAGCGTTCGAAGTCGCGGGTAACAGCTAGTCCCAGCATATATCTTCCAAAAGGGGTAAAAAAAAAAACATGACAATGCTTTTAATAGAAAAGGAAAGTGGTAAAATGAAAATTATTTGTCTATTTTTTTAGAAGAAATAATAAATTCACATTTGTTATGTATGTTTCTTTAAGTAAGTGCTGAATAATTTAGATCAACGTTTCTCAACCTTTTCCGACCTGAGAACCAGTAAACTGTCAAAAATAATGCAGCAAACAAATAACTTATATGAGCCTAATTTTTATTCCTATGTGTATATTATCAAAACAACCTTAACATCCTTAGCGATCATTGTGAAATTGTGAAAAAGTGGAAGCAATACGTAGAAAACCTGTACGAGGATACAAAATTAGATTCTAGAAAGAGAAGATGAAGTAGAAAATAAAGGATACAGTATATTAAAAGAGGAATTTGAAATGGCACTAGGGAGATAAGGCGCCGGGTATCGATAATCTGAAAGTGGAACTGGTAAAAAAAATGGCCCTGTAATGAAAGAAAGATTGTTGCACTACAGGATATTTCTAAGGAAGGAAAAATACCATCAGACTTTGAGAAAAATGTAATCATTCCCTTACCAAAGAAGCTAGGTGCTAAAAAAAAAAAGTGAGCTGTACCGAACAATAAGCTTAGTAGCTCGTGCATCAAAAATTATCACCAATGTAGTACTACTATGAATGGAAAAACAAGTAGAAGAGTTTCTAACAGAAGACCAATTCGGTTTCTGGAAGAGGAGAGGTACAAGGGAAGCAACTCTTGCACTGAGGCTGATATTAGAAAAGAGGATAGAGAAAGGCAAAAATACGTATTTAGTTTTCGTACATATTGAAAAAGCATTTGATGATGTTAAATTGGGAAAGATATTCGAGATCATCAGAAACATAGGTATACAATACAGAGATAGGTGGCTAATATGGAATCTTTACAAAAATGAAACAGCTACAATAAAAATTGGAAATAAACAAGAGGAAGCAGCAATAAATAAAGGAGTCAGACAAGGCTGTGTTCTATGTCCCTTCATTTTCAATGTCTATATTCAAGACTCACTGGACAAGATCAGAGACGAAATAGATGCTGGGATAAAGATACAGGGAAAACTAAAAAGTATGATTCGATTCGCAGATGACATTGTGATAGTAACAAAAAGTGAAGAGGATCTCAAGAAAATTTTGGAAAAAATGGAGGAAACAATGGGGAATGAGTACAATATGAAAATTAATAAAGTGAGGACAAAAGTCATGGTATGTGGTATAGATAAAAACTAGAAAATTAAAATTAATGGAGAAACACTGGAGGGGGTACAAGAATTCTGCTACCTAGGAAGCAAAATCACAAAAGATGGAAGAAGCAAGAATGATATACAATGCAGGATTGCACAAGCAAAAATAGCGTTCAACAAAAAGAAATGAATTTTTACAACAAATAACATCAGATGGACAACGAGGAAAAGACTATTAAAAGTTTATGTCTGGAGTATTGCCCTGTATGGATGTGAAACCTGGGCAGTTGGTACAGAAAAGAAAAGAAGATTAATTTCGTTTGAGCAATGGTGCTACAGAAGGATGTTAAAGATTAGCTGGAGGGACAAGATTACTTTTTTTTTTTAACTGCTTAACGTTTCTTAACAGCGAGGTCTTTAGAGACGGGAAAGGATGGGGGGCCAGGAATGGGAAAGAATTTGGCCATGGCCTTTTGAAGGAAGCATTCACCTTGAGTGATTTGGGGAAACCATGGAAAACCCAAACCTGGATGCCCGGACAGGGATTCCAACCGCTGTCCTCCCGAAAGCGAGGCCAGAACGCTAACCGTTACACTACTACACTCGGTGGCTGCAGGAGATATGTAGATATGAAGAGGAGGGCAGAGATTAGAGCTGAATGGAAAACCGCCGCAGACCAATCCCAGGATTGACTACCGTAGAAGAAGATATTATCAAAATCTTTATTGTACTATTATAACAAAATAAATCTAAACATTTTTTTTTAATTCCTATGAAACTGGAAGTGAAGTATTAAAACTTAATTACATATTGAGCAGACTCTTAACACTAAGCAACCAAATGAATAATGCTATTTACTATAGACTACATACCTACATGCACAAAATAAAATAGAAGACACTATACATTACACCTTTTATTTTTGTTCACTTCACCACTCTTATGTTACCAATACTACCACTTACACGGTATCTCACACCTACTACAAGACCCTCAGAAAACGGTTATTTACCTAACTCTTAGACAAACTACTATCTTTTATATATCAGATGGAAATTAATAGATTGTCGTAGGAACAACACTGACCTATACTCATCATGAAAATTATTGCCTGATCATTGAAAAAGTTGGGCTTATAGTTTATACTCATTTATGGCCTTATACAGTACAAATCAGTATCTAGATTTTTAATATTCTGTCTGTGGACCACTAAACCATTTTGGCGGACCACTTATTGAGAAACTCTGATTTACTTGAATGAACATACAAAAAATACTTTCCTGTAGTTATATGTGTGTATACAAATTTATTCCAAGTGCATGGAGATACTGATTTCACATGAAATATTTGTTCAACTGTAATGTTTTGACTCCATTTATTTTGGTAATTAGACGTCATCTGTAGTACTGAAAGACATCAGACAGACTACCAAGATCAAGCCTGATTAATCCAAAAGTGACAACAGTATTCACACAGTTTCAGTTAGAAAAATCAGCAGCAGCAGCTATTCAAAGATCATGTGAGAATTCAGTCTTTCCTGGTGTACAGAAGACAGAACACCCAAGAAGAATTTTTGTCATTCAAATATCATATAAGACTGGAGGTGAATAAAATTTTCTAGGCGTTGAAAATGAATAAAATTTTCTCAGGTAACTCTGCCACCATTGTTAAGTGACACTTGACAATGGTGGCAGAGATTGTGACCATCGAAACGTCATGTTTGATCGATGGATTTACTCAGCTAGTTACCCGAGAAAATTTTATTCATTGAAAGATCACGTTTGTGGATTTTGAGTACGTGAAATGAGAACGCAGGGTTGATAGAATGGACAGGCATCAGGTATTTTCAACACAAGTAAAATGAAAATCAAATAATTATTTCTCTAAAATAGTTCTAAGAAATAATGGAACAAGAAAAAAATTATTGATTTTAAAACTGAAAGATAAAGTAGACCCATTGTTTACCGGATTGAAGGAAGGAGGTCTGCGCTGACTAGAAGCACTCTTCTAATATTACATTCAATTCACTGATTTATTATTAAATTGATTATAAACTCCTCATAAAAAATATTCATCAAATAAAATTAGAATAAATTGACAATGATAGGTAATTTATTTTTATACTGCAACCTTCACACTTCTAACTTTAAAATGGTTCTAAATGAATAGTTTGAATGAGTTGTAATACTCTTCATGGCTGTAAGATTTTCCATTAGATCAATATTTTATTTTAATATTATTTATGAATTATTAACTCATTTACTTCAAGCAACTACCAAAATGAAAGATTTTTCACATAAAATTTTATTTATTTTATAGCAAAACTATTAAAGGAATCAAACTTAATACGTCTACATCCAACAATCAAAATGAAAACATGAATTTAAATAGTCCTGAACCAGGCTAGCAAAAGTAATACTTATTTTGAACTAAATATTACAATGAACATGAAATTTATGTTGAAATCATAGCGTTTAAGGGCCGTAGATACTTGGACAAGTCTGTGCGACATTTACTCAGCACTCATTACTTGTATATTTTGAGAGTCTGACATCCAAAGGTTTTGACGAGTTTTCAAAGCGATGATTGTATCTGTTGCTGGCACTATCGGAGGTTGACCAAATCTGCCTCGATGATCACATCAAACTGTTCCACTCGGCATTCAGAGCAGTTCTGTCTGTGAATGATACACAGGCCTCACTCACTCTGGAATGCCGTTAAGACTGTCCGGCTGGCTCTCAAGGTCCAATCGGCCTTGCAAGGCTTGACCGAGGGTGAAACCAACTGGCATTGAACCATTAGAGTAAGTAAAAAAGTGGGAGTATGAAAACCCTATTCTGTTTCTTGTATCACTGAAAAATTTATACGGAAAAAGACTCCAAAACGTATAAAAATTGACACGTGACAAAGCAATTTTGGCAACAATTCCTCAACGAGGGGGAAGCAAACTAAATTTTGGATTATGGCTGGTCAACCAAATGCTTTCTTAATGTTTTAGCCTTAGGTAACTTTCATCAGCATGCAGCATTTTGTTTCAATCCAGTATAAAATGTGTAAGAATTGTGAACAAAATGATCATATTGTTCAAAAGCCATTAAAAAAGGTTCATTAAAGCAGTCATTAACCTGATTATGCAAGAAAGCTGCCTACCTTCTCCTTCATAAGCGACTCAATCATTTTGCTGCCCAGGTCATAGATGGTCTCCATTTCGGTCGTCTTGAGTGTCAATTTGCCGACCTTTGTCCCGACTCCAGTTGCAGGTCTGTCCACCTGCACTTCTACTACTTCTCCTTCGATTATCTCCGTCTCCTCCCTGAAAAGGTCAAGTTCCATACAGAATAGGACTTAGGAAAACAAACAGGGCACATGAAACACGGAAACTGCCAACCTACTTTATGCGTACTCCAATTGATTTCCTGATGGCCTGTGTCAAAGCTTCAGTTTTACTCATCTCGAGACTGTAAATTTCTGAACCAGCCATGCTTGTAAATGGCGTATCTTGGCCCAGTGCTTGTGCCATGCCCATTGCAATTGCAGTTTTGCCTGCAAAAATATTTAGTATACTTTTAAAACATTATCACAGCTGTAAATTGTTACATGTTGAAGATTTAAAATGAATGGGGGCAGTTATTATGCTATAAATATTAACCCAAGACTTTTTTAATTGTTTAAGCAGTCACAATTACTGTTTCATTTGCCCAAAACAAAAAACAGTTCTTCAAATGTACAATTTTAAACAAGATCAGCAATAGATTCAAATAGTTGGTAACATAATACAGCATCTGTCACTCTGCAGTGAAATATAATCTCTTTTACAGTGATATAATCAAAGAACTTTTGTAGGGAGTATTAAAT
>CM061914.1:176055946-176162308 GCA_031002005.1 Vandiemenella viatica | reverse complement strand
ACAGGAGTTGGAGAGGGTGCAAAGAAGGGCTGCTAGATTTGTTTCTGGAAATTATCGCAGAATGCAATCGGTGACAGATAAGATAAAGGAGCTGGAATGGGATTCGTTGCAAGACAGGAGGAGGGTCATGGGAGTGTACAGGGCATATACTGGTGATGAGGCATGGAAAGATATTGCAATAGGTATGAAAAGTAATGCATGGAAGGGAAAAGATGACTGTGACCACAAGCTGGTACTCTATTTCAAGCACAAGAGTGTGAGAAGATTCTCTTTTTTAGGTAAGGGTGTCAGGGATTGGAATGAGTTAGCAAGAGAAATGATGAATAATTTACCAAAAACGTTGAAAGAATTTAAAGATAAAATTTGTAGAGGGTAAATGTAGGTGGGTGCAGGATAGGGGGAAGATGGGAGTGTAGGGTAATTGCCACCGGAGCCTGTGCTCCATTGCAAGTAAATTAAATTAATTCGTCACTTATCACTTTCCCAGTTTATCCTTTCTGCCTATCATCAAATTAGATTCCTATAACAGGTAATTTCACATCCATTTTTTTTTTTTTAACTGCTTTACGTCTCTCAACAGCTAGGTCTTTAGAGACGGGAAAGGATGGGGGCAAGAAATGGGAAGGAATTCGGCCATGGCCTTTTCAAGGAAGCATCCCGGCATTTGCCTGAAGTGATTTGGGAAACCATGGAAAACCCAAATCTGGATGCCCGGACGGGGATTCGAACCGCCATCCTCTTGAATGCGACGCCAGAATGCTATCCGTTACACCACCACGCTCGGTTTCACATCCATGGCATAATCATTCAATACCTTTATTATTCTCTCTGCATACCTAATAAGCTCTCTCTTCTTGGCATTTTTCTTCATTCCATGCTGGCCTGTAATGTCCAGATTATTCTGCAATTGTCCAGTTCTTTCTCATTTCAATCCTATGATTACCAATTTTTTTATATTTTTTTTTTAAATTTTTTTTTTTTTTATTTTGCTTCAGGCTCTATGCCTCATTGACGTTGACATTATGAGAAGCGGGAGAGGATTGGGGACAATTAATGCGAAGGAATTCAGCAAAGGCCTTTTGAAGGAAACATTGCGGCTTGCTTATATTATTATTAATTCATTTCAATTTAGTTTATACCCCATTGATGTATTTGCTACACACCTATTTACATTTCGTGCTCTTAAAAACTGAAGTATACTTTTTGCCATTTTCTTTGGTTATAACAGTCTTTGGCTTGCTACTTGATACAAAAGCTTTATTCCTGATATCAAATACTAATTTATGGCAACAGTGTTCCAAATGTTACTCCTCGAAATCTTCACCCAACATTAAGTAGATCTCTCAGCACCATGTCTCATTCACACCTGCATTTGTTTTCACCCATCTTGTATCTACCAATTACTCCTATTTACTAATTGATGTAATATTTTCCACTAAAAATCAAACTGCTCGCCTTTGAATCCCATAAAACTTCAGTATTTGATACCCATACCACCCAGGAATGCCCTAACTCAAGTTTTGTAACCCAGCTCCTTCATTTGATTTGTCATCTGCTGAAAACGTAACTTTTGACCGTAAATCAAGAACAGAGTCGTCTGGTAGAATAAAGGATAGCAGTGCTCCCAAAACACTAGTCCGAATGCTAATTCTCTGGCCTCTAGTCATTTAGAATCTCAGACTGGCCATCCAGATTTGGATTTTCCATTGTTTCTGCAAATCACTCCTGACAAATGCTGGGATGGTTCCTTTGAAAAGCTGTTGCCAAATTGATTCCGCTACCTTCTGTTCCTCTAATGACATTGATGAGGTGTAAATCCATAAACAAAACAAAGTGATTAGGAGTCGTTCACCTTAATCTCTTATACTTTCTCGACAAAGTTCTGTTGATCAAAATTTGTCCCACAATCAGGTCTTGAACCCGTTAACCCTGTGTGAGGTGTCGGACACTGTCATCGTGTCGCATCAACCTGAGCCAACATATTGACAGTAATTTTGAGGGAACCTATCTCCGACTTGTTTTAGTAATTGGTTGCAGCCAGATTTGCAATTGACACTTCTTCACAGTAGGTGATCTCTGTATCAAAAATCAAATTCATTTTGCTTATTCTCATTCAGTGTCATAAGAAATAACCTCTTGGGGCAATGGAAATGTTAAGGATAAAGCAATCAGGAGCTGACAGCAAAGTAATTACATAATGTGTGGGTTTGGCAGACGAACTTTCTGCAGATATCTGCCTGAGAAGTTGGCAATTTTAATATGGTGGCAGAGTATGTATACATGCATGTCACTGAAAATGCACAATTATGGCAGTAGAAGTAAAAAAATATCCTTCACAAAGATTACAAGTTGTCATGTTTTATGTAAATGAGTCCGAATTGGGAGCCACTTATTTTAAACAAGCATTCATTACATCTTAGATGGTGATAAGATTCAATTACGAAAAAAGGGTCTTTAATTGACACCTTTTCCCACTACGTAGAAAAATTTCTATGAAAAGTGGATACAAGAGCATTACTAATGTCTTAGATGATTAATGTAGATATCATTCTGTGTCAGCATATCTACTGGTGTATACTTCTGTTTGAATTGAATTGAATTTTTAATTGTGATGAAGAATGCTCCAGTGAAAATTTCCCTAGTCACCTAATTACCTCTTTCTTCTTCTTTTTATTATATTTTTTTTTATCTTGTATACTTCAAATGTTAAATTTCACCACCCATATACTGTTTCCATTTACAAATTTTAATTTTAAATTCCTTCAGCAGTTTTGGTAAATTATTCACCGCTTTCCTGACACCCTTACCTATAAAAGATAATTTTCCCACTCCCTTATGCTTGAAATCGAGTGCCAGCTTGTGGTCATCGTCATCTTTTCCTTTCCATGTACTTATAACAGTTTCCTTATGTTATGATATTATTTTTATTCATTATAATAATGAATAGCAACGGTACCGGATAAGCCACGCAGCAAGAGTTAGCAATTTCTACAGTCCCTGCACCTTCAGAGGGCCCCAAGCCTGTGCTTCTTAATGATCTGGCTTTAACGAATATAGAAAATGGTTTACTTAGAAATATTGATTTGGCAACTCTTATCTCCGAATATGTCTACATTAAATTATGAAAAGTAGTTTTGTGTATGTGATGTATCATTTTACATCTTAAACTTAATTTGATTTAATTAAAATTGAAATGGAGTGCAGGTTCCAGTGGCAATTTCCCTACACACCCATCTTCTCCCTTCCCTTTAATACCTAAAGAGCCTCTTGTTCCCACTTGCTACAGGCCCCGCACTGTCTTAATCTGGTTCTGAATAGCAATGGTTCCATTACACTACACTGTGGCACCCCCATTTTCACTTCCATTTCGGTTGATACTGTATTTCCTACCCTAAGGTTTTGCTGGATCTACCAAGTTTTATCCTACAAAATAACAATGATCTGATTTATAATACAAATAAACTGTCACAAAATACATTAATACTAGGACAATAAACAGAATAGGAAAGGAAAAAAAAATCCATGAGATCTTTAAGGTCAATTAGTGTTAGGGAAAATTGAGATACAAGAGAAGCAATTATAGCTTTAAAATTAATACTGAAGGGGCAAGTCAAGAAAAACAACACTACTTTTATGACATTTGCTGTCTTACAACCTTTTAGTTTTTTACAATGTGAGCTAGAACAAGATGTAAAAACTTTAAAGAATTTAAATTTAAAATATGTGATGGAAAAATAATTATAAATATAAGACAATTATCATATAATTTGAGAATGAAGAAAGACGAGCAAAGATTAAAAAGACTGTGAAACAAGATTTTGGTCTGTATGAATTAATATACAATTTGTATTTAAATGAAGCAATAGAGAAAAAAGAAGGTGAAATTGAATGTGTTCCAGGTGAAACCATTCTTAAAAGCAAAACAGTTACAGTAGGAAATCAATATCAAAGAAAGTGGAAAGTGAAAAAAGGGACTGTCACTGGGTAGCATGTTGGGACCATTGCTGTTCATTATTCTAATGAATGATTAAGTTAGTGATTTACTATTAGAAGTTAGTTTGTTTGCAGATGAAATAATGCTATATAATAGGATCATATCATATATATCATTTCATTTTATTCACCATTAGTCAATACAATATTGAAATAGGCTTCGTCATATACATACTATAATTATGATAACAATGAAAAAAAAGACGCTAAGTAGCGGAAAGGAATCAAATTAGGATAGGGAAATGAGCCACCACTTACCTTTAGATGATGGATGTGGGGCGCGAACACACAGAAAAGACACAAACACAAATAATAAAGTAATTTTCGGGAAAAAACCCTTCTTCAACAAGAGAACATTATGAGAGGTGGGTGCACCCGGAGACTGCCTCACGGAAAGACGGGTCTTTCCGTGAGGCAGTCTCCGGGTGCACCCACCTCTCATAATGTTCTCTTGTTGAAGAAGGGTTTTTTCCCGAAAATTACTTTATTATTTGTGTTTGTGTCTTTTCTGTGTGTTCGCGCCCCACATCCATCATCTAAAGGTAAGTGGTGGCTCATTTCCCTATCCTAATTTGATACATACTATAATTATATATACATATTAATATAACTGATAGTATAAGATAAATAATGTAACTAAATATATATTTATAAACGTTTCTCGGGAAACAAACCGAGTAATATTGTTATTAATGCACAATATTTCGGCGACTTTATTCTCCGTCGCCATCTTCAGGTGCAGTTGCAAGTCTTGAAGTCTGCCTTAAAGGCAGCCTTGAGCGTGTTGTTTGTAAACTGGCATGGCAACGACATATGTTGTTATGTTGCCTAGCAGCATCTCAGATGTCATTAGGCAGACTTCAAGACTTGCAACTGCACCTGAAGATGGCGACGGAGAATAAAGTCGCCGAAATATTGTGCATTAATAACAATATTACTTGGTTTGTTTCCCGAGAAACGTTTATAAATAAACAACGCCGAGAAAAATTACATTCATTTATAAATATATATTACATCAAATAATTCTTCTGTTTTATAAGGACATATTGCAGTTATAAGATCCTTAGTGCTATTTTTAAATTTATTTAGTGTCATCATTCTCAGATTCTTAGGTAGGTGGTTGAAGAATCTGATTCCCATTGACTTAAAACTATATTTAGTTATGCTAAGTGAACAGTATTCAATTCTTATATTGTGCTTATCTCTAGTGTTATGATCATGTACCTCAATATGTTGTTTAAAGAGGTGTTGATTTTTATTTACAAAAAGTAAACATTGATATATATATAAACCCGGTAATGTCATGATTCCTAGCTTTAAGAATAATTCCTTGCAGTGTGTTCTAGGTAATGCTCCACATATCAGGCGAACTGCTTTTTTTTGTAATCAAAATGTTAGAAGACTATGAACAGCTGCAAGATCTGGCTGGATAGGTAAATATGGGATGAAGATAAATGCAAAGAAGACTCAGCTTATTAGTTACACAGATAAAAAAAAATAAAGGTTGATTATGAATATAAGGTGGGGAAAGAATTGCTTGTCGAAGACTTGAAATATAAATACCTTGGCATAACATTTGATAACAAACTCAACTGGGCAGGTAGTGGGAAAAGTAATGGAAAAGGGTTACAAAGCTTTGGTCACACCATTGCTTGAATATGGTGGTGTATTGGAAGGGGAAAGAGAAAGGGTGCTAGATTTGTCTAAGGAAATTATCACAGAATACAATCTGTAACTGATATCACAGAGCTGAAATGTGTTTCGCTGGAAGATGGGAGGGGGTAAAGAGAGCTGTGGGAGTGTACAAGGCGTATATTGATGATGAGACGCGAAAAGATTATTAGTGTAAGAATTAGGAGAGTTGAATGGAAGAAAACAGATGACCATGACCACAAGCTAGCACTCGATTTCAAACATAAGGGTGTGGGAAGATTTCCTTCTGTAGATAAGGGGGTCAGGGATTGGAATATTTACCTACAGAAATGATTAATAATTTACCAAAACTGAAAGAATTTAAAGGTGAAATTTGTAGAGAGAAAACGTAGGTAGGTACAGTAGAGGTAAAAATTGGGTGTATAGGGAAATTGCCGCTAGAGTGTGCACTCCATTGCAATTAAATGATAGCAGTAATAGTAAATTAAATATAAAAATAGTATCTGATGTAATAGAAGTGAGTGAATGCTGTTTCTTAAAAGTAAAATCACAACTGATAGTCGGAGCACAAAAAGCAGAATAGTACTGGCAAAAAGAGTTGAAAATAAGAAATTTTATGTTTCAAATATTGATCTAGGATCTTAAAATGTATCTATGGAGAACAGCACTTCACTGTAGTAAGGTGAGGAGCTTAGAAATACCAGAAAGAAGGAAAATTTTAGTATCTGAGATCTGATGATAGAGAACAGTGTTTGTCAACCTGTGATCCGCGAAGATTATTCAGGTGGTTCACAGACAGAATATTAAAATTTAGATACTGCATTCATACTGTATAAGGCTATGAGTACAAACTATCAGCCCTACTTTTTAAAAGCCATGAATGTATCAATGACCAGGCAAAAATCTGGCATTTCCAGGATATGAGGATAGGACAGGATTGTTCCTGGAATAGTCTGTTCATTTCCAGTTGGCGTAAAAAAAGCACCATTTGTCTAAGGATTAAGTAAATGACCGGTGTTTTAGAGTCTTGTTACAGGTGTGATGGACTGCAGCATATGGTATCATTGGCAACAAAAGAGAGGTGAAGAAAGCAACAATAAGTGTCAGGTCTAGTGTCTTTTATATTATTTTGTGCACGTAGGAGGGTGATATAGGGTAGCATCCAGCCACAGTAACTAAAAATTAACAGTCTGATTAATATGTAATTAACTTTTAATAGTTCACTTCCAGTTTCATGACTGTGTTTCTGTAGGCATTCAAAATGTGCTTTTAGATTTATTATGTTAAAATGGTAAAGTAAAAATCTGTACCAGAAGTTAATATACACACAGGCAAACAATTGGCCCATACAAGTTAGTGGTCCACAGCATTATTTTTGACAATTTACCAGTCCTTAGGTTGAAAAAGGTTGAAGAATGATGAAAATAAGAAAGTACTAAATAACAAGTTCTGGAAACTATGGATGAGGAAACAAAATTGTTGAATTGAGTCAAATCTTAAGGTACAAGGGATTGGGTGATATTTTTAGTGGCATGAACAGTAAAGCAAAAAACTGTTAATAAAGAGAAAGATTAGAATTTCTGAGGTTGTTGTTATTATTAATTTTAATTCTGATGGAGCTAACACACTGGTGGCAATTCCCGTAGTCTTCTAACTACCATTTTTATATTACTTTTTTAAAATTATTTTAATTTTAATTTCATTGCAATGGAGCACAGGCTCCGGTGGCAATTTCCCTACACCTCCATCTTCCCCCTATTCTGCAGCCACCTACATTTGCCCTCTACAAATTTTATCTTTAAATTCTTTCAACGTTTTTGGTAAATTATTCATCATTTCTCTTGGTAACTCATTCCAGTTCCTGACACCCTTACCTAAAAAAGAGAAACTTCCCACATCCTTGTGCCTGAAATCGAGTGCCAGCTTGTGGTCATGGTCATCTTTTCCCTTCCATGCACTACTTTTCATACCTACTCCAATATTTTTCCACGCCTCATCGCCACTATACGCCCTGTACACTCCCATGACCCTCCTCATCCTCCTCATGTCTTGCAATGAATCCTATTCCAGCTCCTTTATCATATCCGTCACTGATTGCATTCTGCGATAATTTCCAGAAACAAATCTAGCAGCCCTTCTTTGCACCCTCTCCAACTCCTGTATTTGATACGTAAAATGAGGGTCCCATACTACACTACCATATTCGAGCAATGGTCTGACCAAAGTTTTGTAACCCAATTCCTTGACTTCTCTCGTACATCCCCTCATCACTCTCTCCAATAAGTGCAGAACTTTGAAACCTTTACCTACCACCTGTCCTATGTGTCCTGCCCAGTTAAGTTTGTTATCAAAAGTAATTCCAAGATATTTGCATTTCAAGTCTTCAGCAAGCAATTCTTTCCCCACCTTATATTCATAATTAACCTTTTGTTTTTTATTTGTGTATCTAATAAGCTGACTCTTCTTTGCATTTATCTTCATTCCATGTTTACCAACCCAATTAGATATCCTGTCCAGATCACCCTGCAACTGTTTACAATCCTCTATCGTTTTGATTCTTTTATACAGCATTATGTCATCTGCAAACAATCTAATTTCAGATAGTAAACAGTCAACACAATTATTCATTAGAATAATGAATAGCAATGGTCCCAATACGCTACCCTGTGGCACACCCATTTTTACTTCCACTTCTTTTGATACTACATTTCCTACCCTAACTTTCTGTTTTCTACCTTTTAAAAATTCTTCTACCCAGCAAATGACTTTCTTATCCACTCCAATGGTTTTTACCTTATTTACTACCATTTTATGGCTTACTCTGTCAAACGCCTTAGACAGATCTAGTGCTACACTATCAATTTGGCCTCCCTTGTCCATTTCATCTGAAATATCTTGCATATATCCCACCAACTGAGATTCGCATGAATATCCTTGCCTGAAACCATGTTGCCTGCTTGAAAACCAATTACGTTCCTCACATATATTTCTGATGTGGTTGCATATCAATCTTTCCATTAATTTACCTACCACTGATGTCAAACTGATTGGCCTGTAATTCTCAACTCTATTTCTCACCCCTCCCTTATGTACCGGTACTACTATTGCAGTTTTCCAGTCCTGTGGTAAGCAGCAAGTGTCTAGACTCAATTTAAATAATATTTCAAGATAAGGTACAATGTCACATCCGGCTATCTTTAAGATATCTGTAGTAATATTATCTTCACCAGCCCCTTTATGTTTTTTCAGCTTTCTTATTTCCTTCATGATTTCCTCAGGATGGATATCAAATTTTTTTACTATCGTCATTTCTAATTGTGTTGTTAAGCTCGTTCTCTGAATTAGACCCTCCTGTTTCTGATTCATTGTCCCTAATGCTTTCTCTGAACCAGTTACTTAAAATCTCTGCCTTTTTCAAATCGTCAGTAACTTCTTCTCCATCCTTATCTATAAGTGTCTCTACATCCTCCCTTCCCCTCAGTTTCCTGATATAGCCATAGAAATTTCTAGATGCATCAGTCAATGGTCCCCCTGCACTGACAATTCTCTTCATAAACCCATCTTTAGCCATTTTCTTTGCTGTTATTAAGTCCTTGTTTAGTTGTTTTAAATATTCCCTACTACCCTGCTGTCTCTTAACTCTGTTATGTTCTTTTCTTACCAACCTCTTTAACCTCCTCACTTCCCTATTATAGTACATAGGATCTCTACTTCTCTTTATTTTTTGCTTTGGAATAAATTTTTCTTCCCCCTTTCTTATTATCTCCTTGAACTCTTCCCACCTTGACTCTACTGTACCTGAGCCTTCCTTCCATTTGCTGAATTGTTCTCTGAAATATCTCCTCAATTTTGAAACCTGTGCCTTTTTATAATTGTACCTATTTCCCCCTTCAATTTTGGCTGCTGGTTTACTGAATCCTCTAATATCCATCAGAACTGCTTCATGATCACTTATTCCTTCAGTTACTTGATACCTCAAAAGGTTTTCATCGGGCTTAATTAGAAATATATCCAAAATATTTTGTCCCCTAGTGTTTTGCTCAACCACTTGTGTAAATCCTCCTTCCCTTATTAAGATATTTGCAAATCTTTGTTCCCTTGTGTTATTTATCTTATTCCCTTCCCAGTTTACACCTGGTAAATTTAAATCTCCGCCGATGATGATCATTCTATTCTCACCTCTGAAATCTGAGTATGAATTTAATTTCTCCCCAAGAGCCTCATCCTCTTCTGTCATTCTTCCACTGCGGTAAACAGCCAACACTCTGATTTTTTCTTTTTTATTACCCCAGAAATCTACCCCAAGTAACTCATGGTCTTGGTCTATGAATGCCAGTGAACTGTGGTAGTTGTTGCTAACTAGTATGAAGACTCCTCCACCAATTGCTCCTCTATCTCTGCGGTACACTCTGTAACCATCAGGAAAAACCTCACTGTCTAGTACTTCTTCTTTTAACCAACTCTCTACCCCAATTATTATTTGTGGTTTACTCACCATTTTGGAAGAGCATGTCAAGTGGGAAAAATAAAGTAAGAAAACTTATTAATCGTTGAAAGTTTTACAATTCCAGCTAGTATGGATGAGTAGGTAAGATATAGTAATTATTCTAATATGCATTATACTTATTGGTAATAAATAACAAAAAATAATAAATTATAAGGAAATACATCCTTAGTTACTTAATTCTCGGATGATACACAATTTTAAGTTAGCAATTGTTAATGCCTAAATAATTAATACTCAAAAAGGCAAACTGCATACTACTTTGCCGTATTTAAGCATAGGCTACCTAGGCTTTAGCCTAAAAAAAGGTCGCCCGGGGACAGGGGTCCGCACCACATGTGTATAGTCTAGAGCAGCGGTTCCCAATTTTTTTTTGGCCACTGAACCCTAATTGTTCATACATTTTTTTTGATGGATCTCCATTTTTATAAGTGTAATCTGAAAAACCAGTCTCGCATCTTTAAGTCGTCACAAACGGAAGCAGAACCATCACGGCGCGCAGGGCCGGCGCTAGGAATTTCGGGCCCAGGGTAAAATGGGCGACCTTTTTTTTTTTTGCTCTACAAACTAGCCGGGCAACAATAGGCCGATTCTTGGCTTCGAAATCGGGGGCCCAGTCAGCCGGTGATCGGGCCCCCCTTCAGCAGGCGGGCCCGGGTACATTTGACCCGCTTACCCAGGGCCGGCGCTAGGATTCTCGGGCCCCGGGTAAGCGATGTTAGGCTCCCTTCCCCCCCCCCTCCCCCGAAAATATTTTTACTTTACACTTTGTTTTTTGTATACATATATATATATATATATATATATATATATTCAGAAAATTTTAAAACAAAAATGTTCAAAATTCTTGGTGCAGATTTTAAAATTTGTGTTTGATTTCTATTTATTTAGGCACCCAGACCGGCGGGTCGCCCTTTGGTGTCCCGGGCCCCGGGTACTTTTGCCCCGTTTAACCCACCCTAACGCCGGCCCTGCGCTTACCCCCCCCCCCCCTAACGCCGGCCCTGGCGGCGCGGTTATGACTCTTTTCAAAGAACATTTTATTTAATTCTTTGACGGAATACGGAATCCATATGACCCTTCCACGGATCCCCAGGGTTCCCCGGACCACCATTTGGGAACCACTGGTCTAGGGAGCCGCAAGGCATAAATGCGACCCTGACTCTGCACTTGCCCCAGATGATACATCTGCACTTACCCCGATAAGGAATTTTTGTGGGGCAAGTGCAAAAAGCGGGATTAAAATCCAAAAAAAAAAAATAATAAGTAAGACAAACTGGACACCGTATCGTAACATCGTAGGTATCATCTAATCCCGAGAAAGTCTTGAGATCGCTTCAACCAGTGTGATGATGACCATGAAGCAATTCCTCCGTGATCACGAATACAACGCTCTCAAAAAACTGTTTACTATATATATCGGCTAAGCTTTTTAATGCTATACCAAAAATAATAAGATTACTTTTAATTAATATGCTCAAGAATGTAATAAAAAATTACATATAAATAATTGTATATATAAAATTGAAGAATTTTATGAAATAGCAGCTAATATTTTGTAAATTTGTAATATTTATATTTTTATTGATATATTAGTTTTCACTGACTTTGTAATGCTGCAGAGGTTCAAAGTATTATTCACAATAATACTGATTCTGGTTGTGATTCATAACTCTACACCGAAGTGAAATCGCGCGCAGTCTTAGTAACTTTAAGTGCAGATTATTCTTAGTGCCAAATGCCATCTGGTGCCAGATATATGAAAAAGTGGGTTACACCTGTCCTACGCACTTTTCCCGACGGTCCTTTCAAGGTGTAACAAAAAGACTCTAAATACTGAGGTGGGTTTTCTTTTCTAGATATCCAATCACGGTTCCAAATATCCAAATTGTCCTGTTCCCTCTTTTTTTCTTTCTTGTTCACAGAAGTTTTTGGATACATTGCATTGCAAAAAATAAGATGATTTTGTTCAGTGGTGTGGGCATAGCCACTTGGTTACTCATGTTTTGCACTACAATGGCAGAGAGCATATTAGTAAATGACATTCGTATTTGAGTGTTTGCTTTGGGGATGTTTATTCAGGAGCATGCTTAGCTCACTGAAATTGATATAGGTAAAGTACAAGCCCTTTTAAAAACGCTCACTGGCATGTTTTACTAGTAGGGCCTACCAAAAACGGCGTAAGGCGTGGGAGACTTCCTACGGCTTTCGGTCAAGGGGCCTCGCGCCTCAATTGTTTATGCAACTTTATTTAACTCGTAAAATAGATCATAAAACGATAAATCCCACCAGCTAGCAAGCATCTGACAATACTAATAGTCTAGCAACTTTTGCTGGCGACAGTGACTGTCGCTGCGAATCCCCGGCCATTGGTCTTTTTTCCAATTCAGTTTGCTTCTCGCAGAATCGAGGCAGTGAAAGCCGTGTTATTTCAATTTGAATACTCGGACAGTCTTAGTGGCCGTGATTCGGTTTTGAACGAAATGCTCAGCTCAATATTCATCATGCAATTACACTTATGGTATGAGATATTATCGTGTTAATCCTAAGCAAATTACGGCAAAATGTACAAGTTATTTAAGCATTGCTTTTAAATATTTGCATGAATTTTGTGACTGATCAAAGAATGTCGATAATCTGGGCTCGGAACGCTTATATGACGCTGGTCAGTCTATTGAAAATAAAAAAATCCAAAATTTAAAAACAAAAAAATAGCCAAAAAGAAAAGGATGTTCGATTATGAAAGCAGCGATGAACTAATATAATCTCTCTAAAGCCGGTATAAAACAGTTTTCTTTAACACCATTGTTGATTCCATAGTGAGCAATATGGATTCAAGGTTTTATGTCTTTAAACTAACACTTTAAACATTTCGGTTTTCTCTATGATCTAAGCAATTTAAAAAATATTGCAAAAGAGCATATATTATAAAACTACGATTTACATAAAGTACTTCTTCTTCTCGTGTCGATGACAGCATCAAATATGTGATAGGTGATAGCAAAGACTTCCATTCTTACGAATTACTGTATATGAATAATTCAAACATTGATCACAAATTTTCCTGATTTCATTAAACATTTGAAAAAGCTGCTTCAGTACAAACAGAAAGTAACTTGAAAGAAATTTACCCAAATACTTATATTGTCAATGGAATTTTGCTAACCTTACCAGATAGTACATCCTCCACTAAAAGGAGCTTTTCAAAATTAAAATTAATAAAAAAATTGTTTACTATGTATAATAGATCAGCAAAGACTTTCAGCTTTGGCAGTTGACACTTTTATCAGTTGAAAAGATATAGAATCTAAGTAGGGTTACAGTTTTCAGTAAGGCTAAGAGCTGGAAATTTCCGTTTCTTTAATTCTTTACTGTTAGCAATTAATTAATAATTCACACAAAAACGTTGAAAGAATTTAAAGTTAAAATTTGTAAAGGGTAACTGTAGGTGGATGCAAAAAAGGGGGAAGATGGGTGATTAGGGAACTTGCCACCGCAGCATGCGCTCCATTGCAATTTAATTTAATTTACAGTGAAGACAATTGCATTTTTATTAATATAAATTTGATAGGTTTCAAAAAAATCTTTATTAATTCCGCCCTCTTCCAACACCAGAGGGCTCAGCAAAATTTATCTTGCCCACATAAGATTTAGTTCTTGCCCCGCCAGCGACTAGTACCATGCCTTTCTTGACCTTTACTGATATCTGAATCGACCTGAGAAACTCAGCCACGTCGAGCTGTTTTTAACACGAGCGTAAGGAAAGACGGAGATGGAAAGAGAAATTTGAGCGGCGGCATCGAAGGAACGTCGGAGGTTCCCGGGGGGGGGGGGGGGACGACGACTAAGTGAGGTGTCCGGGTGTCCGTTCAGGAGAACTGGCCTAATATTTCTGCTTCGAGTTAGCCTGGCTATTTCGATGACCTGCTCAGCCGTTCGTTCAACGTTTCCTGCCAAATTTGCGGATGTAAACGCAGTTCACTGCCCGCTGAGCAGCTATCATTTCACGCAGTATATCGCTGTTCCTGATGTGATAGGTATGGTCGGATGGTTTTTCCTGTACGAAAGAAGTAAGGGAATTGTTTTTTTTTAATTTAATTTAATTGCAATGGAGCACACGCTCCGGTGGCAATTTCCCTACACACCCATCTTCCCCCTATCCTGCACCCACCTACATTTTCCCTCTACAAATTTTATCTTTAAATTCCTTCAAAGTTTTCGGTAAATCATTCATCATTTCTCTTGGTAACTCATTCCAATCCCTGACACCCTTACCTAAAAAAGAGAATCTTCCCACACCCTTGTGCCTGAAATCGAGTGCCAGCTTGTGGTCATGGTCATCTTTTCCCTTCCATGCACTACTTTTCATACCTATTGCAATATCTTTCCATGCCTCATCACCAGTATATGCCCTGTACAATCCCATGACCCTCCTCATCCTCCTCCTGTCTTGCAATGAATCCCATTCCAGCTCCTTTATCATATCTGTCACTGATTGCATTCTGCGATAATTTCCAGAAACAAATCTAGCAGCCCTTTTTTGCACCCTCTCCAACTCCTGTATTTGATACGTAAAATGAGGGTCCCATACTACACTACCATATTCGAGCAATGGTCTGACAAAAGTTTTGTAACCCAATTCCTTTACTTCTCTCGTACATCCCCTCATAACTCTCTCTAACAAGTGCAGAACTTTGAAACCTTTTCCTACCACCTGTCCTTTCACAAACCTTTGGTCAGACTACTGCTTGGATATTGTGGTGTAGTATGATAACCACATTTGGGATCCAAATACAGGAGTAGAAGGGCTTTTGGATTTGTCCCTAGAAATTAGATCTGAACACAATCAGTAACTGACACGATACAAGAGTTGAAATGGGATCCATTGAAAGACAGGATGAGGTTGAAAAGTCATGAAAGCGTACAAGGTTTATATTCGTGATGAGGCGTTGAAAGATCTTGGTGGAAGACTTAAATAAAGTGGATGGAAGGGAAAAGATGAACGTGACCAAAAGCTGCCACTCAATTTCACGCATAAGTGTGAGGGAAAATTATCTTTCGCAGATAAGGGGGTCAATAACTGGAATAAATTACCAAGACGATGAATTATTCACCAAAAATATTGAAAGAGTTTAAAGTTGAAATTCGTGGCGGGAAAAAGAAGGCGGGTGCAAGAAAGAGAAAAAATGTGTGTTTAGGGAGTTTGCCATCGGAACGTGTTCTAAATCACAATTAAATTATAATTACTAATTCCAACACTCCACTTTGCAGTTCATGTTTTGTTTTGGTCCGAAAGCGGACAGACAAGAAATTTCTAGAACTCAGTTGCCGTTTCGTTTTATTTATCACATTGTAAATGTCAAAATAAATTTAATTTTATATATTCTTTCATATTGCAATAAAGTCTATTTCAGTCATTCAATTATGAACCTCGCTGATAAATAACTCCAATCTTCGATGATACACCACAATTCATAAATAATAATTAACCAATTCCAATAATTTAGAACTCAGTGAAAGATAATATTACATGCCGTTTGAGTGTACATTTATGGCGTCTTTTTAAAATGACCATGTAGGTGTAATTCAAACACATACGATTACAGTAAACTGAAAGCTATCGGCCGAGCCCCGCTGCGTGAGGAAGTGAAACGTAATTTATTAGGTAATGAGTTACATTATGGTGGTGGGTAGGGCAATTAGCAAAACTGCTGTAGTAAAAAAAAAAAATAACAATTGTACCGGTAGGGCAGCGTTTTCTTAGATGAGGTACCAGAAACAAAAATAATAACGTGATCAACCGAGATTTCCCGACTTCTGTCTTCATGGTGACACTCCATGCATATTTATCTATACTTGTATTGTCTCTGATCTATACTATGACACTTCTCGAATATAATTCAGTTTCTAACTTCCTATTAACCCACCAACACATTTGTATGATTTTGTTGGTGGGTTATAGAATTAATCCCATTTTTATTAATTCGAAAACGCTTCGTTAAGAAAAGTAACTTAATTTTTATGCAATATCTTTGACAATGTTTATCTTTCTCATTAAAATTCAACCGAATCAAAGATGATGAAATGATCTTAAATTGTGTGTATGTTGTATATTTGTGCGATAATCTTACAAATATGCTGTGGGAGTAGCATTTATAATTTTGTGTGTAATGGTTTAGTAAATTTTATTTAAAAAAATGGGGACGGTGTACGCAAAGGTAACTAAATGAAGAATGATATGCATTCAAGATACAGCCAGAATAATAGTAAAAAACGTAGCTCTTGGCGTGTTATTGCTCGTGTTTGACAGTTATTATACTGTTGCTTAGATGAAACTTAATTCTAGATATGCATTAATCAAATACTGTGTTATATAAGAGCTTTATTTACAATGACAGTTGAGTTCATACCCAACTGTTATGTCCTAATTGCTGAAGAACCGCATAACACCAAAACCATGACAGTTTGTTGACATGTAATGTTTAGACGTGCAATATTTTATGTTTCACTGTTGTCATTTGCAGGAGCAAGTTGCAAGAAAAGTGAAGCGACTGAATCTGCCTGCAGATGAAGTATGTAACTATAGGATCTTAGTTGTTAATTGTTATACACCTCACAGTAGTTTAAGTCGTCAATAACAGATTGAGACAACTGTCCTGTGATTGCAGGGATCAGATGAGGAGTGTCGCACCGAGAAGAAGCAGATAAATCTTGAAGGCATAGAGGTAAATGATGTTGAAACAGCAATTGGCAAACTGTTACCTGCATTATATGAATCTGAAGTGATCCAAGTCATTTAGTGAGAAAAAGTAATGTTTAATTTCACATTTGTAGACTTAGTGTTCAATGATAAAACTGTTTACCTGTACATAGTGGCAGTGGTCCATAAAGGGTCTATTGAGAATTGATTTTCCATTTGGTCTGAATTTTGTTACATATTTTCCTGAGACATATCTTTTGAAAAAAGTGAATATTAAATAAAATAGGCATATAGACTAATGAAAGTTTGTGTTAGCATCAGCAATAAGGTCTGTTGCCATTTCTAAACAAGTCTCTAATGCCGACAGTAACATCTGCAGCAACAAATGTAAAATCAGTGGCAAGTTTTTGTAATACTGTATGAACATATTCCTATAAAGCAAATTTATTGGTAACACGTCAATATGTCGGAACCTACAAAAATTGTCATATCGGTCTGAAATTTGGTACACACATTCCTTAGGCGATAATATTTGACTAAAAGTGTATAACGTAGGCTTGGAGTGTGTGGAAATAAGGTAAAATCACTTGAAATGTGGGTAGATGCATATATGTTATTACGCAAGAAATACACGTTATTACATGTCGATATTTATTCTGTGTATTTTTACTCTTAATTCTTGGTCCAGGCTGCATTTAAACCTAACCACAACTGTTATTAGCAAAAGATTAAACCACTTAAATGCTGTGTATCAAACATTCGTTACGGTAGACGCCATGTTTTTCCCTGTAAGGTAGGCTGCCATGCAATATATCTTAGCACTGAAAAACAATATGTCAGCCCGCACAGATAAATTGTAAATGTTACATGATTTTCTACTTATTACGTATCTGCAATTTGCATGTGGAAAGCAGTTTTTATTCAATAATGAAGACTTAAAAACACGTGGAATTAATGTCAACAGCTAGTAACGTGAATTACTTGCGTAATAACATGTATGCATCTACCCACATTTCGAGGGATTTTTCTTCATTTCTACTTATTCGAAGTTTACGTTATACACTTTAAATCAAATATTATCGCCTAAGGAATGTGTGTGCCAAATTTCATACCGATAGGGCAATATTTGTAGGTTCCGACGTATTGACGTGGAGCCAATTTATTGTTTGGAGATCCCCAAATTTTTAGATATTTTATTTCATTAGGATATATTTTGTGGCTTTAATACGCACTTTTTTTGGTGATAGTGCAATCACTAGGATTCATCAAGGAATTGTCGTTTTGCTCTGAAAACTATTGCACACATTTTTGGGTAATATTACTTAATATATGTTGGTCTTAGAGCTGTAAAATATATCCATCCTCTCAAATTCCACTCGAAAATTCCCTTAACGTAAGGTGGCGAGTGAGTTGGAGAAGGCATTCTGGTATAGCGATGTGTAGTGATAATAGTATCATTCCTTTGACCATATTATTTACTAATGTTTCTATTACATTCATCAAGATAGTGTATAATGCACCAACTTCACGCAAAATAATAATAAAAAAAAAAGCTGCTGTAACATTACACACTAAGCGATGAGAGGACGCCATTTGTTGTCACATGCGACTTCCAGCGATGCTAATATTACGTGCCACAAAATGCATCAATGATCAACAGCGAAGAAATCCAAACTAACTTAACTTTATTAGAAAAAAAATAAATCAAGTCCATTAAACTACAAAAGGAAGCATCTTTGTACATTTTGCTCCAGGCTGCATTCCAACCTATCGACAGTTGCCGCTAATGATTATGCTTGAAAATAATGATAACTTAAATGTTTGATAAATCCAAATTTCTAGCGAATTATGCTTTAACAATTAGAACCATTTTGGTACAGGCTGCATGTCAACTATAAAAACTAAATTCCTTCGACCTAATGCTGAAACAAGGATATAGCCGCACTTTCAACCTAAACATAAGCTACGTGTACATATATACTCTGCAATTCACAAAATTGTGGTCGGCTGAGGGTGCTCAGCACCAAAGCTAATCTCTTTATTGTGCATTCCAATTCCGAATGGTGTGAGGGAGCTATGTTAAATTGCGGCAACCTACTTTGATAAATGCCTTAGAATATTAATATCTCCGACATAACAACATGCTGGATATGTTTCTTGACAGTGTAATACCTATTATTGTTGGACGTCACTTGTGTGTGTAAATCAGTCAACTAACGTTCGCTTACGGTTCAAAGTTGTTTTTTTTTCAGCCTGTAATTTTTTTCCATATTTATTCTTTTGGTATCAACATATTCCCATATAATATTGTTCAAAGAATATGTGCATGATCATTATGATTCACTATAATGATACTCCCAGTCACTCGCGGTAAATTAAATTCAATTGCAATGGAGCGCAACGGCTCTGTTTGAGTGAAGTTTTTGAGGTATCTATGTATTTTACAGCTCTAAGAGCAACATATATTAAATAGTATCACCAAACAAACATGTGCAACAGTTTTCAGACCAGAACGACAATTGCTTGATGAGTCCCAGTGTTTTTATTATTGTTCTGTGTTCTCAAATTTTTACAAAAGATTTCTTGTGAAAATTCAATTTTATTACATTGAAGGTAGTCAACAGTGATGATATTAAGGAAAATTAATAGACAGTATCATGGGCATATCCAGTGAGGGGCAGAGGGGGGCTGCTGCCCCCCCCCCCCTAGAAGAAAAATTAAGTTGCCTTCAGTACGCTTCGACGAGTGAAGAACTAGTTCAGGAGCACTTTGGGAGAGAAAGATTGACTGGATTATGTCTGATGAGTGTGCATCGAAATTTCGTGAAAGAACACCATGAGATATTGACAAACAAAATTATTGAAATTAAAAATCCGAGACAATTAATGTTTACATAAAAAACTAACTGACTTACGATCTTAATTAACTACATAGTAGGTCCTTAGATTAAGTAGTTGGGTTACTATATTAATCAATGATAAAAATAGTTTCCTGAATAGGTTTGAGTTTGATTTTGTAATGTCATGTTTCAGTCACCCACCCCACTTCCTCGAAACCAAAATGAGTTGCCCCCCCCCCCTAGTTCAAATCCTGCTCCCCTCTAGTTCTGATCCTGGATACTCCCTTGGACAGTATAAATAACAAAGGATAGAGAAAATAACCAATAACTCGCCAAATTTGAAGGCTGCATCGAGTGAAAAACATGATTTGGAAAAAAAAGCATGTTAGTTTATAAGTTTATTCATGTGACAGGGAATGAGCCATTTGATTTGGGAAATGTGCACATGCTGAAGCTTACCCCATGACTGGCTGGGCAGAGAAAACAGGGTGGGGGTGGAGGGGCTGGGAGTGAAGTGTTAAGAACTGATCTATCAGTTTGTCAGGAAACACTAAGGTGATATATATATCAGAGGAGTTGGTAAAATTAATATGTATATAACAAAAGGGCACAATATGTTAAAGGAAACAATAAATAAATTTGTTAAAATTACTATTAATTAAATGACAACAATGATAATATTAATAATGAGTGATGCGTCAAATGGTAGGATTTTATCGGTGGTTGAGGCCAAGGGGATGTCTGGTATCCAGGATAATTTGGTGTGCAAGTTTTCACTCCAAAGTTCTGATGTGGCGTGGTGTCACGAGAAATTCTGATTGCCCCCACAGTGAAGCACTCGTCGAGGTTGTTAGAATTGTGCTAATAGGCATGTTCTTGTACTGCAAGGTATAAATTGCAGGCGTGGACTGTATGTCTGTGGTTATTCACTCCAACTGAGAGTTGCTGTGTAGTGAGTGCACAAACCCCCCCCCCCCCCTCCCAAACCAAATGGCTCATTTCCTATTGCATCAATAAGGTTTTAAACCAAAATATTGTATATGTTTTTGTTTGTCTCCTATGTTTTTCACTTGTCACAGCCTTCAACTTTGGTGAGAGATGGGATTTCCTATTCTTTGCTATTTATATTGAAGTTAGACGTTAGTTTATATAATATGGCCTCGTATTTGAAAGGAGACCGGTTCGAATCCCTGTCCGGGCATCCAGATTTGGGTTTTCCATGGTTTCCCCATGGGATGCTTCCTTAAGAAGGCAATGGTCAAATTCCTTTCTGTTCCTTGTCCCCAGTCCCATCCCACCTCTAATGATCTTTACATCAATGGGGAGTAAAGCCGTAAGTAAAATAAAAAAAAAAGGTTAAATGAAGAAGGAAATAATTAGGGATTTATGTAGAAAAGGAAGATAAGTTATATTCAACATTCACTAAAGTCGGAAAGGAGGAAGGCAGCAACACCAAAAAATATTATCTTTTTCAAGAAAATAGAGACATGTGAATGAGAGCAGGCACATGCCACGTGTAGTATTGCACGTGGCTGCGTTTTCTGAAGGCCCTTGCGTGACCTCAATCATAAGTTTTTATTTGCTTAAAAAAAGGTCATGGCTTGTAATATTGTGTTTGTGAATTATAATTGCTGGTACCCCCTCCATACAACTGTGGTGAATGTTAGGGTACAATTTATCTCTCCTTTCAAAATGAATATTGCTTCACAGCATTTCTCCTAATCCATTGTTGGCAGCGGTAAAATAACAATGAGGTAAGAAGGAATTATGCTATTCATTTGAAATTTGTCACACACGTTCCTCCGGTCATACCTTTCGAGAAAATTGTATGGGAAAGCAAAATGAAACCTACCTTAGACACGGTGCACACGAAAGTTACAAAACAGTGCATCTTCAATAGTAAAAAGCAACCATTTCCATTCAAATTGTTCACTCCAAAGAAAGTATCTGCACTCTTTAGAAATCAGTGTAAAATCGCTGGCAAGTTTTTGTGATAGCATACCACCTGGACCAGAATTGGGGGTGGGGGAGGTTGAACATTTACTTTGTTACAACAGAAGACATATGGAATTTTAGTTTTAGATTCGTTGCTATTTGTTGCAGATACTATCTTTGGTGTGAACAATTTGAATGGAAATGGTGTTTTATTTACTGTTGAAACTGCACCATTTTGTAACTTTCTTGTTTTTCATGTCTGAGATACATTTCATTTGCTTTAATGTACACTTTTTCTCAAAAAGATATGACCTTTGCAATGTGACAAATTTCGAACGAAAAGCACAATTTCTTCCTACCTCTTTTCTTTACCATTACCCCATTATTTCTAATAATTTGAGATTATTTACTTAAAAGAAGATAATACCGTTGTACTTTTGCTGTTTATCCGTATGAGCCTACTATTGGTCACATTAGTTTTAGCAGTTATGTCTGTTCATATTCTATTTTTCAATCATCATCTCTTGTTTATCAGAACTCCTGCGGAAAATTAAGTAAATCTCTGTTAAGATAGAATTTTATTGGTTTTATTACTATAGGTGTTGTGTTCTTGAAAAGCAACTGATCGTGCAGATGATTTTAGATAACTTTCTCTTCATTGACTCATTTATTATCTTACAGGCTCGTGTGGATAAGATTAATGTGGATGGGCTGCAACGGACCAAAGATGATATTGTGCTGGATACAGTTCGTGAACTGTTCAAAGCCAACGATTTCCAGCAAGTGATTGTCGGTGCGCACAAGGTTCGCAGCAAGCTCGATGCCCTCGGATGTTTCCGAAACATTGGTATATACATCGATGTCAGCACTGGTCCCCAAGCTACCCCACGTGGCCTAGAGGTAGGTACATCTTTCTCAAAAACTTAATATATATGTAGTGTGTGTTTTCACATTCAGTGCATTTTGTGTTGATTTAATTGCTAATGTCTTAAAAATTTTCACCAATCTACCGAGCAGAACCATTTTTTACATTGAACAAACCATAAACTGTTACTTGCCATTCAGGAAGGGAAGCTATCTGCGGTCAGTCTTAATTTTGGGATGAAAGGAATTATTTATTTTTGTAAAACTAGTCCTGTATCTGCAAAATTTATGGCGTTACTCCCACACAAGATACTCATGACAGTAAAAATGTTGCAGCTTTTGTGGGTGATGGTATTCAGAATGACAATAATAAAAATGAAAGGTTAGGAAGAATAACCAATCACTTACCACAGATGAAGGCAGGAGAGCCAGGGTAACACAATAACATGTACAGACGTTACAATATTTTGGCGAATAACGTGACTCATGTTGGAGGTGGAAATAATCGTCACACACTATTCTTGGATAGCCAAAACCCATCGCAAAGTCGACTGAATGACAGAGATATTATTTTATCTCTTATGTTTTTATCTTACATGTTTAAGGGGTCTCCGGAAACAGACTAATTTGTGTGTGTGAGTTTTTTAATTATTTTTTTTAGTCACTACAACTGTACTGACTTTACAAAAGCATGCATTTACTGAAGCTAATATGAGTATATACCAGTGAAGTGGGGGATGGTGAGATAATATACATAATCGGTATCAAATACAGGAGTTGGATGGGAGCAAAGGAGGGTAGCTAGTTTTGTTTGTGTAAATTACTACAGAAACAATCACTAACTGATATGATAAAGGGATGGGATGGAGGTTGTTTGAAGATGAGAGGTGTAAAGTATAAGGTGTATACCATTGTTGAAGAGGCTTGGATGGTTACTGGTAGAAGAATTAGGAGTAATAGATACATGTATGGGTAGGGATGATCATTACCAAAAAACAGCACTTGATTTCAGGTATATGTGAGTGGTAAAATTTTCTTTTGTAGGTAAGGGAATCGGGAACTGGAATAAATTACTGGAAGAAATTTATCTGAAACATTGAAAATAAAAATTCTTTAAATGTGAAAGCAGGTAGATACAGAAAGTGCAATTAAATTCATATTACTATCTAGCATTGTTTCTTCATATGTTATGATGGTATACCACACAGAGAATGATGGATAGAAACATTTAAGATTAAACTATTTCTCAACTGTACAATGTAATGTGCACTGACCGGATGGTTGACAGAAAGTAATTGCAATTACTGATTGTTTTTCTCCATTTTCTTTATAATTAGGCCTACCTTATGATTTCTGACAAAACAATAATTAAATAATTCAGTATGTAACCATAGAAACAAAGATCTACACTGAAAGAATGTAGGCTTTCTCTATGAGTCAGTTTCGTAAAATCTTATAAGGCTTTCCACCAAGATAACGTGTCAGTAGCAGTACATAGCGAGGTTTCTAAGCCTGCCTCTGGCTCCATCTTCTGCCGGAAGATGGAGCCGGAGGCAGGCTTCGAAATGCCGCTATTTATTGCCTCTGATGCGCTATCCTGGTAGAAAGCCCTAGGAGATTTTACGCAAAAATCTACATTATAATAGTTTTAACTTTTAAATATTTATGCAGCCTTCTCGGCAAAACACTCCTGGTAGTTAACCAAAATTATTTAAGGTTTTACAATGTAAACAATACATGGGTGAAGTGTTTACATTCTTTCACTTCAGAATGGTACATTAGTGATTGGTATAATTTTTCGTAGAGCAGGGATTCTCAACCTCTTAGGGCATGTCCCTCCCCTTGTGGACTATAGTGTGAGGTTACACCTTCCAATCCCATAATTTTATATTGAAATACAAAAAGTTTATCATTTAGGTTAAAAAACCAACTTAAAATGTATTTTGTAAGGTTTTATTAAACGTATTAGTGAAGAAATGCAACAATTTCATTAATTGTCTTTCTCAAACATTTATATGTTTACTAAGTTATGTATGTTTCACTCCTTAGCGCTAAAAATAAGATAGGTTAGCGAAAAACAACCTGTCACTTACCATAGATAGATGAAGGCAGGAGGGCAAGATGAATGCAAAAACAAACACAAACTACACAGTATTTCGGTTTCTTAACCTTAGTAATGTGAGAGACAAGACACATGGCTGGGGAAAAGATGTGATCACATCCCGGCCTGCCACATGAATGAAACAAAGGCGGAGTGGGGGGAGAAGGTGAAACAGTGATAAATGTGGGACAATTAATTGCCTCAAAGATTATTTTGTTCCACATTTATCGCCATTCCGCTTTCACCCCGTATCTCTAGCCCTTCCACCACCGCTCTGTGTGTTCCACCTTTGTTTCATTCATGTGGTGGGTCAGGATACGATCACGTCTTTTCCCCTGCCACATGCCTCACCTTTCACACGTCTAAGGTTTTGTTCCAAAATACTGTGTAGTTTGTGTTTGTTTTTCATGTTCATATTGCCGTCTTGCCTTCATCTGTGGTAAGTGGTGGGTTGTTTTTCATAACCTGTTCTATTTTTAGTGCCTAACGCCAGTTTCTTTGCCTCCATCATTCACTCCTTAACGCGCGATGCCTCCCCTCTCCCACAGCTCCTCGCTAACAGGTTAAGAATCCCTGCTGTAGAGAATGCCAAAATAGCAATCTGACTAGTTTAGTCTCCATGAGGTTGTTATGTCTTGTTTCTATAAGCGATCACTTGTTTATATTAAGCATTTGGCTTAACTATGATAGATTCTTAGAATAAAAGCTATAAACCTACAAAATAAGGCCAATAAATTTCATGCAATGCTGAAGTTCAGACCATTTAGCACATATTAAACTTTTAATATTTGCCCCGATTGCAGGTGACATTCCACGTCCGTGAGCTGAAACGACTTGTGGGTGGGGTGAATACTATGGTGGGCAACAATGAGGGCTCACTGGTAGTTGGGCTGCGCGCTCCAAACTTATTTGGGCGAGGGGAGAAGCTACAGTCCGAGTACACTTACGGCTCCAAGAAGACTACAGGCATAAACATTACGTTTAGCAAACCACTCCGCGGCAGTTGCAGCCCAGTGTGAGTTTTATCATTCCTTGTTTGATATTTATTTCATGTACTGCAGGATTTTTAGTGTCGTCAGTTAACAAATCATCTTTAACTGTTGGTTGCCTTGTGGGGAAACTGTTAAAATTCAGGTCTAGCATTCAGAAGAAATTGGGTTTGATCCCTGGTTTTGTGTTACAGATTTTAGTTTTCCTGGTTTTAATTGAATTGCTATGGAGCCGCACACTCCGGTGACAATTTCCCTACCACCCACTCTTCCCCTTTCCTGTACCTACCTACTTATGAGCTGTGCAAATTTAAGTTTATATTCTTTCACCGTTTTTGGTAATCTATTCATCATTTCTTTTGATAACTTAGTTCTATCCCAGACTCCCTTACCTATATACAAAAGAAAATCCTTCCACACCCCTGTGCCTGAAATTGACTGCTGGCTTGTGGTCACGGGGTCGGGTCATCTTTTCCCTTCCAAGCACTGTGAACTGTTGAAATTCATAGTTTGAGTACTGACTGGGTTATGTGGTTTGTTTTTCAATACAACTATTTGTTTACATAAATGAAAGATTAAATGCAGACAGGCTTCACAATATTTATTTAATCTTGTGCTGATTATACCTTGGTGTAAGTATTTTGCTTTGTTGAATGTGGCTTAGATCGCTCCTTTACTCTAGTAAAAAGCAACAATGAGCTATTTTAATCTCAAAAAATTCTAATTGTTTTCCATCCTGTGGGCTGTGGTCATGGGTATACCCATGTGATGTGTTATAAATTGTAAAAGGTGTAATGGGGTAGCAAAAATACAGATTCGAAAATTTAAGTAAGAACAGAAAAGGGAACCTTTGCTTACCACAAATGACACCAGAACAGAGCAGAATAACAGAAATCTGTATAAAAATAAATGAATCTGTAAACCCTTAATCAACAATAGAACATGAATTGTTGTTTTCTTGATATCCACAATTTGTATTCATTTCTTTATGCCTAAAGCCAGGGGCGGATCCAGGATTTCGGTTTGGGGGGGGGGGGGGCTTGGCTTGAATGGAGCTTGGTTGGGAGGGCTTGCCTTCAGTGTTATAGCCTCCTTGGGCCTCGAATCTGTAGAGCTAAAAAAAAAAGAGGTCTCCAAAATTACAATGTCGGGGGCGGACCTAGAAACTTTTGCGGGGGCTTGAGCCCCATAGCCCCCCCCCCCCCCCCCCACCGGATCTGTCCCTGCCTAAAGCTTTGTTTTAATGTCTATATATGGTGGTCAATTCATTTTGTCTTCTCACATTTAAGTGATGGTTCATTACTGATGTTTTTTGTTGTATCACCATTTGCATGTGTGTATTTTGTTTATATGTCAAGTGATATTGTTAAGTCCTCACTAACATCAGTTTACTTTCTTGATCGTGGATGACTCTATTAATGATTCAGTGAATTTAAAAAATTACATTTTTTTGGTCTAATGTGTACTAAATGCTTCAAAGTTTTCTATTTTACCTGCAAATGACCATGATCTGTTGGTATTCTTTTCTCTTATTAACTTCAATGTGAGTCTTAACAGATATAATAATTTTGTTTAGAGAAAGTATAGTATGACTACTAAAAAAAAATGTTTTTTCCAGTTTCACTTCTACGATTTTTCAGCATGGTTCTGAATGGCCTGCTTCAGCGTACAAGCAGATTGACAGAGGCATTTTACTTGACTTTGCCTTAAATTATAGTCCAACAGTAAGTTTTTCAACATCAATTTGACATATTTGTGTTACTAAATACAGTAACCTGTAGTGCATATATTGACTGTCGCAAAAAAATCTAATCGAGTGTGATGGGTGAGCAGTAATGCTCTGGCCTCGCATTCGGGAGGACACAGGTTCGAAAGCCCATCTGGGCATCTAGATATGGGTTTTCTGTAGTTTTCCCAAATCACTCCAGGCAAATCCTGGGATGTTTCCTTCTAAAGGCCATGGCCAAATTCCTTCCCATTCCTTATCCCCAATCCCACCCCAACTCGAATGACCTTGATGTCAATGAGGCATAAAACCGTATGTAAGAAAAATAATGTATGTTAATTTTTAGCTTGTAGAAAGGAAATTAATTGGAAGACAGATTATTGAGAGCACTCTGTTTTATGTGAAAGAAGGAATGAGCAGTGAGCAAATTCAGTCAGTTTATTGTTTGTTCATTTTTTAATAAAGTTGGTTTTAACAACTTTTTGAAGTATCATTAGGAAAATAGTATAATTGCTTCCTCAAGGAGAGGGTGCTGAACACACAAATACATTGAGCAATTTTTTTATCAAGGGCGATATTCATATGGAAGAAAATATGTAAAATTTTGTTTTACCATTTACCTGAATACTCACACATGCCTCTCTTTTGAACTGAATTTACTGGATTTGAATTGAAAATAGGGTTACTTAGAAGGTATTTTTTGTTTGTTTTGTGTTTTCAAAGTTTAATGACTGGGAAATGGTTTAGTGCTAAAGTAAAATCTCTAAGCTAAGCTTTTAGGTAGAATCCACTTGCAATCGGGATTAGTCAAGTATTAAACAGCTTGTTTTTGTGGAAATGAATGGTCCATGTTTTAAATGGATGCTATTTATATAAGACTGTGTATTCCTGTTGATGAATACAGGTGAACTGGAACATAAGTTTGGAGCGACCCAGGCTCATGTTCAATAATTTTACAGGCTTGCTGCTGATGATTTGTTTTGAAATGTGATCTACTGCAAGGAAACAAACCTTTGTGATGTTTGTTTGAAAGTTTGTGCTCATAGGTAAAGGGGTTTTTAAATTAGGTTGTCTGCTGACTTACATTCCCAGTAGGAAGAATTTTAGATTTCTTTGCTCTCATTTCATGGCTGGAATGCAGAAATCCATATGGCATGCTCTATTCGATTACTGTAAAGCTCATACTTGTAACCTCAGTAATGCTGATGCAAAGAATGAAGCTTAAAGAGAAAATGCTCTCACTTGTTGTAATGCAATTTATCCCCTGTGAAGTTTAAGTGAAAATGTGTATTGGTATAAAAGGAAAAACAAGGTGTAAATATTAAGATCACTTAACGTAGGTGATGGCAAAACAGAAAAAAATAAATAAGTTGTGAACATTGAAGATTAATTAAACTTTTGGGTATAAACCCTTCTTCAGCAGGAGGTCATGGAATGCACGGTGTGGAAGTCAGAGAGTATTGAGTTTAGTTTTTTTCTCTCTCTTTCTGTGCTGTACCACCATCACCTGAGATGAGCAATTATCCTTACCTCTTTCTGTATTTATCTGAGTATAAAGAAATAGAGAGGAACCACCACTTTTCTCAGGTGATGGCAAGATTATGTCGAATCAGTAAATACACAAATGTGCGACATAAAGAAATTTTCAGGTCTATAGAGCATGGCGTTCTACCATTATTCTGTTCAAGAAGTGTTTATCCCAGAAAATTTCAGTATGTTCTGTAGCAGACCAGCTGCTTGTACCGCATACCTATGTTGAAACCTTGTCAGCAACTGCTGGCTAGATAGATTGTAAGTGCTTATGAGCAGGAGTTAGTGCAAAAACCTCTCCGAAAGAAGCCCAAATAATCACCATGGCATATTTTTCTTCATTTTTGTTATATTTTACAATTATCGGTTTGTTATTTTCATCCGTTGTATATTAATTTCAATGATTTACTTCATTACATAGTATTTTTGTGTTCCGTATTCTCCAGTGTTATTATTGCTTCCTGGTTATTGATTGTTTATTTTGTTTCCCTTTGCCAGTTTATCGAGAAGTGTGGTAATAATGGAAAGGCAATGGAAATAGTGTTCACTCACCACGGAGTTTGGCATGAGAGTTCGAATCCCTGTCCTTGGGTTTTCCATGGTTTCCCCAAATCACTCCAAGCAACTTCTTCAAAAAGGCCACAGCCGAATTCCTTCCCTTGCCTTTCCCCCCAGTCCTTTGCTGTCTCTAATAGCACCAATAAGGCATAAAAATATAGCAAAAAAAAAATAGCAGGAAAGCAGCGACAAACACACACACAAAAAAAAGAGAAATCAGCTTTCCACTGTATTTTAGTTTAAAACTTTATTCATTCACAGATACAAAATACATGGCCGGGGAGTTGTGCCCACACCGAGA
Source organism: Vandiemenella viatica (assembly GCA_031002005.1). Lineage (NCBI taxonomy): Eukaryota > Metazoa > Arthropoda > Insecta > Orthoptera > Morabidae > Vandiemenella > Vandiemenella viatica. Next base: position 176,132,615 of record CM061914.1, on the reverse strand, counting down.
CTTGATGCGTTACTGGATTGGCAAGTGAGAATAGGGTGACGATGGTGGAAGGTGCCTTGCTTAACTTTATTATGTGAAACTTTAAGATAGGATAGGGAAATAAACAGTTACCCGTTACTTACCACAGATGAAGGCAGGAGGGCGAGACATGTAAAAACACAAAAACAAACGAATTGCACAATATTTCGACTTTAGTCTGTCATGTGGGAGGCAAGACAAATGGCAGACATGTGACGGGTTGGGATGTGGCCACATCTTTCCCCCTGCCATTTTTCTTGCCTCCCACATGACAGACTAAAGTCGAAATATTGTGCAATTCGTTTGTTTTTGTGTTTTTACATCTCACCCTCCTGCCTTTATCTGAGGTAAGTGACGGGTAACTGTTTATTTTCCCTATCCTATCTTATTTTCAGTGCCTCGCGGCAGTTTCTTTGTTTCCTTTATCCAATTATGTGAAACTTTGTGATTTCTGTAGCTGAGAAACAGTAGCTGAGGAGTTGCAGGTTACATGCACATTCACCAACACATACAAATAAATTTCTTTTATGACAGTTTGCCCTTTCTCAAAAAAAAAAAAAAATGTGGTGGCATGACATCACCCCCACCGGTCACAACACTTAGGACCTAAACACTGTTCAGAAGCATGTGACTTTCATAGATGTCAGCAGTGACCTGCAGAGGAATACTATTAAATTTATCTGTATTTAGATGCCACACCTGGTATATCTTGAGGACACTTCTCAGTAATAAAAACTAATTTATATTTCTGAAGTTTTCTTCTTACAGAAGTGTCTAAACAGTAAATTAATATTTAATCTGTAGCATTATCATCTTCATGTATAAAGTCCTAGTCCTGCATCATCACGGACCAATTCAGGCCATATTCACACAAAAAATTATTGAGATGCTGCAAAAGTATTTAATTCATTCCAATATATACCACTAACTAGTGCAGTGGTGGCTGCTTAGTTGGTTTGTGGATCATGTGGGACATGCAAATAAAGCAATCTGTTTATAACTCACTGGGTGGCACCACTTCAGAGATTAGTTGTGGGTCAACAAAAGACTTAAAGTTTTCAAATAAGTGATGGTTTCAAGGAGAGATACGCTCATTGCGACTAAAATATTTTGTACTATGTAAATTCAGGAGAGGAGAAGATCTAGAAAAAAGGGGAGGGGGGGGAGAAACGAGTGCTCCACCGGTTTTACATATTCAGCCAATATTTCTGTGGTATTTATTATTTATTTATATATCAAATGAAATTTCTTTCTTTCTTTGGAATTTTATCTGTGAATTAACAGCACAAATCTCAAATTCTGACTGAGCATGGTGGATGAGTGGTTAACGCTCTGGCCTCGCCTTTGGGAGGATGCCAGTTCGAATCCCGTCCGGGCATCCAGATCTGGATTTTCCATAGTTTCCCCAAATCACTCCAGGCAAATGCCAGGATGCTTTCTACAAAAGGCCATGGCCAAATTCCTCCCAGTTCCTTGTCGCTTATCCTTTTCCACCTCTAATGACCTCAATGTTGACAAGGTGTAAAGCCATAAAAAAAATCCAGTCCCATCCTGCCTCTAATGACCTCGACATCGATGAAGCGTAAAAACATAAGTTAAAAAAAATAAAAAAGTACACTAATCCTGTGAGACGTAATTGAGGCCACAGCTAGTATTACATAAAATTTTAATGTTTGCAGAAGTGTTGATTTAACTGCTATAAATTTTTTGTGTCTCCCGCAGGTACGACAAAGCCTGCAGTGGGAAGGCATTTATAGGGATCTGTCCTGTCTGACGCGGACAGCGGCCTTTGCCGTTCGAGAGCAGTCCGGGCCCTCACTGAAGTCCGCACTACGACACGTGCTGCACGTAGACGGTCGCGACTCGGCCATCTTCCCCAGTTCGGGCGTACTTCTACGGGTCACCAACGAGTTAGCCGGGATCGGAGGCAACATCGGCTTCCTGAAGAACGAAGTGGAAATGCAGCACAACCTGACACTCATGAGTGGCGTTGTGAGTCTTACATCTCTATTCTGTCTTTTTCTGTGTTTATCTTTGTGTACATACGAATTTTCCCAAATGTTTTATATGCTGCTGATAACAAATAGTTCAGAAACAGTTGCTTCCAACTGTTTTTCAGTTGTTCTTTAAATCCATCATTTGTAGATATCTTAATAGTTCTTCAAACTGGTGTATATTTAAAATGCAGTCTTAATTAAAGGAAACAATGGTATTCTTTAGCTTTATGTTAAAAAAAAAGGAATCTATTGTTATCAATGCTGAATAAGGCTTGTTACGTGAAATTTTTCTTTCCAGGTCAGATGGACTTAAATTTGAAGTTTTACTTTTGTTAAATCACTGATATGATTCCTCTCTCAAACTGAAAAAAATTGGCAGTAAATTTATCAAATTTATTTATTAATAAATGAACTGTAATTGTAAATAACTGTGAACGTTTTCGCGGCGGCAGCACTGTAGAATCCCGAGAGTGTTTTCTACAGAACTGTATTTGTATTTGTGTTCTGTTCAGGATTTTGCAGAAATCAGTGTTTCAATTGTGCCAGTTATTTTATTTATTTGGCGTATGATGCTTATGACATTTACAACACCTTTTTCTGCAAAGTTTTATAGTGATTTAGATTTGTTTGCCGTGATTCTTGTTTGAACTTGACTGCAAGATTCAAAGCTACAGAGAAAGCCAAGAAATAGAAGAGATTGGATGTACTTCCTTGGGAATCTCGGTTCATGCCTCTGGATATGGTCATTTATTTTTTCCTCTTCAGCTAGTGAGTCATGACACACATACTTGAAGGGAAAAAAAGGGGGGGGGAAACCTTCAAAGTTTTCTTGACAAATGCTGCCATTTTAAGTAATTCCATTGAAGCTACTTCAATATTCATACGCTTTTATACACAAATGTATCACATTGCCTCAGTAGATATTTAATGTTTTAAACATTACAATAAAAGGGCAGTTGTGACTACACAATCTATTAGGACTATGTGTTATGAACATACTTAGGTTTTTCATAATTGCAGTATTATGGGATAAAGTTGAGTAGCTTTAGATTTCTTGATTTATTTACTTTCAGCATATAATTTCATAATATTGTGGTATAATTATTTTTTGTGGAGGATAGTATCTGTTTTGCTTAATGGAGTGTCTCTTTTTCCACAATGTTAGAAGAATTTCAGCAGAATGATAGAAGATATTCTGGTTGGAGGAGCAAGGCCCAAAGACAAATCCAGAAACCTTATTAGAAATTTTTGCTTAACTTTACCTGTATATGGTATTTTCATTTGGAATATGTTACCATACCATGTCCTACTATGCCTTTACAAAAGAAAACTGTTCGCTCTGTCTTCAAGGAATAAAAAACGCCAGAAAAGACAAATGTGAAAAAATGTTGATCATGCCCTTTCATAAAAAGCCGATTAAAATAAGCTGCATGTTGGATAGCGAAGTCAGTCTATAATACATGTTCATTTGAGCGGGGTAATGCCCGTCAGCAAAATGAATTAGGGTTAGTTATGTGTTGATTCCAATACACTTTAATGGCTGAAAAAAATAAAGCCATTGAACCTGTCAAATGAAAGTCAGATTGATTATGTGAAATGTAACAGTTTATGCTGATCTCTGTTATCATATCTGCAAATAGATTAAACAGGGTACAACAAGAAGTGTAATGTATTCAGTGCGTTTTTGTGAAGAAGTGTCACAAGTCTGGCATAAAGCAGAGAACCACAAACACAGTATATGGATCTCAGACAGTGATAAACATGATGTTAAAGTCATTGTGATTGTGTTACCCACATTAGTTATCGGAGGCAGCATTCTGTGCTTCACAGAACTTTAAATCAAGCCTATTTACACTTATACTTTTAACTCGTTTCTAATGGAAGAAAAACAAAATCACAAAACTTTTTTCTGAAAATTGCCGAAGCTCTTATATTACTTTCCTTTGAATGAAGATTTTAAGAAGTTTCTTAATGTGAACTTCTTTCTTGTGGAATTTTGTTATTCTTTTTCAGGGTGGTGGAGGAAAAAAACAGAGCTGGGGGTAATTTTGCCTCCTCACTCCCATTTCGCATTGCCAAGTCCCCATGTGTAATCAATACCTATGCATTTTTGTAGGTGCTACAGGCTGGTTTACAAGGTGGTATCTTGACCCGCCTGGAGGGCGACAAGACGGTCAGCATCTGTGATCGCTTCTTCCTCGGTGGCCCACTTAATTTGCGAGGATTCGAGGCACGGGGTGCTGGGCCACATGCTGATGGAAATGCCGTTGGTGCAGACGTGAGTACATGTCATTATCAGCTGATAGTTGTCAAGTAGAAGTCAAAACATTTCCATTATCCTTGTCCCACAGATTTTGTTACTCATTTGTTTCTTTCAAAGTTGCTATACTTTTGATTTTGCTGCAGTTTCAAAGCTCCAGGAATAAATTGCATCTGTGAGACAGAAAAATACATCCAACAAAGACTTAAAGGTCTCGAATACTGTCCTGCTGGAAGACACTTCCAATCTTTGTTTGCGTGGGGCATATTAGGTTTTGTTGCTTTTTGAACAGAGCTACCTGCAGTTATCGAACACTGCATTGTTTTCCTAAAGCCATAGTCTTGTAATGGAACAGTGTCAAGTGATGTGTAGATATATCATGGAAATAACTAGAACCCAATGTTAGTGCCTCGTGACAAAAATATAGTTCTGAAATAAAGTTCTTCAGATTGCTCCAGAAAAGTTATATTGGGCATCTGCATGTGAAATGCTGCATACATTCTAACATTGCAACTCTGATTTTCCCTGAAATTCAGAACAACACGGCACTCACAAAAACGATTCCTAACTACATTGCAAATAACATTCTAACCTGGGCAAAGATTATGAAAATGTTACCATTACCCCTTTTATTAAGAGAAATGCCCTTTCCTGCTTTTGTATAGTAATTTCAACATTTTCCCTACACTGTGGGCAACATCAGCCAAAATTCTTGGCACCAACAGTCCAGACCCCATTCTCAACAAAACTATATACAGACTGCTCATTGTCCGGTCTCAGGAGTTTAATATAGCCTCTTTCCATGACATGTCATGTGCTACTGTGTGGGACCTACGTTTTGAGTGTCAAATGCAGGAGTAAGAGGGCAGCTAGATTTGAAAATCTGTGACTGATTCAATGAAGGAAATGGTTTGGGAGCCATTGGAAGATAGGAGGAATATGAAGAGATTGCTGGATGTGTACAAGGTGTGTAAATATGAAACTGAAATTTTTTGATAAAAAATACATGTTCATTGTATAAAAATGATATGATGTACCTTATTCAAATTATTGTCCATTGCCAGATATACATTTTTCCCATATCTCTGGTAATTTATGAATACCACGCCAAAAAAAATTTCTCTTTTGATGCAAATCGGTCATCAAGCCATTTTCGCACATTTTCGTAAGAAGTGAAGCGTTGCTCAGCGAGTGCGTGTCACATCGAAGCAAAGGGATAGTAATGCCTAGAAGAGATACAAAATTCCAGAAATTTTAATGTAGACGTTTTGTGTATATCTGAGCATCATTTGTCTGATACAGGAATATCTCCGCTGTCCATCCCAAATTATAAATTAAGCTCTCATTTCTGCTGATGTAAAATGGAGAAAGGGGGGAGTTGCCATTTTTGTTAAAAATAATATTGAATGCAGTAGTGTAGTTGTAAGTAAGTATTGTATAGAACAACACTTTGAATGTTGTGTTACTAAACTAGAATATGATAAGGAAGAGCTGATAGTGATAGCAATTTACAGGGCCCCCTCAGGTAATTTCAGACTGTTTTTATCTCATTTAGAGTCTTTGCTACTAAGTTTTACAAATAGCAAACAAATAGTATTATGTGGAGATTTCAATGTTGACTTTCTGAATCACAGCAATGATAGATTAGATATGGAAGCCTTGATGTTGTCTTTTAACTTAACAGCACTTGTAAATTTTCCTACAAGAATACAAAATAATAGCAGGACTGCAATTGATAATTTTTTTTATGGATATTTCTCAGTGCAGTAATTACAGCATACTTCCAGTAATAAATGGTATCTCAGATCATGATGCCCAGCTATTATGTATCGAGTCCAGAAACACTGTTAAACAGATAAAGAAAAGCTGGGTTTATAGAAGAAATATTAGTGAAAATAATATAAAGCACTTCATAGATACCTTAAACAATGAAAACTGGTTAGAAGTATATAATGCGCAGGGTGTTAATGCAAAATTTGATTCCTTTCTGAATATATTTCTAACACTTTTTGAAGGTAGTTTCAAAAAAAGGAAAATTCTCAACACTCCAAACAATTAACTGGGCATGGGGTGGATAACAAAGGCTATTAGAATCTCTAGTAAAACAAAGAGGGACCTTTATTTAAAAATGAGAGAATCAGATAACTATGTGCTGAAAGTTCACTATAAACTTTATTCTAAAATACTAAGAAATGTAATAAGGAAGGCCAAGAACAGGTACATATCGGCGAAAATGGAAAATTCAGACAATAAAATGAGAACAATATGGAATATAATAAAGACTGAAACAGGAAAAACTGTAAATCACTCTAAAGACATAAAAATAGAACAAAATGGATATGTGTATAGTGAAGTAGGGAAAGTTTGTGAAATATTTAACAAACATTTTACGTCAGTAGTAGATAAATTAGGCATAGAAAAGCAATCCCCACATAGTGCTCTAAGGCTTCTTGAGACTGCTTTCCCAAATAGCTTTGTGGAGATGAAATTGCCACCAGTAACAGTCTCAGAAATAAATAAACTCATTAAACAATTAAAACCTAAAAATTCTTCCAGCTATGACAATATTTCAAGTAAATTACTGAAAAGATGTTCAGACTGTATCAGTCATGTACTTGCTCACATTTGTAATGAATCCTTAATACAAGGTGTTTTTTCCCGATAGACTAAAATATGCTGTTGTAAAACCATTATTTAAAAAAGGAGAAGTAACATGTGTAGACAACTATCGTCCCATTTCATTACTTTCAACATTCTCAAAGGTTTTTGAAAAAGTCATGTATAGTAGAGTAATAAAACATGTTACACACTATAATATCCTCATTAATTCACAATTTGGGTTCAAAAAAGGATCATCCATAGAAATGGCTATATATTCATTTTTAAATAACACATTTGAGGAACTTAATAATAAAATGAATCCTGTAGCAATATTTTGTGATCTTGCAAAAGCATTTGACTGTGTAAATCATGAATTACTTTTGAAAAAAAATGGAATACTATGGTATTTTTGGGACCGCAGATAAATGGTTTAAATCATACATTGAAAGCCGAATGCAAAAAGTTTCAATTTTTGATTCTAAAATAAGTAAAGATGCTTCATCAGACTGGGAGAAAATAAAACATGGAATTCCACAAGGCTCTGTCTTAGGTCCCCTCCTCTTTCTGTTATACATCAATGACCTTCCTGGAAATTTATCCGACAAAGTTAAGAGTGTTTTATTTGCAGATGACACTAACCTGACTGTGCGTAAAACACCAAACAGTACTATAGAATTTAATGTAAATGAAGTACTTAGAGTAGTAGCAAATTGGTTTAAGGCAAATTCATTAAAATTAAATTTTGAAAAAACACATTATATTAGGTTTAAAACAAAAAACTATGCACAGCCAGATATATGTATAAACTATAAAAACAACACAATCTTAGAAACAGAGAGTATAAAATTTCTTGGTATTAAAATAGATCAGAAACTCTGTTGGCATGATCATATCACTACACTACTGACAAAGTTAAGTAGTGCCACCTTCGCAATACGAACACTTTCTCTAACAGCAGATCTAGAATTAATGAAACAGGTGTACTCCTCATATTTTCATTCAGTAATGTCATATGGCATAATTTTTTTGGGGAAACTCTATACAAAGTAAAAAAGTTTTAATAGCATAGAAAAGAGCTATTAGATTTCTGTGTAGGGTAAAACCAAGAACTTCTAGCAGACAACTCTTTAAGAAACTCAATAATTCTTACAATGTACTTCTCAGTATATATACACAGACGGAAAAAAAAATCCCAACACCAAGAAAGACTTGTGTTAGATAAACGAAATTTGGTAGGCGTGTTTATACATCTGAAAGATGACATCGATTCAAATTTCGCGCTTCGCGCATAAGTGTGGCACTAGTAGCGCTACTCAGAGCTTGCAAATCAGGTTTGCTTTAAATACGCGCTGTAAAGTTTGTGAACGTTATTTACCGCTGAGATTTGACATAGTGAGTTGATGTTAGCCAAGAATGCCTTTAAGAAGACGAAGAAGCCATTATCAACAGCTCACCGAGTTTGAACGAGGTCGTGTAATAGGGCTACGAGAAGGTGGATTTTCTTTTCGCGATATTGCAGAAAGACTTGGCCGGAATGTATCCACTGTGCATGATTGTTGGGTGCAGTGGTCAAGGGATGGTACTGCCTCAAGAAGACCGGGTTCCGGGAGGCCACGTGGCACTACTGAGAGGGAAGACCGCCGTATTCGGCGTACAGCTGTGGCGCATCGTACTGCGTCTGCGGCAGAAATTCGAGCTGCAGTTGGTACCACAGTGACACAACGAACTGTTAGAAATCGGTTACTTCAAGGACAGCTCCGAGCCAGGCGCCCTGTAGCGTGCATTCCACTGACTACAAGCCATCGCCGTTTGCGACTCCAGTGGTGTCAAGCCAGAGCTCATTGGAGGACGGAGTGGAGATCTGTTGTGTTTTCTGATGAAAGCAGGTTCTGCCTTGGTGCCAGTGATGGCCGAGTGTTGGTCAGAAGGAGGCCAGGGGAACGCCTGCAACCAAACTGTCTGCGGCCTAGACACACTGGACCTACACCTGGAGTCATGGTCTGGGGAGCAATTTCCTATGACAGCAGGAGCACTCTTGTGGTTATACCAAACACACTGACTGCAAATTTGTACGTCAGTCTGGTAATTCAACCTGTAGTGCTGCCATTCATGAACAGCATTCAAGGGGGAGTTTTTCAACAGGATAACGCTCGCCCTCATACCGCTGTTGTCTCGCAACGTGCTCTACAGAGTGTCGACATGTTACCTTGGCCTGCGAGATCACCAGATCTGTCTCCAATTGAACACGTATGGGATATCATTGGACGACAACTCCAGCATCATCCACAGCCAGCACTGACCGTCCCAGTATTGACAGCACAAGTACAACAAGCATGGAACTCCATACCACAAAGTGACATTCGAAACCTGTATGACACAATGCATTCACGTTTGCAGGCTTGCATTCAAAATTCTGGAGGTTACACCGGCTATTAATTTAACAGTATTTCACATTTGAAATGCATTTTCTTGAGCTTAAATTAACCTGTGATCTTGAAAATTTAATCAATTAAACATGTTAACTTGACAAATGCATTGTCCAAATTTCATTACTCTACAATAATTTTTTCTTGGTGTTGGGATTTTTTTTTCCGTCTGTGTATATTCTCTCATGAGCTTTGTCATAGAAAATTTTAACCTGTTTACACCTAATTCACAGGTACACAGTTTCAATACAAGAAACAGAAATAACTTGTATAAAACACAAACATCTCTGTCATTAGTACAAAGAGGAGTTAATTATTCTGGGATACATCTGTTTAATAAACTACCTAATCATATAAAACAGCTTTCAGATAATAAAGATATATTTAAACAAAAACTTAGAGATTATCTTATTGGTAACTCCTTCTACTCCATTCAAGAATTTGAAGAAAATAATTAATTGTACTCATTATGACATTTGCAAAACTCAGTTGCAAAAATGTATGTTTTTTTATTATTCTTGTATTTGTAAAATATGTATATATATATTTACTATGATATGACTCATATTATGTGTATATGTATCAACAATGACATGTTTCACATCCCAGAGGTACTTCCTCAGCAGGGATCCATGGAACAAGATTGATAAATAAATAAATAAATAAATCCGACGGAGCTAAGTCAGATGAGGATGCCGCATGCGTCAGTATCTCCCAACTAAGCGACTCAATCATTTCCTTGACTGGTTTTGCTGTGTGTGATGGTGCGTTGTCATGAAGCAAAATCACTTTGTTGTCTTTTCTCTTATTCTGGTCAATTTTGCCGCAATGCTTGGTTCAAATTGATCATTTGCTGTCGATAACGTTCACTGTTAACAGTTTCACTAGATTTTAGAAGCTCATAATAGATCACACCACTTTGATCCCACCAAACACATAGCGATTTGGCCTTTAAACTGATGTTGACGGTTCACCTGGAGTTACCCATGATCTTTTACGCTTAGGGTTCTCGAAATATACCCACTTTTCATCACCTGTCACAATTCTATGGAGAAAAGACTTTGTTTTATACCTGGCGAGCAGCATTTCACAAGTGGTTTTTCAGTTTTCTTGCTGTCTGCCTGTCAGTTCACGTGGAAGCCATTTTCCCATCTTATGGATCTTTCCCATCACTTTTAAACGTATGTGAAACAGCTTCCCGTGTCGCATTCAATTGATCTGAAAGTTGTTGTGTTTGAGCATCCAACAATGCTTGTAACTCGCCGTCTTCAAACTTCTTCGGAGGTCTTCCACAATCTTCATTTCTGATGTCAAAATCTCCACTTTTGAATTTTTTAAACCACTCAAAACACTGTCATTTACCGAGAGCATGCTCACCGTAAGCTTTGACAAGCATTCGATGCGATTCTGCAACAGTTTTCTTTAAATGAAAACAGAAAGTCAACGATGTCTGCAAATTGTAGTTTGTGGGCTCAAAAGTCGACATCTTCAACAGTGTTAAAAACTGCACTGTCGTATGAAACTTGTATTGTCGGGAGTTGAAAATCACAGTCGGCTGTCAACAAAAGAAACTGGCGACAATAATGCGATCTGGCAGTAACTGCTTTGATAGCTACAGCCATCTATCGGCAAATTCCGGTTTCATATTATCACACCTGGTACAAGGTGTATATTGGTGATTATACCTGGCAGAATATTGGTAGAATAATTAGGAGTAGTGCATAGAAAGAAAAAGATGACCACGACTACAAGCTTGCACTCAGTTTCAGGCATTAGGGAGTTGGGAAATTTTCTTTTGAAGGTAAGGAAGGGACTCAGGCAATGGAATAAATTAACAAGCAAAATACTGAATAGGTTATCAGAAACAGTGAAAGAAATTAAAATTTGTTAAGTACAAAAGCAGGTGGGAGAGGAATTTGCACTCAAAGAATTAAGATAAAAAAAAGCACACACACACACACACACACATTGGAAAATAAGTGTATAGGAAAATTGACACTGGCAATAAAATTAAATCAAACTTCATCCCCAATGCTAAAGTCATGTACTCACAACACTCTCTTTCCCCATCTCTGGTCTTCCAATGACTCCCAGCCGTGATCCTTTATCATTTTATTTACTCACAGTGTTCTGTGGTAATTTCAGTATTCAATTTTAGGTGTGCAACTTTACACACTCTCCAACTCCTGTATTCGATACCTATAATGTCAGTCCCATTCCACACCACCATACTGAAGAAGTGATTTGGTCAAGGTATTGTATTTCAGTTAACCTACTGCCCTGCAATATTCACTTATCACCCTTTTCAATAAACATAGGATTCCCTTGTGCTTAGCCTTTGTTCTGTGTCCTGTTAAGTTTTCTAGATTTTATGCAAAGATATTTACACTTAATTTCTCCCTATGATAAAAAAAACTTAATTTATTTTTAAATTTCTTTTTGATTTATGTATTTTGTGAAACAACTCCTCTTGGCTTTTATTTTTATTTCAAGTTGAACTAACCAGCTAGATATCCTGCCCAGATCCTCCTGCAGCTGTTAACAGTTGTTTCCCATTTCAGTCGTATTATATATAACTGTCATCTGCAAATAGCGTAAACCACCAACATTATTATTATAGATAACAATGAAAGGAAAGAAATGCTACGAGGCAATATTTACATGGAAAAGAAAGGGAAAATACACCCAACACTCACCAAAGTTGAAGGGAGGAGGGCAGCAGCAACACAGCACAACAAAAAAAAAGAAAAAACAATATTTCGGGTGAAAATCCCCTTTTTCGAGTTAACAGAGAGGTGGCTGGCCTTGCGCAAAACCTGCGTTGGACGCAGCCACTCATAGAAAACAACAGACCGTCGGAGGTGGTGGGGGCAGCAATGATAATATAACCGCGAGTATACGAAAGATTAAAATGCTAAAAAAATAGTAGTTATTAAAAATATAAATAAAGAAAAAATATAATTGAAAATATAAAAATATAGTTATATATATATATATATATATATATATAATATTTGAAACTATTGTACTGGCCAGTGGTGGGTGTATAGGGTGAGGATGGAAGATGTTAACGGAAATGAAGGCCTGGGGGATGTCTAGTCTGAAGGATGTGTTGATATGCCAATTCCCACCTGCGGAGTTCAGATTGGGAGGTAGTGTCTGGAAGTACTCTAATGGCTCTGATTATTAATTACAGTAATGAACAGGAATGATCACAATACTTCGTGGCACTCCTGTTTTCATTTTCGTGTCTTTTAATACTGTATTTCATTCACTAACTATGTGCTTTCTACATTGTAAGAATCGTCCTATCCAGCAAATTACTTTTTCATTCACAGATTTATTTTTAGTTTATTAACTGCAAATTTATGGCCCACTGTGTTGGCAGTTTAAGAGATATCCAGTGAAATACTACCAACCTGAATGCCCTAGTTCATTTAATCTGAAATATCTTGCATGTAACCCACTATCTGAGATTCACATGAAATATTCTCCTGAACACGTTTTGCTATCCAGTTTCTTTCCTCACAGACATTTAGAAGTCTACTTAAAACTCTTTTGTTTAGTATAAATGTGCAATTATTTGTGTTGTAGTTTATGTTTAGACCTGAGCTTTAACTAAGTGGGAAAAAGTAATGGGAAGAAGCTTGTCTGAATCTAATTTGTAGAAATTGTGTTAGAAACTTATTATACTAATAAAAAAGTAAACGGCTTTTAGGCAATAAAAATAACAAATGATAACAAAAATTACTCATCACTCACCAAAGCTGAAGGTTGCGACGAGTGAAAAACGTACGTTACGAACAAAACCATATACAGTATTTCGGTTTTACACCTTTTTCAAGCGATAGGAAGTGAGCCACATGGTTCGGGAGGTATGCACACGCTGAAGTTCACCACATGACTGGCCAGAATGTAGAACCAGTGCTTTAGTTCAAGCTAGATTAGCAAAATGGATGTGCCATAGGATGGAAAGTTAATAAATTGAGCCAGTTAGACATGAAATGGATACTTCTGGAAGAAAGAAAATGGAGGAGAAGAGAACGAAGAAAATGACACCAGAAACTGAAAACTCACATGGGAACTGGATATTCAGTATTAAGATATAGAGCCTAGTAGATGTAATTGTAAGATACTATTGCCCAATAGCGAGACATTGGTGGGTTACCATAGCAGCGGTAATAACAAGTGCAGCAGAAAAGAGAAAAATTTTGCTAATTGAAAGCTTACCTAGGATTGTTAAGAACCAGCATATGGTTGTTGCTAAATTTATGATTTATAGTTATCAGTAATACTGTGTAATCATGAAAAACAAGTAAGAAATTAACAAATATTTGAAATGACTAAGAAAATAGTTTTCCACGTTTGTTGTACAGTCCAGATTGCTTGTTGCAGGTGTACCTGGCAGGCGCTCTTCACCTTTATACACCACTGCCATTCAACCCAGGGAAGGGTGGCTTGGGCGAACTCTTCCGCTTACATTTCTTCCTCAATGGTGGAAATATTGGAAACTTTAATTTCTGTGAGTACTGTCTGCATACATGAAGAAACATCAAAACTTCATGTGCAATTATTTTTATTTTAATGTATCATATTTGAATTATTTTTGCTATTCTTACAGTGCAGGATACGACAAGTGGCAGATAACAATAGCACATGTTTGTCATTTTAATACTGAGGGAGTACTGTGTCTCACTATGGCCTCGTCAACTGTTCGATCCTCGATGAAGCCGAGACATTTTTGTTGAATTTGAATTTGCAAAACAGCTCCCCAGGCCCATTCGGCCTGCTGTCAGATAAGTACCTTGGAGGATTGGGACTGATCCTTCCACCTACACTCCTAGAGCCACAGGCTGGAGATGGGAAGCTCTACCGCCGCCTATTGTACTGCACGGTCCTCTGGTCTTGTTCAGACCCTTTCTGGTTTATTTAATTATTAGCACCAATTGTGGAGAACGTTTTTGCAGTGTTAAGAAGAATAATGCAGTAGTATTATTATTGTTGAACTTTCCTCCTGTTTGTTTTTGAATGCCTCTTGGGAAACCAACCGAGAAAGACTATTATTTAAACACGATATTTTGGCATCTTCAGATGTAGTGAGTCGTAAGACTTGAAGTTTGCCTAGAGGATGTTGTTGAGTTTTTCAACGATATGCTCTAGGCAAACTTGAAGTGTTATGACTAGACTTGAAGATGGTGACGGAGATTTATTTCACCAAAATATTGTGTTTAAATAATAGTCTTACTCGGTTGGTTTCCTGAGAAACATTCATAGATATACTGAGAAAAACTTCACTCGTTTCCTCCTGTTGTTACCCAAATACCCAACTTTCCTTTAGATAAGTGGTAAGTACTTTACACAAAGCACAAGAAAACATTGAGTGAAAAAAAGTTTTTTGAAGGCTCAACTTTAGCATGTGGTAAATAAGATGTCTCTTCAATAAAAGAGTTAGTAAGTGGCTTAATTATTTAATAGTGATCAGCCAGGGGTTGAAATTCGACCGTAATTCATTAAGTTATGTAGTTTCTTTCGTGAAAGAGTAATAATCATTATTTGAATTTGTTCTATTGCTTTGCACAGATATATTATATACTCCATACATTTATGTCGTTAGCTGCGAGCATGTATCAATACGTCATTAGCTTGTGTTGTTTGCCTTAATTTCCTGCAATACCTATAAAATTAAAACGATATACTCCACACGTAACTGTATCCTAAACTTTAGCTTCTGAACTAACCATAGCAAATGATGAAATGTATTTCTGAATGTTTTCAAAATAATTTTTTACTCTCTATTCATCGATGGTTCATTTGAATTTAGCCCATCAAACAATGAATTCAAATATTCATTTTGACTTAGGGTCAGTAAAATCTTATCACAACATGAAGTAAATCTAGTCCTTTCACCTGAAGTGACTTCTGATTCTAAATGTTTTGCATTGCAAAACCTGCATTGCGAATTCGAAACTAATCAAAATTTCTTGAAATGACATTTAGTGCGCATTCAAATGTATCCATCAAAATGATGTCATAATTTTGTGTGTTCACTATTTAAATTTGGTCTATTATCATTTTGAATTTCACGCAAATAGGTATTCTTTCTTTTTTGTCTCCCTCTGCCCTAAAAAAAATCTGTTATGAAATTACTGAAATTAAAAAATCAAAAGACAATTAACCAAAGTTTAACCTTTTAAATAATAAAGAGACCATATAAAATCTGGCAGAATCGCTACATTCCTTTTCAAAATGTTGCTTTTATAACTTCAAAGATTAATCTCTACTTTATGTGACACTCTGGTGGGAAACTAGGTAGTGATTTGATATGTAACGTGTTTTTTCATGTTTTCACTAAGGCAGAGCTTAAATAACATTAGACTCAGTAAGGCTGTTCACAGATTTTTATAGATTTTTAGTTCCTCAAAGCTGTGATCTTTGTGTGATTTACAGCCATCACTTGAAAAGCAAAGTAATGTCACAGTTTGAGGTTCTTTACTTGTTCAATTTTAAAATCACATAATGATTGTGAAGCAAAATCAAGGTGGTGGTGACTGTTTTCCAGAAGCACTTTTGCACATACTATAGTTATATGTCCCTCCCCCCCCCCCCAAAAAAAAACTATGGTTGTTGCAAACTGCACGAAGAGATCATACATGTCTTTCCCAAAAAACTGAGGTTGAATTACAGCAATTTTCTAGTTCATTTCTTCCTCCAGTTTCATGTATTGAAGGTTCTATTGTCTGTTTTCGTATCGAGAGAGTAAATCCTATTAGTGAGCAACCAACTGCTCTTCCTTGTGTGGATACTGTAGTAATGCCACTTTTGAGATTCTTTCTCCATTCACACTTTTTCATTTTTCAGTTCACGAATCCTAATAGTCTGACTTTCTTTTATTTATTATCTGAAATTGTTTCAGAAAATTTGTGAAAAATTACAATAGCCTTCCAAATTCTCTTTCCTCTGAACTTTACACTGATATATCCTATCCATCAACATGTTTCCTGTTTTTGGTCTTTAATATTTTAATTTTATTCCTTTCAAATAGCTTTCCCATTTTTATTATATCACCACTGGTCCATCAAAATCACTCAAAATAAAATAAATAATTTTTTAAAAAACATATTTTTGATGTGTTAGAACATTATGTATGTATGGGCTGCTTTACTGGATAAATTTTGATTTGTTCAAGTTTTTTTCATATACTCAACTCTAATAATGCAAATTGTTTGTTTGGTTTTCAGTTGAAGACTTCAATGAGGCCTGGAATGAACTGTCGACCGGGGTGCGGGCGGCGTACGGGTTGGGCTTAGCCCTGCGTCTGGGCCAGATGGCACGAGTTGAGCTCAACTACTGTGTGCCTTTCTCTACAGTCTGCGGTGACCGGTCTAGCTCTGGTGTACAGTTGGGCATTGGTGTACATTTTCTGTAGTAATCTCTGCACTTGCCTTGTTGAGTTTCTACCAATAAAGTATAGTTTTGAAGCTGTTAGTGTAATACGTGTTTCTATATTTGAACCTGCCATTTAAAATTCCCAGACCAGGTTCTGCTGTCAGTTGTGACTGGGATGTTTATAGATGTTTTCAGGCCCTTTTTTTTGTATAAGTACAGATCTTGCCATAAAAGGAAGTTGTCCTCTTAGTACACAATGGGTTGGTTCGGTTGTAAAGAAGAAATGCAGAAAGGGGGAAAAAATAAAGTTAAAAAAACCTCAATTTCTTGAATAAGCTTAAAATAAGAATAAAGTCAATGTTCAAAAGATTAACTTTAATGCAAAAAAGAATGGAGTCCTAGATATCAATTGTCTTAAATTTTTTATTACTAGCTACAGCCAGGGCTACATTTAGGGTCTGTAGGCCCCTAGGGTATAACTGTGGTGTGGATATATATATATATTGAACATTAGGATAGGATAAAAAACCACCGCTTACCAAAGAAGTGGATTCCAGCGGCGTTGGTACACAAAAAAACATGAACACACAAAGAATAGAATTTTCGAGCATGACTTTTCCTCAGTAGAAGTGAGATGGTTGCACGCAAGGGGTCGGCAGCCAACTGCGTGAGCCACAATGTCGGTGGCTCATGGTGGGGGAAAAAACAACATGGCAGGAAGTGGCTGGCTTGCGTCGAATGCAAGTCTTTCACAAGCTCGGCCATTACTTCTGTTAACTTGAAAAAGGGGTTTTAACCCGAAATATTGTATTTTCTTTGTTTGTGTGTTGTTTTGTATTGCTGCTGCCCTCCTCCCTTCAACTTTGGTGAGTGTTGGGTGTATTTTATCAGTCCTGTCAATATAAATATTGCCTCACGACATTTTTTTCCTTTCATTTTTACCTATAAAGTAATATCGAATACTTATTATTACCTTTTAATGAAAAATATTGAATAATGTAATTATGGTAAAAATATGTGAGGATAACTTACTGAAGAATCGAAAGTTCGTAACTTGCTTTCTGTATCTTTTCATAGACTGAAGTGAAAGATGTCGGCAAATAATGCCCGCATGTTCAATTTTTCGACTTATGATCGATAGATAAGGTGCTATTTTAGTGGTGGTGTTGCAACCAAGCACCCTCAGCAAAAGCTGTGGAATAACAAACTCAAAAGTTTTAGTAACAATATGAAACAGTAGGCCTACTACTTACTAAGATAAATCAAACAAAATAAATGATTTACATCACCAAAGCACTCAATAGAGAAGGATTAAAAAGACAATATTGATTATTCACACAAGCATGTCAACAAGATGACAGCGACTAACATATTTTTATTTTTGCAAGTGGTGTGGGCCCCTTGACTACAGCCTTGGTAGCCTATGGTTGATTGCGGCCCTGGCTACAGCTAGGTAGAGTCATTATGAAAGTAGAGAGCATTCCATTTTTATATTAATTTTTTTGGTCATTGACTTTATTCTTATTTTTAAGCTTATTCAAGAAATTGATTCTGAATTGTGGGACATCCAATCACTGCTAAACAATTTTTTTTAAAAAGATTATTTTAATTCACTTTCACACGAATAGCATGTTTTTTAGTTTTTTAAAACCCATAATTTTATTTTTAACTTATTAGTTCACAAGTGTTTTTTTTAACTATTACTTTTTAAGATTTTTTAATAATGTTTAATCTGGAAGTGGGTGAAAATTGAATTAAAAGATTACTTTTCACTTTTCTGTTGCTACTGACAAAATATTGAAAATACCAGGACTTGGCTATGAAATTATTGTATTGTTATCGGATCATAATACATGTGCAAAACGTCAAACAATTTCGACATCTGGAAAGGGATGAAAGCTTCGGGAGGACGGCGGTTCAAATCCCCGTCCGGGCATCCAGATTTGGGTTTCCATGGTTTCCCAAATCACTCCAGGCAAATGCCAGGATGCGTCCTTAAGGCGGCCATGGCCGAATTCCTTCCCATTCCTTGCCCCCATCCTTTCCCTTGTCTAAAGAGAGACGTAAAGCAGTTTTTTTTTTAAAAAAAAAGGGATGAAAGCTGAATTCCAAGATTCCGTTGCATTCGTACAGGACAAGCTAATACAAAGTGTGTACAAATCGAGGCATGTGAAAAATTATTGAGAATGTCAGTTGTAGTAGATAATGTAGAGATAAAATAGGATAAGAAGAGTTGGAGGATTGCCTTATACTCTTACAGTGACTTGTGAATAGAAGAAATTATGAAAAATTTTGTATAGAAGAAGGTTAGAAAAGTGTGGAAAAAACATACCTAATGTTGATTGTTTCCAGAATGAGACAGGATAGGAACAATAATCGACTGAGTGTTGGTAGCCACATATAATAGGTTAGTTGTCAGAGTTGTGGCATCTCCGACAGTTTCAATTGCTTATGGGAGAGGAATTTAACACTCCAATTATAAAAGAAAATGTTAAGAAAATAATATTAATTAAAATTAATAATAAAGTCTTTTTTATTTATTCTTGTAAGTCTGTGGTTGGGCCAGATAGTGACGACATTTTGGTTCAAATCAGCTCAGGCTTTACTAAGAAAGATATTGAGAAATATGGCTGTTTTATGATTTAAAACACTATACAGTGACATGATTTGATATAGGGTACTTTAACGGAATCACATCTGAAATATTTAATTGTTAAAAATTGGTCGTAAGCAAATGAAATAAATTATGCAATCACAAGGTAAATTTCATAGATAAATCTGAATGCAACAAATAGGCAAGACTCTTATCTATACACTGTGACCTTTGTGGTGATTACATGATTATTAGTTGGTCTATGCTTCCAGAGCATGCTCGTGTTAACTTATTGGAATTTTGGCTACGTTTTGTGCTGGTTGCTCGGAAAGGTCGTTGCATCTTGGAGAAGAAATAAGTTGCCATAAATTCCTCTAAAGCCGCATTCACACAAGCGTTGTGTGGCAGTATACGCCTTTCATCTTTTACCGCCTGGCGATGGGTCGAGGCGTGCCGTCCATGCTAGCATGTGTGGCAAAAGATGAAAGGCATCCCTTACCAAGTGCCGTGGGAATGCGGCTTAAGAGTTACGCAACTTGAAGTCTGATCTCAGTTTTATTTGTGATTAGTTCTGCTGGTGTTGGTGGTAGATATTGTATGAAATACTTAATTTGAATTAAAGTTATTACAAGAAGAAAGGGAAACATCTTTTAGTCAGTAAATGTTTCTATAACTTATTTTAAGAAAGAAGAAAGGCAACTGTGTAAAAAACTAATGAGAGGAGAACTGGTTTTCAGCCAATAGTTGCTAAACGTACGATAAGTAGAAGCGTTGGACAGAACTGTTAGGGGAAGGCAAAAGATGGTGAAAGTAATTTCAGCAGAAAAAATGAAATACTTTCTGTGCATTGGAATAAGGTGACTTGACAGTAAATAAAACATTAATTTTTTAATTTACATAACTTTTTATTCAACATAGACTGATGTAAGGCTATACAATAATGGAAGTGTGAAGCACTCTTGACATTTGTTTTGGATGTTTGAAATCATATTAAATGCTTTCTTTCGACACCATTTTAAGTCTTGGAAATATCCAGAAATTACTTGACACTAAATCGAGCAAATATAGGATTGATCGAGCAGCAATTTCGTTTGCTTTTGTGTGTTTACAGATTGCCGTGGAAGAAATTTCTTGCTCTTATTATTGGGATCAAACTTTAATAATTGTGATAAAATATATCAAGCACCCAAGTAATATGTCTATTGTTTGAGATGCTAACATACATTTCTTATGTTTAATTTCTCTGCAATAATTAATTAAAATAGTGAAGAGAGTTTTGATTATGCTCATCTGTTTGTACACTCCCCCCCCCCCCCCTCCCATCTCTTTTGCTTTAGGAGATTCTCTGTCCTATTTTGACCTCCAGTACTTTGTAACTAGCTCATATTGTTAGCACAATCTCTTTTTTATCGCCTGTTCCAGTGCTTGGCATAAGTCTGATTCCATATCAGATGCTCTTTTCATATTCCTGCAGCACTTCACTCCATAATTTTTCTAGTGCGTGTGTTGGTACATAATGAAAACATGTAAGGGGACAATGCTTATAGCTGAGCTTAGCGGGTGTCTCTCTTCCCACCTTCCTCAGTGATAACCAGGAAATGCTACTGCCCACTAGCCATTTATTTACCTGAAATTCTATTGGTGATCGGTTATCAGAAGGTTTAAGCATCTGCTAAAGTGTTCTTGATACTGCTGAAATTGAGTGTGGTGGGTTCACTTGATTATGAAAATTATGAGTCAGAAATTTGAGTAACTTTGTGTTTATTAAACCAGTTGATCAGTCTTTATCGAAATCTCTACTCCAAAGTATTTACGAAGGATAGAATAACTAATAAATGTCATGATTAAAACACGTAGCAGCAGAATGAATAACTTGCAATAACTACGCAATGAAAAGACTGACCAAGAAAATTTTCCACATCGTCAATGGACACCGACAAACCAAAGCACGCTGGTTTATAGAAACCCAGAAGGACCTCGCAGAAGTCAGCTTAGACCCATTGATATCTACAAGCACTATATATAGGCAATTAATCACTCCACATAAATTTGCCCCTGAGATCCCAACTTCAAAAAATCTGAAACTCAGAAATGCGTGGACACAAGAGAGACGTCAAGCCCACAGCGAAAGGATGAGGAGGTTTTGGGAAGATAAGAAGAACAGCAAGAAGAATAAGAGGGACAATGCAAATTATTGGTTCCACGTGCTCCTTAGTGGGCTAACATAAAAATAATAAAAAGAGGTAGGTTTTCGGACATACGTAATTTGTCTTAGAAACAACAATATCAAACTAGGACTTAACTCTGCCCTGTTATCCTCAAAGTGGCAGGCTTTATCGACAAAGCAGTATTTGAGGATAGTAATGCAACAATAATTCATAAATTTAGACTCAACAATTCAGACACTGTTAATTACAGATACCTAACAAAACTGTGTTAAACTTCCATAAAATTGTTTTAGGAGAATTCTGAATAAAATAAACCACTCGAATGCATTGAAATAAAGAGAAATATGAACTCGTTACTACTGTGATATTAAAAAAACTGTTAATTTTGATTTAAACTAAATAGATTAAAATAAGTGTTCTGTTGAGTGCTCTTATACATGTTTGGTAACTTTTTCACCTTGCATGTGTAACTTTTTTTCCTGCTGTTTATATTTTATTTAAATGTTGATGTTTGGAGAGTAATGAGACAGAAAAATTGCGAGTGAGTTGTAGGACGTTTTTTCAGATGACTAGAGTGCTACATTATTCAAAGTGGGGATGTACTGATGGTGTTTTATTTCAGATGCCAGCAACTTCGAGAGGGCGTCATGAGATTATTACTGTTGGAGAAATAAAGTTTATTTCTTTAAAAGGAAAAGTAAAAAAAATCCTTAGCTTGAGAAAGTCTTCAAGAACAAATATAAAATATCTGATCAAAAGTGTCCCATCATCCCTATCTAATTCTCAATTGAATGATAGTTGTTATGACAGGCGCCCCACCAGTATAAAAGGAAGTGGGGAGTATTGTGTTGTTGGTAAAGAAACCATGACAGTAGAATGAGTTTGTCAAGAGAGGTCGGTGTTTTCATACGTGGACTGGTCATGGGATATCACTTGAGGAAAAAAATCCATTAACCCTTCTAAAGCTGCTCAGGTTTAATGTTGGTGATGTGATTGTGAAGTGAATGCCAAGGAATACCAACAAATAGACCAAGACCAGGCAGACTTCTTTTAATGACAGACAGGAACCATCGAGTACTGCGGATGGTGGTTGTAAAAATCACAAAAAAATTAGCAGAAGGAATTACTTTTGAGTTCCAGAGTGCTACCAATGACTGTTCGATGGTAGTGTGGTATAAAGGTCGAGCCAAATATTTCTATACTCAGTGCTGAGCAATGTTTGAGGTAGTGTGTAGAGCAACGCCAATGGACAGTGGATGACTGCAAGTGATTTGGAGTGGTGGATCATAATATAATGTGTGGCAGTGTGATGGAAGGGTTTGGTTTTAATTTAATTTAATTGTTCCAGTGGCAATCTACCTACACACCCTTCTTCCCCCTTTTCTGTGCCCACCTACATTTTTCCTCTTACAAATTTCTACTTTAAATTCTTTCAATGTTTTCGACAAATTATTCATCATTTCTCTTGGTAACTTATTCCAATCCCTGACACCCTTACCTAAAAAAGATAATCTTCCTACACTCTTGTGTCTGAAATTGAGTGCCAGCATGTGGTCATATTCATCTTTTCCCTTCCATGCATTAATTTTAATTCTTACACCAAAATATTTCAATGCCTCATCACCAATGTACACCTTGTATACAATCATGACCCTCTTCACCCTCCTCCTGTCTTCCAATGAATGCCATTAAAGTTCTTTTATCATATCTCTTACTGATTGTGTTCTGTGGTAATTACCAGAAACAAATCTAGCAGCACGTCTTTGCACCCTCCCCAACTCCTGTATTTGATACTCAAAATGAGGGTTTGACGAATGCTTGGAGAACATTATCTTTCATCATCTTATCTTAAAAAACTGGCGAGACAAAACTTGATTGAAATAGATTGAATAAAGAGATTGTTAAATAAGTGCAACTAAAAAGAAGTTATAATGCCAACTGTGGAGGACATAAATATTGTCACCCTATCCAGTGGTCTAAAGAAGATATGTCAAACATACATGAGCCACTATGGCAAAAAATAGCAATTACATTATAAAAAGATTTTCTACTTGTCCAAATTTTTTACTAAACTGAGTAGGTTAGGAATTTTAGACCACTACTATTAAACATTACTAAAATATATCACACTACATGTTTTAACCATTTTTCATTTTTATTGGGCCATAAATCAGCATTTAAGCATCTGCTCTCTGTAATATTGTACTGAAATGATTCAAAATGTTCTCGGTCTCTTCCATTTCACGAACATTAAGTGTTACTACCTTTTATAAATTACAGAAAATCTAAATTTTGCATGCTTACATAATGGATGGTTAAACTGTTGAAAACGTGAAATACAAATGTCCTATCATATCATTTGATAAACTCAGTTCAGCATTGCATGTTGGATATATGGTAGATAAAGATTTGAAAATCCTGCTTTCATTAGCGGATGGATATAGGTACTGGAGAAATAACAAAACTGGGTTATAAAACGTTAGTCAGCGCCCTCCTTCAGAATGGTGGGCTGATATTGTGGTATCAAATACAGTGGTTTAACAGAACAAGGGAGGGCTAATAAATTTGCCCGTGGAAATTACTGTAGATAATACCACTAACTTATGACGAAGTAGGTGGATTTGGAGTCATTGAAAGAAAAGAGGGGGGCAAAAAGAGTGTCGTGTACATAATACATCAGCTACTTATGAGGTCTGAAGGGATATTTGACGAAGAAGAAGTAGCAACGTGTGGATGCGAAAAACACTGAGATAACTTTTAATTTTATTAATAAAAAAGTGTGAAAATTGTTGACTGTAGTCAGGAACTGATATAAGTTATGGAGGGATTTACTGAACAGTTGGCCGTTAACTGTTAAAGAATATAAAGTAAAAATGCGTATAATACCCAAGTAGTGTTTTAGAAAATTACTTCTGGAGCATATGCTCCGCTGCAATTACTGTTAATAATAATAAAGAGATAAATTTTATAAGACAGTGGTTAAATTTAGACCGAGAATTTTTCAGACCACTAATGTATATACAATCTGTAAAACCAAAGATTTTACGAAATGTGACATTGAAGTTTGTCTTTGAAAATTTGGCTGGAAAACAAGAGGAAAATTACTAATATATTTTAGACAACGCAAAAATAAATAAAAATGGATAATAAGTCAAAATCTTCAATACTTGCAGGAGGTACATGTTCACAAATATTATGTGAAAGGTTTAGAACGTTCATCGTATACAGCAACAGTGTCTCAATGATATAGGCATGTAGGGTAAGTGCCTGTAGATTCAGTTTGCTGAGCATCTTGTGGCTGTTAGCTTGATTCACCGCAAAGTATTGCTACATTTTTTTAATTGGATGTTTGATTATTATTGACACCGATTCAACAAAGATGATATTGGTGAACGTAACATCTAATACCAAAAATCATCTTTATTTCGGATATAACCGTTGTGTTCTCGAATATCACTAAAATGTTTGCTAAATTAACTAACGATACTTTTTTCTTATCATGATCGAGATCATTACAGTCATTGACTTAATGGTAAGGCAATTCGAAGACTACATTCTACACTGCAAATATTAAAGATATCAAGAAGACAGTCTAGTTGTTTTAAAGAAACATCTTTATTGAGCAGAGAATTTTCTAAACCCATTAAGTATTCTCTACACAAATCTACCTTTTTAACTGTGTTTAATATTCCATAACTTTTATGAACTAGTGAAAGATTGGATTTGCCCATGAGGATTATTACACTGTTCATTATCTCTCAAAAACCGAACACTAAATGTTACAAAATGAACATAATTAGCGCGATGGACTACACGCATGGAAACGCACAAGAATGATCAGGTGAATACAAATCCTTCGGTTCCTTTATAGCTGCCGTAAGTTCGATTCTCTGCTGAAACGCACCCTAATCTCGGAGAAATCCACCCTCCCCCCCAATTTTTTGTTTTCGTTCTTTGTTTTCTTCTGTTTCCATCCTCTGTCCTCCACCCTTATTCGATATCATTGCTGTCTATAATACGAGGTCATAAAAAAACTGTTATTTCAGTTATACTTCTTTAAAAACGAGGCTTGCCCTGTTTCCGGGATGAGATCAATAATAGTTTCTAATTTATTTAATTGCGATAGAGCGGTGGCAATTTCACTACAGACACATTTATACCCTCTCTTGTACCCGCCTACTTTTGTCCTCTACGAATATTAATTTTAAATACTTTCAACATTTTTGCTAAATTATTCCTAATTTCTCCTGGTAATTTATTCCAACCTCTAATCCCCTTACTAAAGATAGAAAATGTTTCTTTATTGAATACGACAGAGTCTCAGATAATCGCACTTTAACCAAATATATTGCTGATTTCTTGTAAGGTATTAGCTTGTTTACTGTTGGGAATAATTTTTTATTAGCCTTTTAAATAGTGACATTTTATCAACACCATTTAGCAATGACAGAATTGCAAGTCCTAATTTGACAGTGTAGCAAGACTTGCCTGTGGACTTTGAACTGGAGTGGATAGTACTGCCATTCTCAGAATAACTTATTACTATATTTGAACTTATCTCTTGGTCTTTCTCAATAATTTGCTTTCACCTCTACCGAATTAACGAGTTATAAATGTTTCAAAATGTAACCCGTCGATACACCACTCTTAATTATTCAAATATCTTTCCATGCCTCATCACCAATATACGCCTTGTACACTTTCACGACTTTCTTCACCCTTCACCTATCTTCCAATGAACCAATTTCAGTTTCTTTATCATACCAGTTACTGACTGAATTCTGCGGTAATTTCCAGAGACAAATCTGGCATCCCTTCTTTGCACACCCTCCTGTATTTGATACCCAAAATGTGGGTCCCATACTACACCATTACATCCAAGCAATGGTCTGACCAAAGTATTGTAATCCAGTTCCCTTACTTCTCTGGTACATCCCCGCATCAGTCTCTCCAACAAGCGAAGGATCTTGAAATCTTTTCCTACTAACTCTCCAATGTGTCCTACCCGGTTGAGTTTCTTATCAAATATTATGCCAAAGCATTTACATTTCAAGCCTGCAATAAACAATTTTTTCTTGCTTTCGAAATCCTGTCTTATGTTGGCAACAGATTGTTATTTTAATAAATAAATTCTGCTGTTACCTCTGTTCTGTTTGAATGTTCGATCTATTGTTGTTTATGCTTCTATTTATCACCTTTGTATCACTACTTTTCGTATCTTCGAATTATCCTTCTAAGATTTTCTTCATGCCATTCAACCTTTTCTCGATATCCTCGCTGTTAACTGCGAATAAGGCAATATCATTAACGAATAGCAAGATACCAAGGTTTTTTCATTATACAGGTATCGTTTGATTGTAATTGTACAAAAATTGAGTGAACTAATTACAGCAACAAGTAAGTTGAATGGACGCTGGGTGCAATAATTGGAGCAGGGTGCAAAGAAGGGCTGCTAGTTTTTTTGTCTCTGGAAATTACCGCAGAACACAATCAGTAAGTTATGTGATAAAGGATCTGAAATGGGATTCGTTGGAAGACAGGAGGAGGGTGAAGAGAGTCTTGGGAAAATACGAGGAGTATACTGATGATGAGGGGTGGAAAGATGTTGTTGGAAGAATTAGGAGAAGATCATGGAATGGAAATGATGAAAATGACCACAAACTGGCACTCGATTTCAGTCGTAAGGTTGAGGGAAGATTTTCTTTCATAGGTAAGGGAGTCAGGTATTGGAATAAATTACCAAGTGAAATGATGAATAATTTATCAAAAAGTCTAAAAGAAATTGAAGTTGAAATTAGTAGAGGTAAAAAGTAGGTGGGAAAAAAGGAAAGGGGGAAAATGAGTGTGTTGGGAAACTGCCACTGGAACAGTGTAGATACTGTAGATATTGTTAGGCTGTAATAATTTTCGGATTTTTTTCAGGTAATCTCAAAAGATCCGCTGAACTTTTATAGTCAGAATTTTACTAATTTTCACCACAGTTCGTTTACGCATAGAATGATATCGTTTTCAGTGCCGACATGGACGCTTCCCAACCTGCCATGGGGGTCCAGGAGACAGGCGAAGAGGATGGACCGCATCTGTCACAGCAAGAAGCCGTCTGTCGAGGTCAGTGACACAAACGCAACCAGGGTGACACTGCCGCCTCGCACGGCAATGTTTGGGTGAAGTCAGTGGTAAGTATCGCCGACCGTTGTTGCAGTCGCAGCCGCTGACGCCGGCGGCGCTGTTGTCGGCGAGCGGCAAGTCGAACCCGGCGGACGTGACGAGGGTGGACCTGAGCGGACAGAGCTTCAGCGGCAGCGCCCCACCCGACGACTTCGGAGACTTTGTCAGGCCCGTGAGCCGCTATCAGTGACATCCACATTACAATGCATTTTATAAGCAACATAAAGAAAGTGGATTACGTACACTCTTTGGCAAAAAAATTGACTGTGGGCGCCTGAGACTAAGTCCACTATTTTGCACTATGTGGCATCACTGGAGAGTTTGTTCCAGGTATTGACTTAAGGAAATGAGTAACAGATAGCGCTGAGTTGAATACCCGCAATGATGCCACATTGTGCGAAATAAGGGACTTAGTCTCAGGCGCCCACAGTCAATTTTTTTGCCAAAGAGTGTACACCTTCTATACAATACAGTCTGTAACATAGAGAGTTCTAAAGAAAAAGAAAATACAATATCGGTTACTGTGAGAAAAGAGCTTGTTGTCTTGTAGGCAATGAGTAACAGGAAGAGAGAGCGGATAATAACGCTAGTTTGTGTATAGGTCGCTACTATTCAATCAGTCACTGTTAAAAATTCGTTTTATAATCTTGGAGAGCTTACTTCTTGAATGTAGTTCAAATTAATAAGACCATATTGGGACCATTGGTACTCATTATTCTATTGGGTAATTGTGTTCATGGTTTACTAGCAGAAGTTAGTTTTTTTTTGCATAATGCTGTATAAAAGGATCAAAACGATAGAAGACTGTGAACAGCTGCAAAGTGGTCTGGACAGGATATCTGGGTGTGTAGGTCAACATGGGACGAAGCTATATGCAAAGAGGAATCAGCTTATTAGATACACAGATGATAAACTAATAGTTGATTATGATTATGAGGTGCGGAAAGAATTGATTCTTGAAGAGTTGAATTGTAAATACCTTGACATTCCATTTGATAACAAGCTTAACTGGGCAGGACACATTGAACAGGTGGTAGGAAAAGGTTTGAACGTCCTTCACTTGCTGGAGAGAGCGATGAGATGTTCGAGTGAAGTAAAGGAATTGGGTTGCTAAACTTTGGTCAGAGCATTGCTTGAATATGGTGGTGTAGTATGGGATTCACATTTTGTGTATCAAATACAGGAGTTTTAGAGGGTGCAAAGAAGGACTGCTAAATTTGTCTCTGGAAATTACCGCATAAAACTATCAGTAACTGATATGATAAAAAAGCTGGAATGGGATTCAATGGAAGACAGGAGCAGGGTGAAGAGAGCCATGGGTGTGTACAAGGCGTATATTGGTGAAGAGGCGTGGAAGTATATTGGTGTAAGAATTAAGAGTAATTCATGGAAGGAAAAAGATGAACATGACCACAAGCTGGCACTGGATTTCAGGAACAAGGTGGTCAGGGATTGGAATAAGTTACTAATGAGAGCTGATGAGGGATTACAAATGGAGACGATGAATAATTCACCAAAACAGTTGAAATAGTTTAAAGTCGACAATAGTAGAGGACAGTCCTTTATAATGAACCTTTCCATTCGGGTGTTGGCCAGCAGATTAGGAAACGTGGTGGTGCACAATTCCCGAACACCAGATTCCTGGGTTAGATTCCAAACCACTCCGCGCTTGGAGTGAGTGCAAACGATGAAGATTCGTCCATCTGATGGATACATTAAATTAAGCAGCTTCATGGTGTCTTCCTGAAGAAAAGACCTGAATGTGTCGGCAGTGGACTTCATCATCTCTCTTCTTTCATCTACATAAACACAACAGAAGCAAAACAGTTAAAGAGAATCACAAAAAAGGGAGAAAGTGCTGGCTGTCCTATCATTGTAATGAGGAACAGAGATGATCCAACAAACATGTATCAGGGCCCTAAAATACTGATTTATTTACTCACATCCCAATTGTCAACAGTTGGTTTTCTTAATCCCCAAAGAACAGAGGTTAAATATAATATTAAACTACGCGTCCTCTTTGTTCCTGACTATACTGATCCATGTTCTACCTATCATACGTGCTAGTCTGACTCAGTAGGTGCTGTATGGTGCCTAGAGTTTGACCATTACCATAAGACACTGACAAAACACAATGTCAGGCTCCTCTGAATCAACTGTGGGTCAATATTTGACGAATCACCTGGGGTATGGAAGAAAAGAGAGATGTGGGCTTAGTTGAAAAGCTCACACTGACCATTCAAATTGTGCATACCGATATTTTCAGATCAGAAAGTTGCGGTAGTCTCCTTTATCTCAGGGTCTTCGATATTTTGTCATGTTTGATGTATCTTAATAGCTGTACAGCTGGCCTGCGTTATAAAAACATTGTATTTTGAAGACTAGTTCCGCCCTCTTTTCTGCTGTGAATCCGTCTATAATGTTCAACGGAACAACAGCTATTGATTTTTGGAAGTGATACTTCAAGTGAAACAGTTCTTACCTTAAGCTGCGGTTTTTTTTTTTTTTGCTATCATCACTCTCTCGACTGGTTTGATGCAATCCTGCATCCATTCCCTATCTTGCGCCAACCTCTTCATCTCAACCTGCCCCATACAACCCACG
The DNA here is from genome assembly GCA_031002005.1 of Vandiemenella viatica. Taxonomy (NCBI): domain Eukaryota; kingdom Metazoa; phylum Arthropoda; class Insecta; order Orthoptera; family Morabidae; genus Vandiemenella; species Vandiemenella viatica. The sequence continues at coordinate 176,102,394 of CM061914.1, read as the reverse complement.
TCCTCAATTATCTGCTTCAAATAGTTTAATCTCTGTCTTCCTCTACTGTTTATACCTTCGACTGTTCCCTCAACTAACAAATTAACCAACACTGCATGTCTCAAAATATAACCCACCATCCTGTCTTTTCCAAAAACATCTTTACTCACCCACCATTTCCAAAACTCGCTCATTTCGTACTTTATGTGTCCACTTAATCTTCAGCATCCTTCTATAGCAATTACTTAATTTTCCTTCTTTCTGGTAAAGTCCATGCTTCGCTACCATAAAGTGCTGTGTTACACACTCAGAATTTTATAAAGTTCTTTCTGAGTCCTTGATCAATGTTTGAAACTAAAAGATTTCTCTTTTTTCATGAAGGCTATTTTTGCTGGTGCTATTCTGTCTTAATCATCATTCCTGCTTCGGCCATTAGTTGTAATTTTACCTTGCGTAAGAAACGGGTAACTTATATAGACTAAGTATCATCTTGGTTCTCTGGATGGAGCCGCGTCGATTTATTAAAACCTGACGTTTCTGTCAACATTCTGTGGCCTTCTTCAGAGTAATCATTAGATGGACTAACTTCGCTACTTCGTGCACTCTTCTCTATTCCGCAGTTGAAAAGATTTTTATGCCGAGGATCTAGTTTCTAGATTTCTTCTTGTCGGCGGAGAAGTTGGCCGACTGCGACTGAATCCATTCCTGAATGTCCGCATTAACCAGACATCCACCTTGCCATACTGAAAGATGTTGCATCGATAGAACTATCAAAATAGTGTTTGAGGAAGGACCTAAGGGCAAGAAAAATCGTGGACAGCTAAGATGAGATCGAACACAGATTTCCGAATATAAGGAGCTAAGGTCAGAAAGAATTGGAGAAAGCATGAACGGCACAGGAACCGCAAGGGTCACGGACTATTTAAGGAACTTATGTCCGTTAATTAATTAATCACTCTGTTTCTTTGTGTCTGCAGGCTTCACACGGTTCTGGCAGACTTCAACAGGCTTCACCTCGGAGCGTTCTCTGGACTGTCCGCTCTCAGAGACCTGAGTCTCGTCTCAAACCATATCAGAGAGTTGCCCAAGTACATGTGAGTAGAAACGTCGAACTTTATAAACAGAAGAATTAACTGCATATACTCGTCTGATCAATGGAAGCAGTATTGGTCTTAATGACCTTTTGTTATGAAATGAGACTATTTTATAATTTCTATTTTAAATACAACATTTGAGTATTTTCTGTATATCCTGTGGTATCTTTGAACTGACAGGCATATTATGCGATATGTGGTTTCACCTTCAAACTATCCCATGAGATTCAGCAACCAAGTGTGCCAAGGATGATTTGGAGTATTTGGGCTAGGAAAACCTAACATCTATCTAAAATAGTTTGGAGCAGAGATAATGTATAGACTGTGAATGCGACGAGCATAATCTCTGGTGAGGTGAACGCTAGACATCGACACTAGCACACCTAGGATCGGGGCGCTAAAACACGCAATGAAGTCACTAGAGGACGGGGATTTTTAAATTAGGATGCCTTCAATCCTCCCTCCAACCACCTATGACATTTTATAAATTGATTTTTGTCATTTTTTAAAATTTTATTTATTTATTTTGTATTTAGGAGTTTTTACGACACTGGACATTTAGAAAAAGAATAAAGGAAAAATGAAAATAGAAAAAGCAATAATTCTCGTCTTTTTTAAAAATTTATTACTTCATTTAAAACAGGAACAACAATAATAACAATTATAATTATAATAGAAGCAAACAATTAGAAAAGCAGAAACTCTAACGGTTATTTACATCCCTATGCATTAAGTACATCTACGAAAGCTCAATTAAAATGTTCTATTCCTTTTTACAAAGGATCAAATGGCACAGTTAAGATCAGAATCTTCTTGTTAAACGATTATATCACGTCAAATAACTACTTCTGTAAGCCAAATTTCGCTTTCCAGATCTATTGTCATCACTTTGAGTGATTCTGGGACAATCTGGAAAGCCGAAATCTGGACTGCCGCACGGGGTTTTGAAGCCTCGTCTTCCAGGCCGGACTCTGTGAGTTTTGTTGAGTTGTGTCAAATAAACTCAACGTTGACGATGCCATTTTCCGAATTTAGAATTTTGTTTTACCGGTAGTTGATGTCGAAAGACATCCATATCGTCATCGTTGTCAATGTTTTCATGGCTGTCTTCAAAACGTTTTAACCACTCACAAGCAGATTTCATCAACGTTTCATACAATCATTGGAATTTATTACATTTTGACAGAATACGTAACGCGATTTATTTATTCCTCAGTTTTGTCAACGAAAAAAACATCTTGAGAAATACTGTTCGTTGAATATGGGCATGTTGAACATTTTGAGGCGGCCCCATACTGTAGAACCGTACGTATATGTCTCGTAATGTTGATTAACCACGTGAACAGTGCGGAAATTTCGGGAATGACATGCGATGAATAGCGAGGTTGGTGATTTCTAGCAGGCTGTCACAAGAAGCGGCTCATTGTGTAGCAATTGTTTATTTGTCAAATGAAACAGGCACGTAGCAAAACACATTGACCGTCTTACAAAGCAATTACAAATGATGATATGTTTCCCTAACAGAAACAAAAATATCCGAATAGCTCATTACTCTACAAAACACACACAGTTCCTCCATATCTCTGTGATATTTTGTGCTGCTATCTAGCGGTAATGCGATCATAGATGCCAGTGAAGCCTAGTAGCTTGACTCTGAACTATCGCATGCCCATGACCTTGACTCTGAACTATCGCATGCCCATGACCTTGATTATTCATAATTTCGCCATTTACGGATTAAATTTCGAAAAATTCCTCTCTTATTTAATGATATTACTAAAGTGGAGAACTTAATCTTTAAAATGATTCCTTATTTATCGATTTTGGTTATGTGTGAAGGCAGAAGGATAGCTTCTCACAAAAAAGTACCTTTAAGAAGTAATACACAGGGAGAGTAAAAAAGAACTTTACAACTTTGAACGATATAGAAGTCGGTAGATGTGTCATTTTATAGCAAACAACCTCAATGTTGATGCACGTAGTCCACCACCAGGAGCGCCAGCGTAGTGTGCAGTTAAAATGGCTACTTTCGCTGGTGAGGCGTGCTCACTGTGTGTTTTGGTTTCATGAAACTGAAACAACTGTTAGGCGTAAATTTAGCACCGAATACGCCAAAGAACTTCCAAGCACTACCCCCGATTTGCTGCAACGAGTGCGGCAAGCAATTGATTACCGGTTGGATGTTTGCCGCATGACAAATGGTAGTCACCTAGAACCAAAATGACACTTGACATTTTTATGTGAAACTTGAGGTTGTTTGCTGCAAAATGCCAATTCTGTAAGCCGCATGACAAATTGTCGTCACGTCGAAATAAAATGACACTTGATACCTTTCTGTGAAACTTGAGATTGTTTCCTACAAAATGACACATCTACCGATTCTGTAAGCCGCATGACAAACTGTAGTCTCGTCGAATCAAAATGACACTTGGTACTTTTATGTGAATCTTGAGGTTGTTTGCTACCGATTGTGTAAGTTATCTCAATAAATTTCTATATCATTCAGAAGTTATAAAGTAATTTTGACTCACCCTGTACATGGTTGAGATAAAGCTTATATATGATTTGATTAAGTGTTATTACAAGGGGTGATCAAATGAAAAGGTACGAAACGAAACGGTGGGTACAAATGTAGACTTTATTCAAAATATACACCATAGGCCTGAGCACAACGATCCCACTGATGAACAAGTCGAAGGATTCCTTGTTCCCAGAAATCCTGTGGCCGTGACGAGACCCAGTCCTTCACAGCGTCCTTGAGTACGTCGTCCGAGTTGAAGCGCTTCCCTTTCAGGTGTTTCTTCAGTGGACCAAACACATGGAAATCGCAGGGCGACATGTCCGGACTGTAGGGCGGATGGTCCAACGTCTCCCACTTGAACTTGGCAGTTCCATGTGTGCGATTCTGGAGACGTGTGGACGCGCGTTATCGTGGAGCAAAACCAAACCCTCCGTGAGCAGCCCCGGTCTTTTGTTCTTGATGGAGCTGCGTAGGCGTCAGAGTGTCTCACAGTACACATCCCCCACCTGTACGCCATCCTGTCCTCATACGGACTGCCGCATCATTTGGACGCCGCTTTTGATAAGAGCCTCTGCTCTCTACTGCGCATGCGGGCGCCCGCGCATGCTCCGATCCCAGTCAGAGACTCCAATCGCATCCCGAGATGTCTCGCTACGTTCTCCCATGGCGGAATATGCAAATATTTAACTGTTACGTTTTTACGTCATTTCGTACCTTTTCATTTGATCACCCCTTGTAGTAAGATTGAGGCTCGTGTACGTTGACCTGTGTCGTGTTCCAGACGTCCGGAGAGCGGCTTCCTGAGGCTGGAGATGCTGGACCTGTCTGAGAACCCTCGGCTGCCGCAGTCCATGATCGCCGTGTCGCTGGGACACCTGCCCAAGCTGCGGCAGCTCTTCCTCAGGAGCTGCCATATCAGCAGGTCAGCACTCTCCCTGCCGCTCCAGTCGTTGAGAGATGCTTCGGCGTACAGCCTTTATTACCCCGCGCAACAAGTTTGTCCTCGTGGTTTGTGTAATGACAGTAATCTCACAACCTCTCCAATACGACACAGTTTAAGATCATGAAGAATCACGACGATCGGCCCATGAAATCGGGTCCTCAACAGGAAAACGACATCTTGAAGAAATTGAAAGAAATGCATGAGAAAGAAACAAAAGCCCTACTCTCTGCTTATGACGTCGTGATTTGGGGTGAAAGTGCAAGAGAAGCTGCAGGCTTGGAACAAGCTGTTGCAAGAGTATGGACTGAAAATCAGCCAGAGCAAGACGGTGGTCATGGCAACAGTTACAGGGACTCACAAAGTGAATATTTACCTAACCAACCAACAACTACAAAATGTTGACCAATTCAAATATCTTGACAGTACTCTGGGTAAAGACAACATCAGTAAATGTGAGTTTATAAACAGAAACAATAATGCAGCACTCTTTTATAACCAAGCGATAACTCTACTGGGGAAAAATAAAGTGCCCAGAAAGTGCAAACACACACTATTCAAAACCTATTACATCCCTTTGAAACATGTACCTTATCCAGAAGAGACAATAATAGACTTCAAGACTCTTAAATGAAATTTGTGCGTATTAAGCTTCAGAGGACATGAAAGGACAAAGTGAGGAATGAAATCAATCGTACAGAGGCCGGTAAAAACACCAGTGTGGAAAAATCCTTACAGCGTTCTCGCCTGAGGGTGTGGACATGTTCAAAGGATGGATGAAGAAATAAAAACAGAGGCCTACTTTTATATGAACATCAAAGTGAAATGGAAGGCCCAAAATGGATAGACCAAATCAAGAAGGATCTGGAATACATAGGACTTGATTGGAGCACTATTCATGTATTGGAAGACCAGCACCCGGGAAACTGGAACTGGAGAATCGTGATTATGATGAACAGGAAAACTAAATCATATAACCTTATGAGAACTGCATATAATTCTCTAATTCTTTACAGAACATTGTCCAATATTGCAACATCCTGTGGTGAACTACTTGCATAAGAGATAGACGACACCGCAGGTTATTCATGAGGAGGCAATATTAGTGGTGGGTGACGCTGCGTACAGGACAGCAAATAACGGGCACAACGAAAATACGTTCTTGGTGATATGAAGGCGACCATGGTGGAGGGTGGCCATTCCTATAAAACAATAAAAACTATGGGATGGTAGATGCCAGAAGTCTTAATTATTTTTATCGCTAGCTATTTGTAAAGTCGTTATCAAAGTGAGTAGGGAGCACCCCAAGCTTTTCTACATTAAAATTAATTTTTGGTTAGTGACTTTAATTTTATCTTAAGTTTAGTCAAGAATCATGTTATACTGAACAGTATAGCATGATCGTCATATTTAAAGATTATTTTAACTTTTTATTTCGCATTACTACGATATGAAGCACTGGTGCGCCCGATCATGGAATACGCATCCCCTGTATGGGGATATGCCGCAAAAACGCATATTGAGAAGCTGCAGAGAATGCAAAACAAGGCGCTGAAGAGAGTACTCCACCTGCCAATCAGATCCTCCTCGAGACAGCGGGTATCCCGAGACTTCGGGACATGTACAAAAAAAATAGCAAGTTATCTACCTCCATATCAGCTCTGGGTTGTTCCATCTGCAGGGAAAAAGAATGTGTCTGGGTTTTCTTTTTTTGGGGGGGATTCTAGCTACAGTTGATGAGTGTGAGTTCGTGATAAAATGGACTCCCCCCGCCCACCATCCCCCCCCCCGCTCATTCACTTCCATGTATGTTCAAGAGTCAAAATTTGTCTATTCTGTCTATTGAGTGGTGGGATACGCTGTAACGCATATAATGAGATGGAGGTGGTTGCAGACTGCCTCGGGAGCTGGGCATGCAGACGGTGAGGCTGCTGGACCTGCGGGAGAACCTGCTGGCTGACGGCCCCGCCACCCTGCTCACCCTCAGCAGGCTGCCCAACCTGCAGAAGTTGATGCTCGACGGCAACCACCTCAGGAAGCTGCCCCTCCTGCTCACGCGAGAGGGCGCCAGCAACCTGGTAACCACCTACTTCCGTTGACGTAATTAATCATCTCAGCAAAGAGATTCTAGCAATTTCGAATTAGGGGGAGGCTTGGAAGAAGTATTTAGCTGTAGCTGTACAGGATCTGTCCCAAACGACGCCGAAGCAAACCACTATCACGGCGCTCCGAGCGACGGGAGAGGCGGTGGCGGTTTAGGGAAACCAACGAGACCCTCGTCAGTTGCATGCCATGGAGGAAAGAAATATATGGAGACGACGCAAGGGACCTTCAATAAACATTGAAGTGACGCCAGGCGGAGGAGGAGTGGGGAGGCGTGGCCGCCATATTACCTATCCATACAGACACGGGGAATACGTACGAAAACCTCAAGGGGACTCTAGGATAAACGTGACGCCGCAATCTGATGATGGATTATTATGTAACTTGATGAGATAAATAAAAAATGAAGAATAAAATTTTTTGATATCTTGCGTAGTTTTCGAGATATTCTGTCTCAAATGTGAGATGATTTTGGTTGAAATTCAGAAGAAAAAAATTGGTCAAAGTTAAATTTAATGATGGATTCTTATTTTAAAAAGACGAGAAAAATAAAACATAAAGAATAAATTTTTTCGATATCTCACCTAGTCCTCGAGATATACTGTCTCAAAAGTGAGGTGTCTTGAGTTGAAATGCAGAAGAAAAAATTCGCAAAAGTCAAATTTGATGATGGATTCTTATGTAACACGACGAAAAAAATTGAGAATAAAGAATAAAATTTTTCGATATCTTGCTTAATTTTCGGGATATACTGTCTCCAAACAGCAATTGTATGGATACGTAATATGGCCGCCGCCGCCGCGCATGCGCAGTATCAGCCGAGAGTTTAGATGCGGCGTCGCAGAATAAGCGGTATTTCCTCTCCATATATTTCTTTCCTCCGTGTTGCATGCAGGCTGTTCCACAGTGCGCATCGCTGCTGGTTGTAACCCTTGATTTAGTGACATTTTGTGTTGCGTTCAAGAAAACGGGCGCCGAGACCGTTGCCATTCTGAGGAAAGCTTATGGCGATAATACCATATCCCAAAATATGGTTTACCGCTGGCACGAGATGTTCCGAGAGGTCATAGAGGACGCCGAGGACGTAGACCGCTCTGGACGCCCCTCAACGTCACTTTCCGACTAAAATGTGAAGAAAGTGAGGGACACGTTGAACTCTGATCGACCCCTCAGCGTTAGAATGTTGGCAGATGAGTGTAATATACTTAAAAGTACTGTGCAATGTAGATTCGGGCATGGGGATGATCTGCGCGAAGTTGCTCCGCAAGGTGCTTTCTGACGAACGGAAGACTGCTCTTGTAACGATCTCACGTGACCTCTTGGAGCAGTGTAAAAGTAATCCGAATTTTTTGGCTGGTGAGATTACGGGTGACGAATCTTGGGTTTTCGTGTGTGACCCGGAGTCCCAAAGGCATATTGCCGAGTGACACACGGAAGCTTCCCCACGCCCAAAAAAGGCGAGAATGAGCAAGTCCTGTTGAAAGCGACGCTCATCGTTTCTTTTTCCGACAAAAGAGGCATTGTCCACTCAGAGTTTGTGCCACAAGGACAAACAGTGAACACTCATTTTTACTTCGAAGTACTGAAAAAGCTCCAAAGCAGACGGAAATGCATCAGGAAGGAGATCGTCAACACTTCATGTCTTCACCGTGACAACACGCCGGCGCAAATCGCCTTCATTGTCACGGAGTACTTAGCAAAACGCGGTGTGGTAACACTGCTACAGCCGCCGTACAGCCCCGACTTGGCACCATCGGACCTCATGTTGTTCCCGAGGATCAATAGGGAACTCAAGGACCACCATTTCAGGACTCTGGGACCCGTCAAAGAAGCGACGACAAGCTGCTTGAAGGAGGTTCCCATTGACGCCTTCCACGGTGCGTTTAGCGACTGCGAAAAACGCTGGCGCCGGTGTTCCGACGCGGAAGGAAGCTAGTTTGAAGAATCTTAGTTGTCTGTATCTTTATCTGCAATGAATCTTTTATCCTGGATTTATTCATCTTAATTATGGGACAGACCCTGTATGTGTGTCAGCCTGGACGATTTCTGAGACGTGAGGATGACTGTATATGACGTACTCGAGACGTAGCGTTTCGTAAATAATATTTGTTGTTATGTTTTTCTTTATACTAGTTCTAACATACTTAATTATCAGCAATTAGTGATAAGTCGTCGGATTACAGTATGCCAAAGATTCACATTTTTTAAAATTTTATTGCAAGTTAAGATCACGGAGATTTAAACGATAGGAGTATCGACCACGAGCAAAGCGAGGCTTCGATAGATCGAAGCTAACTATACGCGGTTATAATAATGTAATTTAATTGCGATGGCGCCCAAGCTCCGATGGCAATTCCCACAGACATGTAATTACTCATTTTTATAATATTTTTTATTTTCTTATATCATTTGAATGTTAAATTCCTCCCCCATCTGCTTTTGCAATAATTTTAAATTCCTGAAGCGTTTTTGGTAAATTATTCATCACTTGGTAATTTGTTCCAAATCCTGACACCCTCACGCACACAAGAAAATTTTCCACCTCCATTATTCATGAAATCGAGTGCCAGCTTGTGGTTATGGTAATCTTTTCCCTTCCATGCACTATTCTTGATTCTTCCACCAATATCTTTCCACGCCTTGTACACTTCCATGACTATCTTCATCTTCCTCCTGTCCTCCAACGAATCCCAATCCAGCTCCTTTATCATATCAAATACAAATTGGGTTCTGCGATAATTTTCACAAAAAATCTAGTCTCTTTGCACGGCCTACATCTCCTGTATTTGATACCCAAAATGTGGGTCCCACCAAATTCAAGCAATACACTGACCAAAGTTTTGTAACCCAATTCGTACAAGAACAATTAAAAGACAATTATTTAGAATCATAAGAAAACATTTAAAATATAAAATATTTACATGCACCTGAACATCAAACTGTCAAATTTAAACATTTACAATTAGCCAAAATCGCGTTCGACATATTATGGGTTACACAACATTCTTAATTAGTCTTAAATTAAGACACTGCACAGATTTTTAATCAATATACAATTCATTTAAGCAATTTCAATCCATAAAAACAGTATACGTTCATAGGAAAAGTATACAAATATACAATTAATCAGTGCATACCTCTCTAGGCCACAAATAAAAAAGTTTCTAATGTACAGGCAGCCTGTTTGTTATTGCACCAAGATTGTGTTCCTGAAAACCAGCCACCGTTAACTCTAGTCAAATAGGCTTTAATCTAACGAAATAAAGCGACCGCAACAAAGGTATTGTTTTAATGCTTATACGCTTAGTGTAGGAATTGGGTTACAAAATTTTGGTCAGACCATTGCTTGAGTATGGTAGTGTAGTATGGGACCCACATTTTGAGTACCAAATACAGGAATTGGAGAAGGTGCAAAGAAGGGCTGCTAGATTTGTTTCTGGAAATTATCGCAGAACGCAATCAGTAACAGATATGATAAAAGAGCTGGAATGGGACTCATTGGAAGACAGAAGGAAGGTGAAGAGGGTCATGGGAGTGTACAAGGTGTATATTGGTGATGAGGCATGGAAAGATATTGGCTTAAGAATTAAAAGTAATTCATGGAAAGAAAAAGATGACTTTGACCACAAGCTGGCACTCGATTTCAGGCACAAGGGTGTAGGAAGATTCTCTTTTTTAGGTAAGGGTGTCAGGGATTGGAATAAGTTACCAAGAGAAATGATGAATAATTTGCCAAAAAACGTTGAAAGAATTTAAAGTTAAAATTTGTAAAGGGTAAATGTAGGTGTATGCAGAAAAGGGGGAAGATGGATGTTGAGGGAAATTGCCACCGGAGCCTGTGCTCCATTGCAATTTAATTTAATTTAATCTCTGACAATGATTGTGAAAGAGACTCTTTGGCGGTAAAGATCTGTGGAGTTGGTTTTATTTTGTGTTGGTATTGTATTGAATTTGAAAGCTGTAAACTAGTAGAAATAAAGTTTCAAATGGTTAAATAATGGTTAAAAACATGTAACAATATGTATGGACGACTGGGAAAAAGACATGAAACCTATCTGGCTGAACCTAGGGCGAAGGGGATAGTGCGGACAGGAGAAGCATTCATGTAGCGACTGTAGTTGTTTAAATGCCACTGCTAACACGAGTGAAGAGAAGGAGAGCGAGGTCTCGACTTCTTGATGTCTGAGTTGCTGTTGTTGTTGTTGTTGTTGTAGGAGCAGTACTGGCACTGTCGGGACCTGGCTGGGAATCGAGCTGACGACTTGGCTGACTGCTGGTGTCACACCACCCACGTGAGTCCAATCTCAAAGATATCCACAGACAGTAGGTGACAGACTCGCCACTGCTGTCTAAAACCTCCAACTTAAGTACCTATGAGGCGAGTATACTTTATTTTGTTGTCCTTTCTCCTCTTTTTTTTTTTTTTTTTTGGTGTTCGCGTTCTAGAACTTGCGGCTAACATCGAACAAGTATACGCTGACGTAAATAGTAAAATCGTTGGAAAATTCTAACTGAAAGGGACTGAGAAAATAAGTAATTTATTTATTTATTATTTATTAATTCCTCTTGTTCCATATATCCCTGCTGACGAAGGACCTCTGCAATGCGGAACATGTCATAATTAATGTACAAACACACAAGATGAACAAGAATCATAGTGAAAAAAATTGTTATAAGTTAAAAAGATAAAACAAAATAAAATTAAAAACAAACATTCATTTTTACAACTGAATTTGGTCATATTAGAAACAATTAATTTTTTGTACAAATACTCGAATGGATTAGAAGGAGTTGCCAACAAAATAATTACTCAGTTTTTCTTTAACTACATCTTTATTCTCTACAAACTATTTTATAAATTTATGTGTTATGGTAGGGTAGTGATAAGGTTAAAAGTTACTTCCAACCACTGACATACTGACTTCTTTCTGGATTTATGTGGAAAGTAACAAATATCTAATGTCTCTGGAAATTTCATTCAAACATAGTAAGCCAACAAAGGATCATAAAATTTATAGTCAATACTGCCAATTGATTCTACAGGGCGTTCGCCGGGAAACGCAACCCACTGTTAGCGCTACAAGGAAGAAACTGCTCCCGGCGAGCGAGCGCTCAGTTTCCGGCATTGTTCGACCGTCGGCCGCGGACTATTTCATAATAATTACGCTTCAAAAACTTCATAAACTTGTGTGCTAAGCATTTAAATGTGACGTAATTCATTAGCTTACCTTATAAAAGATGCTAGAAGTGTTGACCCTCTTGTGTAATGCACATTTCACATCTTCTGAACATATTTCGAGACACACGCTGCCCTAACTGACTTAATGAGTTTTTTTGGGTGACTGTTCTAGTCGAAAAGCGATATCGTCAATTTTCTCCTCAGTTAGAATACGGTTGACCGACAGTCTCTTTTTGTTAAAAAATGAACCCGTTTCTCTTACTTTTTTAACCAGACGCAGAATTGTTGATTTAGCTGGCAGTAAAGCGCCAGGAAATTCGCGACGAAATTTACTGCGACACTTTTTAAACGACTTCTTCTTCACATATGTATCGTAGAGAAATATTCTTTGTTGCAAACTGTAACGTACCATAATTTTACTCACACTCAAACACGGTACAGATTAATAAGAGTATGAATCCCCAAACCGCAAAGAAACGTTTATTCACAACACTGATTAATAAGAGACTGAAGTCACAAACTATCTACAATGCAAAGAAACCGTTCTTAACAATGTAAGGGTCCCATTATACTGCGTCACTGCACTGTTGGGGCAGCGGAGGTGTTAATTAAACAGTGCGGTGATTCACGGTGCCGTGTGGCGGGAGCTGCTGGCTATACTGACCGAGCAAGTTGCCGACGGCAACAGACTGGGAGGGTAGCGTTTTCCGGCGAACGCCCTGTATTTACGGGACGTTAAGTATCTAACTCGTTAGTAATTAGCAGTTGGTAATATTTGTCGTAAACGTTTATTTTTGCAAATATTCGTGGTGTTTGTGAAAATTGCAACACCCAAGAGGAGATTTGTGATTAAGTACAATGAAATTTATTCTATATACAAGGGACATGGCAATACACATATGATTAGAATTATAAAATTGTCCTGGCATTATGACCGTGATAATTCACTACGGCGGGCGTGAAGCTACCACATGCTGTTACCAAAGAGACGCCTTGCCATGGAATCAAAGAGACGCACGTAAACGAATCATTTGCAATTTGTGTACGGTCTCCATGATTCTGTGAGCAGTAGAGTTATCTGTATTGTTACTTGGAAGCAGGTTATTGAGAAGAGACAAGTATCACAGGGGGTATGAGGGAGCGTCCATAAACTGCGTGGATCCATTTTGGCCTCTCTTGAATCCTCCCTCCCCCCCACTCCTCGCTTTCTACGCCGCCTGATAAGGCTTTTACCTTGCATCCTCCCCCCCCCCCCTTTTGTAACAAGTAACTTTAATCCTTATTAATTCCAGAAGACTTTTTGTACCGTTTTCTCCCGACCAGACTATCGTTAAAATTATTACGTAATATAATGAACGCAACTGATATTGCGTTATGTACTTCTCTGTAATTATAAATATTCTGAATGAAATGTTTACACTAAGAAATCCTACAAATGATAAATGATTGGGAAGAAATCTCTTTCTCATATAGTGTCTGGGATCCTTTTCTTCTTGAGGTGTTACTAAAACATTCTCCTTATCTCATTCACCATTGTTCATTAATTCATAAAATGAGACAAGCTATACCTGCTGCGCAAAGAAAAACTAAGAAGAGCTGTACTATTGCCTTAACAAGCTTGTCATCGCATTAACATGTATTTGTATTGGTACAGGATTTATTATGATCATAATCTGCAAGATCGAAGCTTTCTTAGGTATTATATTATTGTGATATTCTGTATAAGTTTAATCGTTGACCATGATTCTTGTAATAAAATGTTTGAACAAGGTTTGTACTTTATAACCATGCTCCCACATGCTTCCCACTGAGTCCTTAGTTGCTACCACACATACCATTCTAACTGTGACAAATAATATGATTGAAAAGCTACATGGCTTGGCTCGAAACCCCTTTTCTTCCCACCCCTCCCCCCACAAGTAGCCCAGTGTAGCTTTCTACCAACTCCCTCTCTCCCATAGACCGAGCGATGTAGCTTATACCGAGCGTGGTGGGTGAGCGGTAACGCTCTGACCTCGCATTCGGGAGGACGCGGGTTCGAATCCCCGTCCGGGCATCCAGATTTGGGTTTTCCATGGTTTCCCCAAATCACTGCTGGCCAATTCCGTGACGCTTCCTTTAAAAGGCCATGGACAAATTCCTTTACGTTCCTTGTCCCCTACCTTTCCCTCCTCTAAGGAACCGTGCACAAACTACGTGGCTAGATTCAGGGGGGGAGGGGTTGGCCTGGCTGCTAGGCTACGTGGGAGGAAAAAAAGGGGGGGGGGTTCCGAGCCAGACCACGTAGCTTTCCTTTCATAACATTTTTCACAGTTAAAATGAGGAACAGAACTCACAACAGCATGTGAATTTTTATTTCCCTCAGTTAATTATCTCCGTATGTAATTTACAATAGTCTGACAAGAGAAAACAGTAAAAAATGTCTTCTGGAATCAAAAGGGAAAAAAGTTACGTGCTACGTGAGGGGGGAGGGGGAGGGTTGAGGCAAAAGTCTCGTAGGGCTACGTCGGGGGGAGGGGGTTCACAGAAGGCCAAAATGGAGCTACGTGGTTTATGCACGCTCCCTAATGACCTCGATGTCGACGACGCGTAAGCTGGTAAACAGGAGCTTATAGACTATCCCTTGTTTGGGAGAATTGAAGTTGCTTGTTAGCTGACGTTTCGGCCGCTTGCTTGGCAGCCTCCTCGGGTGGACGGGGTGCGCTGCCGCTGTGGAGTGTGCGTGACGCCGCGGCCGCAGGCTGAGTGTGGCTGCAGACAGGGCCTGCCCGCGGACCACGGGGCCACGTGCTGCGCTCTGCCGGACAGAGTCCGCGACTGGTCGCTGACCCCAGCGGCCGCCAGGGTGATCGCCACGGTCACGGAGCTGGCGCGGCTCCAGGGTGGAGACTCGGCGCTGGAGCGCTCCAGGAACACAGCTGGAGACGCCGCCTCCGGCACGCCCGGGAGACTGTTCGGTCAGTAAACACAGGAGAAATACAATCCTCTACAAAGAGCCTCCACTATAACATAACAGTCGCAACCCTCTGTTACCGTAGTCTCCTGATCCGTTCACTGGAACCTCTCTCCCACAATAGCCCCTCTCCCCTTACGACCATGGAGGAAGGAAATATATGGAGACGACGCAAGCGACCTTCACCACGCAATGAAGTGAAGCCGGGAGGAGGAGGAGTGGGGGGAGTGGGGAGGCATGGACTAACCCATACAGACAAAGCGTATACGTACAAAAACCTCAAGGGGAGTCTAGGATTAACGTAACGTCGCAATCTAGAGATGGATTATTATGTAACTCGATGAGACAAATAAAAAATGAAGAATATTTTTTTTTGATATCATGCTTAATTTTAGAGATATTCTGTCTCAAATGTGAAAAGGTTTTGGTTGAAATTCAGAAGAAAAAATTGGTCAAAGTCAAATTTGATGACGGATTCTTATTTAAAAAGACGAGAGAAATAAAAAATGAAGAATAAATATTTTCGATATCTCGCCTAGTTCTCGAGATATATTGTATCAAAAGTGAGGTGTCTTAAGTTGAAATGCAGAAGAAAAATTACGCAAAAGACAAATTTAATGATCGATTCTTATATAACACGACGAGACAAATAGAAAATAAAGAATAAAATTTTTCGATATCTTGCTTAGCTTTCGGGATATACTGTGATTGGGTTGATATGCGGCCTGGACTAAAAATTAATTCTGCCAAAGCCACAGTGAATTACATGGTGGACATGCAGAATGGATATTTCAGTTTTTTTACTACCAGTTGTGGTTAGGTTGAAATGTGACCTAGACCAGGATAAAAATTGTTATCTTATTACCATATATCACAAGCTTAATTGGGAGTAGATGAAAGTAGTTTGCATTGTGATACACGTTTTATCACTAACATGATTCTCATGATATTACTAACAATTATAGATAAATTCTTTGTCCCTTATGCAACAACAAAACCATTCTGGTACAGATTGCGTTTAGATATAACCAAAATCTCCATTAAATTAAATTGCCGCTATAGAATCAAACTATGTAGACATACCACACACGCGTATTTGAATCGCAAACTGTATTTGCGGTAACAACATCGTTTGCTTCATCAAGATTCCTAGATTGCATAGCATAATTTAACACATTTAATTTCATCATAATCATCTGTCAGTATAAACGTGACAAAAGAAAGCGCAATACTAAATTCACTGAATCGCCCTTTAAATCTCATTTTCAACATTCGTTAAAAAGTAATGCTAGTCTACTATGTACAAAATAGCAAGGTATGCTGATTTTCTACACTACACCAACAAAAATTTGAGAACAAAGTCATCCCATTGAGAGCTATGACTTAATATTTATAGACATGCGCCAAAGTTTACAATTCCCACTGACCACTTCAACAACAATTATTAGAATACAACTTACCTATGAAATGATATTCCAGGTTCTTTCCTCTCTTACCTATTTGTGCAACCGTATGCAACACAAGATGGCATTATAAAACACTTATGCACATAACAAAATGAAATAATCAGAACATCAGACACAGTGTGAACTCGGAATTTGTTTGGGTTACAATACCACTGCTGCCGCCATGCGGGGGAGTTTAGAGCCTGCTTCACAGATTTAACGTCACTTCTCCTCCATATATTTCCTTCCTCCATGCTTACGACAGCGTTCAAACCAAACATATCTCCAATGGCTGACATTGTGCCGACAGCGTTGACTCTGCGATCATTGGCTCAGATGTCGCGCCAATTCGCAGTATTTCCTACACTGCATCCAGCGTTGTCGGTCACTGTCGAGAATAATGCCTCACCTACAAAGCCTGTTCGGACAATTCCCTTGAGAACGACAGGTGTTCAACCAATTAGGCTCCCACAATCAGGACTAGACTGGACCCTCATATCCTATTCACCGACTCACATATTATTTTTAGTATAAATTCTTTCTTTTTCTGTTTTTAGACCAACTGTAGTGAACTTAGGGTTTTTAGGGACTTATTAGGATGTATAAGATTTCACAAATCACTACAGCAAGCTGGGTTAGTTGCGGCAGCAGTTGTAAATAGTTGCGGCTCAAGGAATGTGCAAGCTGAGGAGACGGCAGGTCAGAAGAATCAGCAATTGCTTGCGAATCACGACGTTATTCAGACATGGATGACCACATCAACGGGCAAAGAGATTGGCTAGTAAATCTCCCCACCGGGTACAATGGAGTGGGGGAGCGATGATCAAAACTGGACAGCAGAGAGCGAAGGGGGTCTGTCGGGCAGGGTGCAACTGGAGGTCTTTGAGTCGAGCCTCGGAGTGTACGCAGCCGCAGCCGAATATGGAAGCAGTCTACGCAGCCCACAGCGCTACCATTGACACACGTGGGAGTAAAACAGCTTAGTCGAATTTAGAATTGGGGATAGTTGAATATGATAGAAGTTCACGGGAAGCCAAGCTCTGACATTAGTTGCAAGGATAACTGACCTGGTTATAACAAGGGGATTAGAGAAAGCAAATTGGTTATTGCAGGGTTGTTAATAAATGTAAATATTTTATATACCCTACTTGAGTGTTATTAATTTGTTCTACTTCTCACATGTCATGGAGCTCTTACCCACTCATTTCTTTTGTCCGGACTACTTTTGTCTGTTTCTGTAATTTAACCGTCAGACTGCACGATCTTTTTTCGACATACATCACAGAAAACGGACGACAGGAAAACTTGATACACTCGCGTACAGATCTTCTGTTCTCTGAACGCTTGCCACAATCTGCTCCTCTCTCAACCGCCTCTCTGTTGTCTTCAGCACCCTGGTATTCGACCGACCCCGTTAGTTGAGTGATATTTCAGATTTGGATTCTACCCACGTCCATCCATACAGATTTTGGTTTTCCATAGTTTTTTCACTCTAGGCGAATGCCGGATGGTTCCTTCAGAAAGGACAAGTGTAAACTTTTTGACTCCTCAATGTATGAAATCAGGGCCGGCGTTAAGGGGGGGGGGGTTAAGCGGTGCAAAAGTACCCGGGGCCCGGGCCACCAAAGGGGGGCCCGTCGGCCTGGATGCCTAAATAAATAAAAATCAAACACAAATTTTAAAATCTGCACCAATAATTTTGAACATTTATGTATTAAAATTTTCTGAATTTATAAAAAAAAATGTAAAGTAAAAATATTTTCCAGGGGGAGGGAGGGGGCCTAAGATCGCTTACTCGGGGCCCGAGAATCCTAGCGCTTGCCCTGTATGAAATCAAATGGTAGTTTATCTTCACAGTCAATTTTTCTTTTGCACTTACTACTCCTAATTCTTCGTCCAATATTCATTCATGACTTAAACGTACTAACCACTAGCTTCATCCGTCTTTTCCTTTCCAGTGATAGCGAACCCAGCTATTTTATGATATCCGTTACTGATTTCCCCGAACACCCCGAACACGGTCCTACTTTTCATATCCGCAATCTCATATTGTCAAGCAAGGATCTGAACAGTGTATTGTATTACAGTTCCCTTACAACACTGGCATTAATAAATGCAAGGTAGCGAAATCTTTTTATCTTTTTCTACCACCGTCCTGAAGTGTATTGCTCAACTGACCTTGTAATTAAATCATAAGCCAAGATGCTAAAATTACATTTAATTCCGGTACGATTTTACACTTTGATAGTTGAACATTTATGGGATAGACTAAAACCTTTTCTCATACACTTATTAACTGATCCATGTCTCATGATTCCCTAGTTTTATTATAGTCACTTTATTATTATATAGTTTGTAAAAGTATTATTCCATCTCTATATTTTAGATCTGATTTGTTTAAAATTTTGAACATCTTCTCCCGCCTAAAATTAACAAAAGTTTTTTCTAACTCGACAAATGCCATAAAAGTATCTCTATTTTTCTTGATCCGCCCGTCAAGTATTAATCTTAAAACCGGAATTGCTTCAGTTTCACCAGGATTTACCTGAACACGAACTGATCTTCACCTGCTGTCTACGTCCTTTCTAATCTTCCGTTCAGTATCGTGGTTAGCGATTTTGATGCATGCGATGTTAGTCTTATGATACGATGATTCTCGCGTTTATCAGCTTGTGCTTTCTTCGGAAGTGCGAATATTGATACTTTTATTAAAATAAGTTGGATTCTCTCCTGTTTCCTGTTTTATAATTTCAATATAAAAACGGAGAACACTATTTGATGTGTTTTTCATGAGTTTGTCGTAGATAATGATGTCAGTGGCTGTTTGCTAAGAGACTTTTAAGCACATTTGTGAAACCCTTGCGAACTGGTTTTCTATTTAATTATTTGAAATTAAAATTCGAAAATCGGAAAAGTGAATGGGGAGGAATTTAACATTACAATTGTAAATTAAAATTTAAAAAAATGAAAAGTGATAATTAGAAGACTAGGGAAATTGCTACTGGAGTGTTAGCTCCATCGGAATTAAAATTAATAAATAAAATAAATAAATATTCTATGTGTATCCCAGGTGAATTGATTAACCTAGTGGTTACTCAAAACTTTCATTTTTGATTCCTACAACAGAATGCGGAAATTGCACAAAAAAGGTTTCATTGATAGGTAGTGACAGTTAACCAATCGTTACCTCGACATAACCGAATAACGAAACAGAATTCTCATTGATTGTTTATGATGTTCCGGACTGAGCTGCATATCATCACCTACCATCGTCTTCATCCGTCTCTCCAGTTTCCCAGGTGTGGAGTGAGAGCACTCGCCAGTCGCCACCTTACAGTTGTTGTTGTTGCTTTTGTTGTTCTTGTTTTAGGACGCATCAACGACGTGATCATTAGCGCCCAGCCACCTTTCAGATCTCCTCTTCTTGGACTCTAGACCGTGATACATGTCTCTCATGTAGGTCCAATTTTACCAGTTCGAATCATATCCTCCTGGGAGCCCTCTAAGTAATTTACCCTTAATTCTTTTCCCAGCGATATCCTTGCTACTCTCGTTGCGTTATCCGTTTGACATGTCCCAGTCATCGCAATCTTGCTCTGCCATTTTTTTTTTTTTATTAGGGTTTCATTCACTGGGATCTCTTTACGGATTAGTTGATTCTTGTTCTTTTTTTATGTTTATTTATTTAAATGGCTTTCGGCCTTATCAGTCACACAGCCAAGTTCTTTGCGTTTTATGACAATTAACATTTCATTGCCTTACAGTTCTATCTACATAGTTTAACAATTAACATTCCATTTCGTTTACAGTTTTTAATATACATAATTCCCATTACTTCACAGTTCTATACAAAACAGTTTACATTGTATGACCTTTTACATTTCAATTTCTTTACAGTTCTGTATCTATCTGTTTACTTCTTGGTGTTAAACAATGATGAGTCGATATATGTCTCTTTCTGGTTTGCTGTAAACTGTTCGCACACTTATCTCTGCTGATAGTAGTACATACCAGAGAAAATATACCTCCTGGCGGTATGTTGTGATGGACAAGGGATAAGTCATTAGCTGCAAACATAGCTGGGCACAGTTAATCAAAAAGTTAACTTCGTTAATCCGCTACTTAAAAAGTCAACTTGGATAATCGTTAAAGTGTTACATTTTTCCAAATTTAACCAAAGTTGCAGTTATCCGTTAAAAGTTAACCATCAACAATACGTCTACGCAACGTCCCTCTGGAAATTGATTTCTTCCTGGGATTCAACGTTTTAATCAGCTTCTCAAACCTATTGGATGCTACAACATGTAGTGGAATCATATGTTGGCAACGAAAATGTTTACACCGGTCCACACCAGCTTGAGATAAGCCGCTGTCGGTGACTACGATGCTAAAAGATTCACCATTCCTTTGTTGATGTAACATATTTTTAGAAAATGGAGATAAAAAAATAAACACTTTTGCTGCTATCTACACCAGAATCCACATCACTTCAAGAAAGCATTGAATTGTTTTTCCTTATCCCATGAGTGGACCTGGTTTCTACTTTTTCTTCAAACTAAATATTTGGATCTATGCATCCTTTTCACATGTTGTTTAAGATCATAGAAGTTCAGTGAAAATGACATCAGCAACCAATGTAACGGACTAAAGTTAACGGAAGTTCCATTTAACGGAAGTTAAAAAGAACGTTAATTATTTTTTAGGTTAACTTAAAAGTTAAATTTTTGCAAATTTGCTAACTTCGTTAATTAACGAGTAACGGATTAACAGTTTTCCGCCCATCTGTGGCTGCAAACCTCGCTGTGCTCAGGGGGGCCCCTAAAGAATAATTCAAGGGCCCTCATCCTCAGTTCAGGGGGCCCCTACCAGCACACAAAGCAAAAAAAAAGGTTGCCCGTCTGGCCTGAGGGCCCGAAATAAATTTTTTGCACCGGGGCCCTTGTTGACCTAGCTACGCCACTGCCAACGAGTGGCGACGAATCGCTTCGTGGAGAGAGATTTGCTTAGAGCAGGGATGGCCAACACGCGGCCCACCTTGAACATTTACAAACTATTTTTTATATTTCATTTTTAGTGTTATATATTTCTTTAAAATGTGCGTTTAGTATCATATATATTATTTCTATAAGGTATTTTTTTGTCACAAGCCTGTATCTTCCTTCATACTTCACCGAAATCAATGAATGAGGTGTCATTTTAAAGCTTATGGTCTTCCCTTTGGTAACATATTTTAAGAAATGAAATTTTCGGAATTCGGCCCTTAAAGGGCGAAAATGTCAATATTTATAAAATGCGGTTTTCTGTGTTATGAGTCAAATATCTCCCTGGATACCTACCTGAGATCGTTTAATGAAGTATCATTTTAAATATTAAGATATCCGCTTTAGTGACGTCATATATTAAGACAGAAATTTTTCGGAATTCAACCCTTAAAGGGCAAAAGTATCAATATTTTTGCAATTCGTTTTTGTGTCACGAGCCATTTGTCTCCCTTAATATCTAACTGATATAGATAAATGAGGTATCATATTAAATATTAAGGTCTCCACCATGGTAACATTATATTTTAATAAAGGAATTTTTCGTAATTCGACCCTTAAAGGGCAAAAATGTCAATTTTTCTAAAATGTGTTTTTTGTATCTCGAGCCATTTATCTCCAAGGATACCTAACCAAAATCGATAAATGAAATAGAATTATAAGGAGTAATGTATCAGCTTTGTGAAATCATATTTTAAGAAAGAATGTTTTTGGAATTCCACTCTTAAAGGAAAAAAGTATAAATTTTTCTATTACCGATTTTTGTGTCACGGGCGATTTATCTCCCTTGATATCTAACCGATATAGATAAATGACATATCGTATTAAAGACTAAGGTTTCCGCCGTGGTAACATTATATTCTAAGAAAGGAATTTTTCGTAATTCGACCCATAAAGCGCAAAAATGTCAATATTTCTAAAATACGTTTTTTGTGTTTCGAGCCATTTATCTCCCTGGATTTCTAACCAAAATCGATAAATGAAGTAGGAGTATGAAGAGTAATGACTGAACTTGGTGACATTATATTCAACCTCACTATTCATCGCATTTTATTCGAGAAATTTTCGCGCGGGTCGTCTAGTCATTATTATAATATAATCTATGTTTACATGTAAGAATAATATTAAAAAAAAACACAATCATAACTCTCGTTTCAATTTTTCGCTCCAAAAAAGGTCTCTATTGGTGATACGTAATTTTATATGCGGCCCGCGGAGTTATGATGCACTTCCAAAGTGGCCCGCAAGATCATTTGGGTTGGTCACCCCTGGTTTAGAGTGTACAGGACACAAATCGGAGCCAATGAAGCGGTTGGCCTTGGTTGCGGTTCGGACTAGTGGCGGTAACATCCAGCGGTACCAAGGGCCCCGGTGCAAAAAATTTATTTTGGGTCCTCAGGCCAGATGGGCGACCTTTTTGTTGCTTTGTGTTGCTGGTAGGGGCCCTATGAGCTGAGGCTGGGGGTCCCTGAGTTGTGCTTGGGGACTCCCTGAGCAGTGAGGGCCTCTTAGTGAGACCGAGCTTGGTGGTGTAACGGTTAGCATTCTGGCCTCGCATTCGGGAGGATGACGGTTCGAATCCCTGTCCGGGCATCCAGATTTGGGTTTTCCATGGTTTCCCAAATCACTCCAGTCAAATGCCGGGGTGCTTCCTTCAAAACGCCATGGCCGAATTCCTTCCCATTCCTTGCCCCCCATCCTTTCCCGTCTCTAAAGACCTCGCTGTTAGAGAGACGTTAAGCAGATACAAAAAAAATCCTTAGTGAGAGGGCTCCTGTGTCTCAGTGGCCCCCTTAGACGACGGTAGAGCTAAAAAAAAAGTCGCCAGTTTGCCGTGAAGGTCCGTGGGCTCTCTGAACTGCGCTTGGGGTCCCCTGAGGTATGCTTGGGGCCCCCTGAGTGTTGGGGCCCCGGTGCACTGCACCGCCTACTCCCATAGTAGTTACGCCCCTGGTAACATCAAAGGGTTCGCCTTGGGACACCCTCCTGGTGCAGACGCCAAACCATCGTTGGTTCATTATTTCGTTTTTCGCCTTGTCTGTGTATGTTTAGAATTTCTTATTATTGTGTTGAGTATGGAGTGGAACAATGAGACCGCATTAAAATTGATGGGTTTTTATCGTGAACGGGAGTGCATATGGGACCCTACGAACTGTGGATACAAAAACAAATTGAAGAGATTAGATGCTTGGGGGGATGCAAGTGAGCTTTTAGAAGTTAATGTGCGAAGAAGAAAATGGAATCTTTGTTGACGTCTACTGAAAGACAAAGAGAAGAAAACAAATGCATAAAGTGGCAGTGATGCTGATGAAGTGGACAGATCAACACGGTTTGCTTCTGGCAGTATGGGCTTCCTCAGGGCCGCACTTAGGCTCTGTGGACCCCTAGGCTATATGTGTGGTGCGGGCCCCCTCTTTGAGGTGCTGGCCCCCCTTTGTGGTTCGGGCCCCTGGGCTACAGCCTATGTAGCTGTCGCGCGCCTGGTTATAATTGAAAATAACTCAGTTCTTGCGCTTTTAACAGATTAACATTTATTGTTCGCAATTCTTATTCTTCTAGGAACTACATTGGTCTTAAAGTATCCGAAGAATGCAAAGTTCTTAAGCAGTGAACTGGTAACAAAGCAACCGTTTGGCCTTTACGTCGCTAACCTCTTGCTATCTCTTGATTTTCCTATCGCCATGGCAACTTACATTTCCTTGCTATAGGAGTAAATATATCATTTTTTGTTTAATTTCATGGCACAAAAATATGATTTTCTTATGAAATTATTCTGTTCTGTCACATGCCTCCTCAAGTTCACCATGTCTTTGCTTAAAAGACATTGGTAAACTTATAAGAATAATCTTGCATCCAGCGATACTCTTTCCTCTGTTCCTATTAGAATTTTTTACAAAACATTTTACAAAACAGTCTCTTCTTAATACTAACAACATAATGAAAAGAACTAAAAAAAAACATGTATTGTCTTAATGAAAATATACATACATACAGCATTCTAGCTTAACATCACACAAATGCAAGTCCTGTCACGGTCGCCATGTCGCGCGCCTAGTTATAATTAAAAATAACTCAGTTCTTACGCTTTTAACAGATTAACATTTATTATTGTTCCCAATTCTTATTCTTCTAGGAACTACATCGGTCTTAAAGTATCCGAAGAATGCAAAGTTCTTAAGCAGTGAACTGGTAACAAAGCAACCGTTCGGCCTTTACGTCGCTAACCTCTTGCTATCTCTTGATTTTCCTATCACCATGGCAACTTACATTTCCTTGCTATAGGAGTAAATATATCATTTTTTGTTTAATTTCATGGCACAAAAATATGATTTTCTTATGAAATTATTCTGTTCTGTCACATAGCCTATGCTTAATTTCGGCCCTGGGCTTCCTAGAGATAAAAGTCTCAGTTTAAAAAAAAAATATATATATATATATATACCACAGTGGTAAGTGATTACTTACCTTTTTAAGGTATGTAGGAGTTATTAATTTAACATGTATTTAGATAAAATATTATATTACACTTCCATTCAATGAAGAACACATAAAATGTTAGTTACATCATTTTTAATTTTTGTAAAAAAAACCACTAAATTACATAAATTAAGAAACACGTTTAATTTCACTATGCATTGAAGTTATAAATTACACTATAGTCTATCAATTTTGCTCAGATTTTTCAAGCATACATATCCTGTCACACTGCCTTCCGAATAATTTGTAATTAAAACGTCACTTATTACTTTATAATATAAAACGCTAGCCCAATACAGTATAGTGTTGTGAATCTGAAAAATGAAGACACTTCCCACCAAAAATGCAAAAGCACTGATGCTGAGAATGGAGCTAAAAGAAATACAATAGGCCACAAAATAAAAAACCCGCTGAAGATGCTTCTGCAAAAGAAGTGAAACGCGTACGGGAGACCAATAAATACAAAAAAGTCAATTGCTTTGGCGTAATTTATTTATCAACAGTGGACGTCATTCGTCGGCCTAGTGTATAGTTGATGTGCGGTGCAGGGGCGGCGTTCTTCGTGGTCCCTCACGAGCCGTTCAGGGCCCTGCGGGAGCTGTCCCTGCGCAGCAACCTGCTGGAGCGGCTGTCCTGACGTGCTGGGCTGCACCACGTGGCGACACCTGCGCAGACTCTCGCTGTTCGGCTGCCTCGTGGTCGACCAGGAGGGCCAGCTGCCGCGACTCGAGGCCCTGCTGGGCCACGGGGTCATCGACCTCACGCCCTACGAGGGGGTGCGTCATCCAACTTCTAGACCCGCGTTGCCTAAAAAAGCCTCCTAATCAATATCTATATATATAAAGATCAATGTATGTATGTATGTTTGTTTGTATATTTTTTTGTTTGTTTTATGTTTGTATGTTTGTTTGTTTGTGTTTTTGTTTGTTTGTTTGTGTGTTTGTTTGTTTGTGTGTGTGTTTGTTTGTTTGTTTGTATGTTTGTTTGTTCTTCATTCGATCTCGATGAAACTTTGTACACTTACACTTCGAAAGAAGGAGAAAAATACTGTCTACATTTGGTTGAAAAATTATCTGTATAAATAATACACGTTGTCTCATAATTTCGAAATACTACTGAACAGCGATAGACAGACGCGTTGGATATGGACGTCTCTGTACTGTTTTTCCATGTAGCGGTCAGGCAGCTCAGTGGCTAAAGCGCTTGCTTACTAATGTTGTCTCCGGTTCAAATCTCCTTGGAGGCTAAGATTTATAAAATTGTTTTTGATCGTAAGAGTCACGCTTGGGCCGTCGGTTTAATGTTAAACTGTAGATATTACAAAGTTAGGGGTGCAATGCGAGGTAAATCGTAGGTAGTCTTGCAATGCTGTAGGTGTACACTTTTTTACGTTATAATGATCCCTCAGGGATTGTTCGCAGTCAGTGTGTGAGTGTGTGTGTGTGTGTGTGTGTGAACCGCAGTAATAATACTATAAATATGGAAGTGATATTCTGTCTTTTTGTTACTTTTTGACGACTAAATGCCTACATCGATATTGATGGAATTTGACAAGAAAATCCGTATGAAGGGCACAGGACATTTTTTCCAGTATGATTAACAGTTCAACCACGCAGTAATCGCGTGATAATCCTAAATGAGACTGATAACTGCAAGGGAACGGTTTCATCACACGGACGAGCTACGGTGGACACTCAACAGACTGCCGGTGTGGTGACGTGTCGGCCAGACCTTAATTCATAAAAACTCACGATTTAAGCTAAAATGTCTTGAGCGCTGTGAAAGCGGAGAGGATGGAGTTAGGAATGTGACGTTATGTGTCTGTGTGTGTAGGAGAGCGAGTCGATGAAATCACTGCACAAGCTGTTGGATGAGGAGGAGAGGAAGTTGCTGGATGAGCTGGAGACGGAGATGATGTGTCGTGAGTTCTTGGAGGAAGCACAGACACGGGCGGAGGTTCTGAGTGAGTCGCGGCGGGAAGAACAGGAGGAGGAGGAGGTGGCGGAAGAGGAGCCGGCAGGGCCGAGAGAGGTGGAATTCGGCGCGTGGTGGAGCTCCAGCAGTGAGTGTGTTGGGTCGTCATGCTGTTCTCTGGGCCGCTCGTTGACTTTGGTCTTATAATTGAACGCGCAGGTTCGTCGAGTGAGGGGCACGTGCCGCCGCCGCCCCCCGAGCTGGTGCCGCACCTGAGGCGCTGTGACCACCTCCGGAAGCACTGGGACACCTACTGGCGTACTAGTCGCCCCCCGCCGTCCCCGCCGCAACCCACCCCCGTCTGCAGGCCGGGCGAGCGCTGCCTGCGGGTCGTGAGGCGGGAGGTGGCGCGAGAGGCGGAGCAGGACAGGATCAGGCAACAACAGGTGGGCCAGCCGCAGCAGCGGAATACAGCCGTCCGTAGTGGCCCGTGCTGGCCGTGTTAGTTGGTGCTCGTCCTTGCTGACCCATGTGTCAGCCTGTGCTGACCCACGATCGACCGCGCTGGCCCGTGCTGCTTTGTGATTGCCCGTGCTAGTCCGTGCTGATGCGTGCTGGCCATGTTAGTTGGTGCTGTCCCGTGCTGGTCCGTGCTGGTCCGTGCAGTCCGTGGTGGCCCGTGCTGGTCCCTCCTGGCCCGAACTGACCCCTTTGTCAGCCTGTGCTGGCCTGTGCTGGACCGTCCTTGCCCGTGCTGGTTCGTGCTATCCCGTCGTGGTCCGTACTGGCTCGTGCTAGTGCGTGCTGGCCCATGCTGGTCCGTGTTTGCCCGTGCCATCCCGTGCTGACCCGCTCTAGCCCGTGCTGAACCGCGCTGACCCGTGTGTCAGCATGTGCTGGCCTGTGCTGACCCGCGTTGGCTCGTGCTGGTCTGTGCTGTTCCGTGCTGGCCCGTGCCATCCCGTGCTGACCCGCTCTAGCCCGTGCTGAACCGCGCTGACCCGTGTGTCAGCATGTGCTGGCCTGTGCTGACCCGCGTTGGCTCGTGCTGGTCTGTGCTGACCGGTGCTGGCTCGTGCTCATCCACCCTGGCCCGTGCTGAACCGCGCTGACCCGTGTGTCAGCATGTGCTAGCCTGTGCTGACCCGCGTTGGCTCGTGCTGGTCTGTGCTGATCCGTGCTGGCTCGTGCTCATCCACCCTGGCCCGTGCTGAACCGCTCTGGCCCATGCATCAGCCTTTGCTGGTCCGTGATGGTGCCCCTCGGTTTGTCACCAAATGGTGACCTCAAAGACGCGTAGTGGCGCGGGCTTGCCTGCTGAGCAGAAACTAACTTTGCCTGGGGTAGTTTACGTTGCCTTCCCCAATATAACAGTGTTAATCATTTTTAAATTTACTAAATTTCCATGGAGTGCATTCTCTAGTGGCAATTTCCTTACACACCCACTTTTCCCCTTTCCTTTTTCCATCTACTTTTCCTCTACAAATTTCAACTTTAAATTTTTTAGCGTTTTGATAAATTATTCATCATCTCCCTCGGTAATTTGTTCCTGTCACTGAACCATTGTCTACGAAATAAAATTTCACCGCACCCTTATGCCTGAAATTGAGTGCCAGCTTATGGTCATGGTAATCTTTTCCCTTCCTACTTCTTGCCACGCCTCATCACCACTAAACGAAATGTATACGCTTTACCTTCTTCTGGTTTCCAATGAATCCCATTTCAGCTCCTTTATCATATCAGTTAATAACTTTTCCATAATAACTTTAGCTCTCCGACTGCTATATTTGATATCCAAACTGTGGTTCCCATACCATTCCACCATATTCAAGGAATGGTCTGACCAAAATTATGCAGTCAAACTCCTTCACTTCTCTGGTACACCCCTTATCACCATCTCCGACAAATGAAGAATTTTGGTCAATTTGCTTTTAGGAACTTGGGTTTCAGTTTGTTTCAAATCAGATTTGGAATTCCCGCCCAGCTCATACATAACTTCCCTTCTCTTATTTTTTGTGTAGGCCGAGGAGCTACGGAAGAAGCTGACTGAGCCGTGCCGAGCCGGAGAGCTTTGTCCGTCCAGTCTGCGGAAGGCGCTTTGGAAGGTGGCCTGGGAGCCACACGACAAGAAGCCCAGACCGAAGGTATCACGGAGAACAAGTAGTTGACCTTCTTCCTTAGCCCTTTGCCTGAGGAGTTCGGACTTCAAACGTCTGCCTGGTTACCATTGCCTTTACTTTTCTCTTTTGGCCTTTCCTGTTAGCGTTTCGTACCCTACACCAAATGGAACTCTATTGTTGACGTTCTAATGTCTGTCATTTGTAATATTATCGATACCCCCCCAATAATGTTTTCCCCATTTTTAGTTTCAGCCATCTATGGACTTCGACTACGCAACTTCATTTTCTCTTCTGAGTTTCCTTCCTCCGTCGCGAGTACCTACTCTTTCATTCTCTGACTCACGCTTGCTTTCTCTTACTCTGAAAATGCCATCTTTTTTCCAGATTGGTTTTTCTTCATTCAGATCCTTTAGCTCCGCAATTTTTCCTCTGAATAATTCCCTGTCTTGGATGTCTTCCATACTGACCCCATATCTTTTCAGATTCTGATGGACGTACTTCACCAATGGAACTTGAGTCTTCCTGTTCTCTTGAAAGTTGAGTATTTTATTTTTCATTCTTTCTGGTTCCATTCTCTTCATATGTCCATAGAAAGCTAATCTCCTTTTCTTAATTGTTTTTGATACCTTTTCAAACTTGTCGTATAATTCTTGGTTCGATCTCAAACGAAAATTAAATTCTCTTCCTGCCACTTTTTTTGGTCCCAAGATTTTCTATAGAAACTTTCTTTCTTATTTTTATTATTAGTTTACTAATTATTATTAATATTGAATTATGTATCATTTATTAATTACAAATATCCTGAATTATTGTATTAATGTTTTTAACTTCAGATGTATTATTATTGGGTTCCTATAAACTAGTGTGCTTAGTAAATGGGGTAGCATATAGTTGTTATGTATTTAAGGAACAATACTTGACGCTGGCCAGCTCAGCTGTGCGGGCAGCGACTGTTGATTTATCGCCTGCATTGTAGCATGGCAGGACGCGGGGCAGTGTGTATATCATGCCGCTTGGAGGAGGTTGTATGCCGCGAGTTCATGATCTCTATACACAAGCTAAAATAGCTTGAAAGTAACACAAGTGATTTTAAATGTCGCTTCCAATAACGGTATTGATTAAATTCAGCAGTATTTCGACTGAACTGTGAGTTTTTCAGACCTCTCAAATTTTTTGGCGGTCATATGCTAGAAAACCCTAATCAAAACTATCCAAGCTAAATGCTTGCATGCGTTAAGAGAAGAGAATTGTGGCCGTTATCTCCAAAGTAACTCGCTGTCATCCACTACCGAAATGGTTAGCTCACAATTTGCGCGTCATTTCGAGGGTAATTGGTAGCTTACATTTGGCGACCAATGTCAGGATAGCTTACATCTGGCTGCCGTTGCAAAGTTACCTTACACCGCTCGTCCAGCACAAGCCTCTAGCACTTAACTGGAAAAATATTCACGTGTCACGTGTTTCATTGGACAAATACGATGATAAATGCAAAGTAGAGTCAACTGATTAGGTACACAGATAAAAAATTAAAGGTTGGTTGTGGCTAGTAGGTGGGAAAAGAACTGCTTGTTGATGACTTGAAATGTAAATACAGTATTCTGAGTAATGTAATCCGTTTTTGCGGAGGAAGCGTCCATAAACTACGTAACCTCATTTGGGCTCCTCTGAACACTCCCCCCTCCCCACGTAGCCTGACGAGGCTCTTGCCTCAACAACTGCCCCCCCTCCCCGCCGCACATATGTTTTTTCCCTAATGATTCCATAAGACATTTTTATTTTTTCTCTTGTCAGACTATTATAAATTAAGTACAGAGATAGTTAGATGGCGGAAATAAATATTCACAGCATGTTATGTGTTCTGTTCCTTATTTTAACTGTGACAAACAATTTGAATGAAAGGGTACGTGGTTTGGCTCTGATCCCGCCACCCACCCCAGAAACCCCTCCACCCCCAGTCCGAGCCACGTAGTTTATGAATGGTCCCTAACCAGAGATACTCCTTCACTTCCTTCGGTCTGGTTTAACTTTCTCTGACCGCCGGCCTCGGTAACGTAGGGGCTAGAGTACTTTTTCCTTTTTTTTCTTTTTTACTTGTGGCTTTATGCCTCGTCGACGTCGAGGGGGTATGGGACTGGGGACAAGGAACGGGAAGGAATTCGGCCATGGCCTTTTTGAAGGAAGCATCCCGGCATTCACCTGGAGTGATTTGGGAAAACCATGGAAAACCCAAATCTGGATGCCCGGACAGGAAATCGAACCGGCGTCCTCCCGAATGCGAGGCTAGATTGTTAACCGCTCACCCACCACGCTCGGTCTACAGTACTGGCCGCACGTGCCGAAGGTCGCCGGTTCGAGTCCGGCCGAGGGCATGGGTAAGTGTTGTGTGTCTGTGTCAATTTCCTGTCCGTCGTGTAGTGTACATCCTTAGAAGCTGTAATAGATATACTGGTTGACTGATGCACTGGAAGCTACGATAATCACATTGAGCTGGCTGTATGGCCTCAGTTGCCGAAATAACAACAACAACAACGATGACGACGACCGACGACGGACGACCGACGACGGACGACCGACGACCGACGACGGACGACCGACAACAGACGACCGACGACGGACGACCGACAACAGACGACGGACGACCGACAACAGACGACGGACGACGGACGCCCGACTACCGACGACCGACTACCGACGACAGACGACCGACGACCGACGACCGACGACCGACGACGACTTTCTCTGACCTTGAATAACTTTAATGCTAAAGTTACTATATATGACCTTAATTATTTAACCTTTAATAATAAACTACGCGGTTAGTGAGGTAGTGTCTGACTAGTGCAGTGTGTGGTGTGCTGTGTTGATGCAGGTGGAGGACAAGTTGCCCGCTCAGCAGCGGGAATAGACCGTCTGATGTCGTTCGCCCTGAACAAGGCCATGGCGGCGGTGGACAGAGCCGAGCACTGGAAGCAGCAACAGGGACTCGAGGTAGCATCCACAGCCAAAACACTCGGCAAGTTCAGAACAATCTATAACATAGGCGCACATCCTCTCCACGCCGCGTCCCCCGCATGGAGGAAGGAAATATATGGAGGAGAAATGACGTTCAATCTGTGACACCGCCTCTAAACTCTCGGCTGATACTGCGCATGCGCGGTGGAGGCAGCGGCCATATTGTGAATCCATACAAATGCAAAGTTCACATTGTGTTTAATGCTGTCATTAATTCATTTTCTAATGTGTCTAAGTATTTTATAATGCCATCTTGTGCCATCTAGGAATCTTGATGAAGCAAACGATGTTGCTACCCCCAATTGGAGTTTTCGATTCAAATACGCGTGTGTGGATGTGTCTACATAATTTACTTCTGAAGCGGCAATTTAGTGGAGATTGTGGTTAGGTCTAAATGCAGTCTGTACCAGAATGGTTTTGTTGTTGCATATATAAGGGACAAAGAATTTATCTATTATTGTTAGTAATTTCATGAGAACCATGTTAGAAATAAAACGTGTATCACGATGTAAACTACTTCCAGCTATTCCCAATTAAGCTTACGATATATGGTAAAAAGATAACTATTTTTATTCTGGTCTAGGCCGCATTTCAAGCTAACCACAAGTGGTAGTAATAAAACTGAAATATCCATTCTGCATGTCCACCATGTAATTCATTGTGGCATTGGCAGAATTAATTTTTGGACCAGGCCGCATATCAACCCAATCCCCTCAATTTGGAGACAGTATATCCCGAAAACTAAGCAAGCTATCGAAAAATTTTGCGAATTTTTTCTTCTGAATTTCAACCAAAAACATTTCATATTTGAGACAGAATATCTCGGAAACCAGGCAGGATATCAAAAAATTTTATTCTTCATTTTTTATTTGCCTCATCGAGTTACATAATAATCCATCACCAGATTGCGGCGTCACGTTTATCCCCTTGAGGTTTTTGTACATATACGCCGTGTCTGTATGGATGCGGCCTAGCCCCCCACTCCTCCTCCGTCCGGCGTCACTTCCGTGAGTGGTGAATGTCTCTTGCGTCGTCTCCATATATTTATTTCCTCCATGGTCCCCCGCGCTCACTGTTGCCACCTTAGCGATTTTGTCGCTAGATCTAGTGAATTTTGAAGTTCGACAGCGATATTCTTGAATATGTTATCGCTAAAAAATTATTTCGTGATTTTTAGTGATATTTAAACTTGCAGTTTCGAAAAATATACTCGCTACCTTTCAACTACACTGTTTGGGAGAAAATGTGTCTTTTGAGTGTGGAAAATACTCTTCGCCAGGGCAAAGATAGCAAAGTAGTAGATCTTGCCCCAAAACTCAGATTTGATGACGAAAAAATTGACAAACCTCTACAACGATGACATGGTATTAATTATGTTCAGTGGAACGCTACAAACAATGTCATTGTATTCTGGGCTGAGGTTCGAAAATACAAGAATGGTGCTGGAATAAATACCTATTTGGAATTATATGATTTAGACAAATCCTCTTTATTACTTCCTCACTCGAATGCTGCAGTAGAGAGGATTTACAGTACAATTAACATTGTTAAAAACAAATTGAGAAATAGGATGGCTTTAAATACTCTTAATAGCATTCTTTTTATAAGGAATCAATTAAAAATTGTGAAAAAAACCACTACAGTTACGAGTTTCCGGCTGATGTGATTGCTGCAATTGGTAAAGATAATAAATATTGACTATTCATCTCATCCTGTCACATTTAAAAGTACTGCAACTCCAACGATACACCAAGATGATTAAAAATAAATACTGATTGAAGAATTTGATGATTTTTGATAAAATATTATGCTGAATTTAATGAAAATACAAATTAATAAAATATTTTTATATTGCTTACTTTACCATTTTCTTTTATTTTATTTAGCGATTTCTAGCGAATCTTTTAGTTCTAAATATCCCGTAATCTAGTGAGTTTTTAGACCAGGTCTAGCGACTTTTGTTTTCATAAGGTGGCAACACTGCCCGCGCTACAGTAGAAAGCTACTGCGACACAGGGTTGCCAACTCAAAATATATTTTACCCCTAAAGCTTAAGTCAAAAACCCCTAAAATCGCCAAAATTAAGAGGTAAAACCCCTAAAATATAAGTATTATATTTTTCTTAATAATTTTCGTTATTTATAAATTATGCAATATTTCTAACATTATTTCGTTTTGTTCTGATCGCACAGAGTTTTTGAGATCACACATTTTAACATTAAACAAATTTAACATTTTAGTAGGAGGATTAAATGTTGTGCAACATCCAACATTTCGTTGCAATGTGAATCGGACCATTAACACACGTTGTAGCATTTCAATACATAACCCAATTACACAACTTATTTTGAACAATATTATAGATAGAAAAGGCGCGGTCGAAATTGGAACCGTGTTTAATACTAGGCCAAACTCTGAAATGTTTTCAAAACGTTAAAGCCATCTGCATCATAATCATTTGAATAAAAATCAGATGAGGTGGATGTATTCCACCATGTTTCATTAGTCAGTTGGTACTACTCCGACTCGATGTAATTTTTGTTGCCAAAAATATGAGTACGTTGTATGTTGGGTATAACTTGTACCAACCTTTGGATGCAAATCAGTAATCATTTTCAAAATTGTTAATCAACAAATTGCATGTTGACCAGAAATCTGGAAACAGCAACGGCAACATTATTGCACGTTGTTCAGACAACCGCGTCTTTACATACCACATTTAACCAAAACTACGTCTATTGTAAACACTAGATACTGAGTCTATGGTGACTTTTTTTTTAAAAAAAATATATTATCAGGGCATAGACATTTTACTTTGACATCAGAAAAAAATTGGCCATAGAGAAGTCTGAATTCTTAATAACAAGGTACTGTACCTTACGCTATTTTAATTCTCAACAAATAAATCAAAAATTCTCTAAAAAAATACCCCTAATAATTTCCCCTAAAATTATAAAGCCCCTAAAAAAATCCCATCCCGCCTGGAGACCCCTCAAATTTAGGGGAAAAACCCTCAAGTTGGCACCCATGCTTCGTCGCGCAAAAACACAACCGCGATATCTTAGCCTTAAGGCTAATTTGAAATTCTGAGCGAAGTCCGTGGGACCTAACAGATAAATTAAGGGTTACTTTTAACAAAGAGTGTGGCAGAACTGTCATAACCATGGTGCCGCAATTTGATGATGGATTCGTATCGAAGTCGACGAGAGAAATCGAAAGTGAAGATAAAATTTGACATCTCTCCCTGTTCTCCATATATCGACTGTCTAAAATTAGTTACAGTTATAGTTTGGTGACGTTTCTCTTCTGGTCCAGGCCGTATTTCAACCTCACCACTGCCGGTGGTAAGAAATCAAAACACTCATTGTGCATGTAGTTCCTTTGACTTTTGGTGAAATTTTTTTTCTGGTCCAGGCCGCATTTCAACCATACCACATCAAGTTTGAGACGATATATCACGAGAACTAAGCTAGATATCGAAAAGTTTCATTCTTCACTTTCGACTTCTCTCATAGGGTTACATAAGAATTAGTCATCAAATTTTACTTTGGCGAAATTTTTCCTCTGGTGCATGCCGCATGTTTTGAACCTAACCGTCTCACTTTTGAGATATGATATTGCAAGGAGTAAGTGACATATTGAAATTTTTTTGTCTTCACTTTCGATATGTCTTGTTGAAGTGAATAAGAATCCATAACCAAATTTAGCTTCAGCAAAATATTTCTTCTGGTCCAGGCTACATTTTAACCTCCCCAATTTAGGGATATTGTGTGACGAGAACTAGACGAAACATATTAAAAAAAATATTTTTCACTTTCGATTTGTCTCGTGGAGTTACATAAGCATCCCTCATCAAATTTGGCTTTCGGAATATTTTTCTCCTGGTCCAGGTTACATTTAAATCCCAGCCACCTCACATTTGAGATACGATATCTCGAGAACTAAGCGAGATATTGAAAATTTTCATTCCTCACTTTCGATTTGTCTCATCGATTTAGGTAAGAATCAACCATCAGATTTCGGCACCACGGTTATCGCAAAATCCCCAAAAGAGAGATGGCGCTATTGGCTGTCTGGGTGTGGGGGTGAGTGTTATATCTCTTACTCTGTGTTGCAGCGCTACTGGCGCAGGGACGCCGCGGTGTCGTCGCTGTGGTCTAAGAAGCAGCTGCGGCGCTCACCCACGTCGTGAAGGACTGCGGACGCACGGGGGTCATTTGGGTCACAACGAGCACGTTTTTCCAATACTGTATTTCTCATCGAGATTCCATTAACACCTTGTTCACAATTTTATTACTTCGTCTTCAATTTACACTCTGACATATGGTAAAAAGCGACATTTAAATCGGTGTTGACCATAGAGCGTTTTACCGTTGTCTTCCCCTTTTAGCAGGTGACCAAAAACTATGGTTAGAAAGCCTGTCGGAGGAATTACGTGAGGTGAAACAGGGGAGGGGTCCGGCGAAATGTCACCAAATCTCACCAAGGGGGAGGGGGGGGGTCAACGGAAATCTCACGTGAGGTTTTGAAATTTTGGTTGGACTGTAGAACTAAAAAAAAAAGGTCTACAAATGACGCGAAAGTCGATTTTAGGGGGGGGGGGTATTTCGTCAAAAAGTGTTGGTATAACTGGCTTTGGGAGGG
Source organism: Vandiemenella viatica (assembly GCA_031002005.1). Taxonomy (NCBI): domain Eukaryota; kingdom Metazoa; phylum Arthropoda; class Insecta; order Orthoptera; family Morabidae; genus Vandiemenella; species Vandiemenella viatica. The sequence continues at coordinate 176,065,974 of CM061914.1, read as the reverse complement.
AGGGACCTAAAAAAAAGTCTCAAAAGTTGCGAGGGCGATTTCAAGGGGGGGGGGGGGTCGCACTAGATCTCACGAAGTCTCACCAGAAGGGGGGGATCCGGAAATCCGGAAAAACACCTCACGTAATTTATGGATGCCCCTTAGCGTATTTCTTCGCGAGACCAGTTTTCCAGACGAGTCGCCATTTCTGTTTACCTACTACTGGCGTTATAGGTGGCGGATGGCTGAAACTGCACAGGATCTAATCGCATGTCTCAGAATTACCGCCCTCTACTAATTTCTCTAAAACAGACGATCCTTCAGGAATATCGGCCCTGTAACCTCAGTTTCTGATCAACCCAGGTATAAAGTTTAACTGGGAAGAAAATTTGTTTTCTAATCACCATATTGTGCGTCAAAAACATTAGTTAAATCCCACACCACTACAATACAATACAATACAATATATTCATTTTCCATTGATCCTAATATAAGAGACTGGCTCTGTGGGATGTGGAAAGTTGTCAGTTTACAGATAAACAGTTGCATAACAAAATAATACATACACCACAAGATGTACAGTCATAGCATACATGGTATATTAGACAATTCCATAACAAAATAATACATACACCACAAGATGTACAGTCATAGCATACATGGTATATTAGACAATTCCATAACAAAATAATACATACACCAGAAGATGTACAGTCATAGCATACATGGTATATTAGACAATTCCATAACAAAATAATACATACACCACAAGATGTACAGTTATAGCATACATGGTACTGTAAACAATTGCATAACAAAATAAATACATACACCAGGAAATGTACAGTCACAGCATACATGGTAAATTAATTATGTAAACTACATTTACACAAGCTTCTGACGGTTATTTTTTAGATACCTGAGAAATAAATTCTTCGACAGAGTAGAAAGAGTTGTCAGTTAAATATTCTTTAAATTTTTTCCTGAATTTATTCTTATCATCTACTAGACATGTAATATGTGTTGGGAGCATATTGAAGATATGTATCCCTGAATATCGGACCCCTTTCTGAACAAATTACAATGACTTGTAATTTTTGTGAAGATCATTTTTACTTCTATTGCCGTAATTGTGTATTTTACTATTTGTTTCAAACAAAGTATAATTTGTGACTACAAAGAACATTAATGTGTATATATACTCAGACGCTAATGTTAAAATCCCTAACTTCTTGAACAGCTCTCTACATGAAGTTCTACTGCTAACCCCGCACGTAATTCTTATTATTCGCTTTTGGGCTCTGAACACTTTGTCTCTATGGGTAGAATTGCCCCAGAATATTATTCCATATGACAATAAGGAGTGAAAATAAACAAAATAAACTAGCTGTCTCATACGGAGATCACCTATAGCTGAAATTGTACGAATTGCAAATGTGGCTGCACCCAATCGCTTTATTAAGTCAGAAACATGTACTTTCCAATTTAAATTGTGATCAATATACAAACCTAGAAATTTCGCACTCTCTACCTCTTGAATGGATTGGCCTGCAGTGCGTATGGAGTGAGATGTTAAGACTGGCAGTTCCTAGGTGTCTTTTCGAAGAGTTGGTTGGAATGGCTCCGGACAAAGCTTCGTTTTCTCCCTTAATTTTGTCTATAACCCACAGCAGAAGAGGAGAAACATATCTCATTACTATCGTCCGTAGAAACACTAACATTTACGAACATTTCCACATTGCGAAGGCAACGGTAAACAACTCATTGAGGCCATTGTATCCATACTATGATATATCATCTTGATGAATAATAATAAAAAAAATCTACTACTACTTCCGTGGTTCTGTAAACGAACGGCTTGCAAAAAATTGTTGAAATTTTATCGATGTTTTTATTCTGTATAACTTTGAATGTTTTAAAAAAAATATTATCAGAAATTATTTATTTCATTCCGGTTAATTTGTAACGGATCTTATGTATCCTTGCTACCTCAAACGAGTCAGTCCGAAAGGAGGATATACTTTAGTTGTGTGCAATTGGCAGCCCTGCACTGGTTGCAGTTTAGTCTTGACAAAATGAGCAATGAAACGTTTAGCATAGAGTCAAAGATCTTCTTACTCGCTAATCACATTGCTGCTGTGTACTGCTTCATAGCAGGGACAAATTAATGTCCCATCAAGCATTTCACAAAGCGAAACCGGTCGTTGTTGAAATGGAAAATCCGTCTGTTAGCATTTTAAAAATTAACGAAAGATTGCATAAATTATGCTCAGAATGAGGAACTGTTTCCCTAAAAAATGAAATTCAACTACTGTCTCCTTGTGGTCGATGACATCTTTTTTTTAAAATTGATTTGTTAATCAGTTTTAATTGTATTGTACAACGAAAAGCTAAGAGAAATCGTTTTCGTAGTCTGGTGGCCTAGTCCCAATATTTTCTTCCAAAATTTCTTTACGGGAAAAGAAAAATGACATTAAAGTTAATAACTAGGGTTTAACTACCACGTCAAATCCCATAAAACTTACACAATTCTTACAAAGCATTAATTTTCTCAAAAACTTTAGTCATCACCACTATGTATAGGTAAACATGAATTTTGTACTACATCATGTTAATTTATTTAAAACTAGCTGGTGCCCACGATTTCGTTCGTGTTTGTCAAGAATTTTGAAGGTTTTTATGTTTTTGCACAGAACCTTAAATATTTCCTGGATAAAAAGTAGCCTATGTCACTTCCTGCCAATCAGCAATCCACCAGTGAAAATCCCGTCAAAATATGTTCACTCACTAAAATACCGTATATAAATTTTTTATATCTGTTAATAGCTGAAAAAGCTGAAAACTGTGACATATTCTAGAACATTCTAGTACATCCAAGAACGTTCTAGAACATTTTAGTGCATTCAAGAACATTGAAGAACATTCTAGAAGTATCCCAAAAGGATTTAGAACACTTTGGTCGAAATATGAAAGTCTCCTAGGTAGACAACTTCCAACCACCATGGTTCCCACACCCCCATAGCTACCGACATGCAATTATCATTGTGCACAATGGGAGAGTTGAGGCTACTACCACACACAAACCCCAGTGGTCTGTGTTAGGTAGTTGTGGTTGCGAAGTGAAATATACAGACACACACGTCTATTTGCATGTAATGTTCACGCACCGAAGATAACTTTTCTATATTTCTAGAACACGCTGCAAGTAGTGATGTTCCGATACCATCAAAGTATCGATACCTTCTCAAATGAGTAGTACTCAAATTGTCTTACGATACTTACTCATATGAGTACTGCAAAAGTATCGATACTTACTCAAATCGATACTGTTTTTAAATTAATGTGGAAATACAAAAATATACGTTACATGTTGCTAAATTATTAATTTATTTTCCTAGTGTAATAAAATCAAATAACACTCAGTTAACATTTTTATTTATTTATTAAAATTATAATAAAGTTCCCATTCTAAACAAACTTTGACGGTTTTTTTTCTTTTCTTTAAATATTTATTTATTATAGTTTTGACACTATTAAACAATAAAAATCCGCTTTTTGAAGGTTTCCCAAAAAATCAATTGTTCCAAATATTTTGGGGACAGCTTGTTTCTTTTGTTTGTCATTGTTTCATCCACATTAGAAAACAAACATTCAGTCAATACTGCCGTTGCTACAACAGTAACATACTGTTGTGCGTATTTATGCAGACAAGGAAATATAAGCTTCATTTCTTCCCATTCCGTAAATGGATTGCTTTTTAGAGACGTTATAGTGTTTGACAAGTAGAGAGAGACATTGTCACTACAGTGCGTTTTCTTTTTCTTTGTGATGTTTCCAGAAGTGATATTCTTGTGAAACGCTAGCTGAAGCAGCTTCTTCTTCCGATTCACAAGGGCTACTTAGTTGCTTATGAACCATATCTTTTAGTTTTTGTGTGGGGCTACGCGGAAGCGACCATTGGCCAGGTATAGCGAAATGCGAGCCAAGTACGACTTTATTACAATGAATTACAATTCTAAGACAGATTTCGTTTGATTTTCAATGCTACCAACTTGACGTCAGCGGAAAATTAATTTCGCAGGAGCGACTGAGTTGCGCAGCAGGGATGGTGCATTTAGAATTTAACACCGGGTGCGTTTCGATTCGATACAAGTACTTTTCTTCCGATACCGAGTAAGTATCGAATGAAGTAATTCGAATACGAAAAGTACTCGGTATCGAAACAAAGTATCGAGTACTTACTCGTATTTACTTATATCGAATCATCACTAGCTGCATGTTTAGCGCCTAGTCTCTGAATACCGCTACTACACCGACACGACTGTTGTGCGTGTGGCCGATGTGCTTGGCGATACAGTGACGAGTCGTATGGAGCTTTATTAGCAACCAACAAGATTCGAAATTCACTTCACACATCGTCGCCCTTAATGGGCGTTCACTAATTACGTTTGGTGAAATAGGGGGAGGGAGGGAGAAGGGTTCCAGGACGTCCCCTTACTTGCTTTCTACCTGGACCTATGTATATTACCAACGCAGGAAAAAATCCAAGAATATTGTACGCCAAATTCGTTGGATTATTACTACTTAACAAATACTGCAGAAGCGAAACTGTAAACCGCGTCCTTTAAAATTTTCAATAACAGAGACACCCGTACGATGCTACTTCCAATTGCCAACAACATTTTTGTATGTTAAATTAATACCTGCCGGTATATCAACCGAATAAAATTTTACTTTTGCTGTCTAAATAATTCGGTACACAAGTATTCCATCATAAAACTGTTTCGGTTTAGAGTGTTGTATATATGATTACGTTAGTAGGCGTCTGTAAGTGTTGGTGATTTGTTTATATTCTTGGTTGTGGGCGTTCATTCGTTTCGTACACGGCGAACGAATGTTTTATCAAGATGACCGAAGTGCATATTATCGAGTGTACGATATTTTATTTTCACTCTTATGTGCAGTAAGCAGTGTTTACTGTCGATATACCACTTCGCGGTATAGTTTAGTAACTTTGCTTTTAAACCGACGTCTCGTGAATGTTTTGTAGGCTTCTTCTACGGTCGATCGCGCACCGTTGAGGCGTGGAACCTGATTATTTGAAAGAATTAATAGTAACAATTTATACGGTTTAATGAATTGTCAATAAAATTGCCCTGTATTATCCCATTTTTGATAAACTTATAAAATTTACGGCTTATGAATGGTATCTGTCTTTGGGACAGGGTATTGTTAAATACTAGGTTGGCACATCTGCATTAGGTCTGATTATTATTTCTTTGTCGAGTGTTGGTTACAAGCAAGACAGAGTGAGGAGCACTCCATCTGCCACAGCGAATATGCTCCCTATCCAGAGAACACTAACGAAACTCCAAGGTGGCTACTTCCAAAGATTACTAACCACAATTCAACATGCCGGCTTCCAAAGATCGCCACTAAAATTTACAATGGACTAAGATTCAAGCTGGCGACTTTCAAACTTCACTAACGAAAATTCAAGATGGTGACTTCCAAACTTCACTAACGAAAATTCAAGATGGGACTACCAAACTTCACCCACCTAAATTCAAGATGGAAGCTTCCAAAGCACTGGTCAGAATTCAGAATAATGGCTTCCAAACATCGCTAATGAAAATTCGAAATAATGACTTCCAAATTTCACTAATGAAAATTCAAGATGGTGACTTCCATAGATCATTATCCAAGATTCAATATGGCGACTTGCAATGATCATTAACCAAAATTTAAGATGGTGGCTTCCACAGTTCACTAATCAAAGTTCAAGATGGCGGCTTCAAAACATCGCTAGTAAAAATTCAAGATGGTGACTTCCAAACTTCATTAACTAAAATTAAAGATGGAGACATCAATAATTCACAAAGCAAAATTTAAGATGGCGGCTTCCAAGGATCACAAACCAAAATTTTAGATGCTGGCTTTCATAGATCGCTAAACAGAATTCAAGATTGCATATTCCGAAAATCTTTAACCAATATTAAAGATGGCGGACGTAAGTGACGATACCCTTCCTAACAGCAAGTGGTTTAGCGCGGGTCTACATGGTCACGTGACTTAAGTTTAATGTTAATGCGGGAGAACATATCGCGATGGACCAATTCGCGTTACAAGTGTCATTATGAGCTATGACGTCATGAGAGGAGACCTGCGCTGGGAGGCTAACAGCGGGTGACGTCATCAGACAACTGTTGCCAAGGGTAGGGGACCTCGATCGCGGGCGTGATCTTTGAATAAGGGACGTGCTCCCTATGGAATCCGACAACTTGAATTTTAGATAGTGATTTTTGATGCTACCATCTTGAATTTCGGCCAGTGATGTTTGACTATGGGGCATATCCCTCAGTGTCGGTCGTCATTTTGGGCTCTTGCGTAGGGTTTGTATCCATCTTGACAGATTTTGTTTTTAATTTCATACAATCCGGGATATTCTATCGCGATGTCATTCACCGAGCGTGGTGGGTGAACGGTTAACGATCTGGCAACGCATTAGGGAGGACGCAGGTTCGAATCCCCTTCCAAGCATCCAGATTTGGGTTTTCCATGGTTTCCCCAAATCACTCCAGGCGAATGCCGGGATGCTTCCTTCAAAAAGGCCATGGCCGAATTCCTTCCCGTTCCTTGTTCTCAGTCCCATCCCGCCTCTAATGACCTTAGTCGTCGACGAGACTTAAAAAAAAAAAAAGGGATGCCATGCGCGCTGTTAGATTTATTTTAAGTTTTCTTTCTTATTGGGTTCACTTTGTTTGCGTGGTATGAAATACATCTTACACAGTTTGGACGAGTCCTAAAAGTGTGCCGACAACACTTGCAACGTGACACGAGCGGCAGCCGGAAGTTCCGGTGAGAACCTTGACACCTTCCGGCACGCGATCGAGTAGGAGGTACCGGAACGACTATCAGGCTAGTGTAACACGGAAAGAACGGTCAGTCCGTGTTAATTGCTTCCCCTCGTCACTTTTGCAATGTAAATACATATAGAACATATCATCAAACAGATATACACAAAGCATATAATATACAGATAATTGACGACGTAGATTGCAAGGGGCATTTTTTTGGTAAACCAATGTATGATTAATCTTATCTTTTATATATATATATATATATATATATATATATATATATATATATATATATATATATATATATATATATATATATAAATAGACGTGTGTTTCCCTATATTTCACTTTTCAGTCACCACTACCTAGCACAGATCACTGGTCTTTGTGTGTGGAAGTAGGTGTGGAAGTAGCATGGAGTTTCCTGCCATGCACAACGTTGGCCGATTGCCGATAGCTGTGGGGATGTGGGAGGTATGATGGTTAAAAGTGGTCGATGCGGGGCATTTTCGTATTTCGACCAAAGACATGTGTCTTCGTGTATGTCACTCTGCTGCCCCAACTACATAGCATAGACCAATGATGTTTGTGTGTGGTAATAGCATCGAATCCCTCATCGTGCACTATGGTTGTTTGATGTCGGTAGCTATGGGGGTGTCGGAGTTATGGTGATTGAAAGTGGTCGACCTGCGCCACTTTCGTATTTCCACCAAAGACGTATGTGTCATGGTGTATCACTTTTCAGCCAAAACTACCTAGCGCAGATCACTGGAGTTTGTGTATGGTAGCAGCAAAGAGTCACCCGTCGAGCACAACGTTGGCCGAATTTCGGTAACTGTGGGAGTGTGGGAGATACAGTGGTTGGAAGTGGCAGATCAAGGATATTTTCGTATTTCGACCAAAGACATGTGTCTCCGTATATGTCATTTTGTTGCCACACCTACATAGCGTAGATCATTGGTGTTTATGTGTGCTATCGTGTCTCCTATCGTGTACTATGGTGGTTAGATGTCGGTAGCTGTCAATCCAAATGCTTTACAAAGACGAACGAAGTCGTGGGCACCAGCTGGTTTAATTATTATTAATTATTTTTGCGCAAGTGCAGTATGCTACAGTACGGTCTGCATACATTTGTATACATAAATAAAAGTCGGGTGCTATGAAAATACTTCCAAAAATTGGATAAACTCTAATTTGACTATAAATAAGATTACAAGACTCCAATACAAGGTTACAATTAATTCCACAAAATTATATGATAGGAAGATGGGATCATACATTAAATGAAACAGAGCAATTAAAGTTAATATAATATTCAATACATTTACTGTCATTTAATTCAAGTAAATCATATGGATTTATTCAACACTAATAACATTAAGAGTAAAAAATCTACTCCAACTGAAATGCTGATACAAATAACATAGCTGATGATTTGCGGCATTCGACTTTTGCTCATCGAATTGAAATACAGAGAACGCGAGAATCTCGTGTATTACGGCGCTAACCAACAGGACCGTAGCTCAGTTTGGCAACACACGTTCCTGGGGCTCAGCAAAGATCATATTGCGTTTGCTGTGGGGAAAAGTTCCAAGAGTTTACCACGAGGATGCAGCAGCTGAGTTCGCGACAATGAATAACCACTGAACGTCGTCTACGAAGCATGTTGCGGATAGTAACTCAACACATCCTTCCTTCATAGTCGTAAATGTAGATTGGTGCAAGTTTGCAGAGTAGTACCTTCTATGAATCACGTCTCACGTATTTATGCGAGACCAAACCTGTGAGCGCTTGCCATCCATGCAAGCTCGCTCATTTAAAAGTGTGAACGTAAATGCAGATACAATGGACTCCCATTAACACATCTTACACAGTGAGACTACCTGTAACTCTTCTCACTATCGATGAACTTCGAACCTTGTCATCTACGTGACTGGACTTCCAATATACACTCCTGGAAATTGAAATAAGAACTCATTGACGCCGGTGTGTAAGACCCACCATACTTGCTCCGGACACTACGAGAGGGCTGTACAAGCAATGATCAAACGCACGGCACAGCGGACATACCAGGAACAGCATGTTGGCCGTCGAAGGGCGCTAGCTGCGCAGCGGTTGGGCAACACCGCAGTCAGTGTCAGCCTGTTTGCCGTGGCATACGGAGCTCCATCTCAGTCTTTAACACTGGTAGCATGCCGCGACAGCGTGTACGTGAACCGTATGTGCAGTTGACGGACTTTGAGCGAGGGCGTATAGTGGGCATGCGGGAGGCCGGGTGGACGTACCGCCGAATTGCTCAACATGTGGGGCGCGAGGTCTCCACAGTACATCGATGTTGTCGCCAGTGGTCGGCGGAAGGTGCACGTGCCCGTCGACCTGGGTCCGGACAGCAGCGACGCACGGACGCACGCCAAGATCGTCGCATCCTACGCAGTGCCGTAGGGGACCGCACCGCCACTTCCCGGCAAATTAGGGACACTGTTGCTCCTGGGGTATCAGAGAGGACCATTCGCAACCGTCTCCATGAAGCTGGGCTACGTTCCCGCGCACCGTTAGGTCGTCTTCCGCTCACGCCCCAACATCATGCAGCCCGCCTCCAGTGGTGTCGCGACAGGCGTGTATGGAGGGACGAATGGAGACGTGTCGTCTCCAGTGATGAGAGTCGCTTCTGCCTTGGTGCCAATGATGGTCGTATGCGTGTTTGGCGGCGTGTAGGTGAGCGCCACAATCAGGACTGCATACGACCGAGGTACACAGGGCCAACACCCGACATCATGGTGTGGGGAGCGATCTCCTACACTGGCCGTACACCTCTGGTGATCGTCGAGGGGACACTGAACAGTGCACGGTACATTCAAACCGTCATCGAACCCATCGTTCTACCATTCCTAGACCGGCAAGGGAACATGCTGTTCCAACAGGACAATGCACGTCCACATGTATCCCGTGCCACCCAACGTGCTCTAGAAGGTGTAAGTCAACTACCCCGGCCAGCGAGATCTCCGGATCTGTCCCCCATTGAGCATGTTTGGGACTGGATGAAACGTCCGTCTCACGCGGTCTGCACGTCCAGCACGAACGCTGGTCCAGCTGAGGTGCCAGGTGGAAATGGCTTGGCTTGCCGTTCCACAGGACTACATCCAGCACCTCTACGATCGTCTCCATGGGAGAATTGCAGCCTGCATTGCT